>JAUPFN010000006.1:1207500-1602500 GCA_036924255.1 Apodemia mormo | reverse complement strand
GCAGAAACCTAATATTTTTAAATAATATGCATTAGAAATACATTAAAACAATAAAAGTAAATATTACATTACACCCACTACATTCATGTAATATACATGATAGTATAAACACATATATTTATACCTACTATTTTCTTTACGCCTACAATTTTCATCAATTGACTCGTCAATTTTCTTCATCAACGATTACTCCCAAACGGGTAGTCCGATTTTGATGCAATTTATTATTAGACGTAGTTTTTGTGAGGAACAGAGCGAATTAGTTTTTGTACTCAATCGGTATATTATATCTAGAAGTTATGTTAAAAAAATAGTGTGCCGACAAAAATTTTTTTGAAGTTTTTTTCAAAATTTCTCAAAATCTCCTGAGGCGACTTGGTTCAAATTTTTAAGAAGTCTAAGTTGGGCGGAATCCAATCTAATGCCATCAATCACGTTCCGATCGGTCCAGCCGTTCAAAAGTTATGAGATGTTTACAAACACACACACACACACACACACACACACACACACATACACACATACAGACATGTTGACGTCATCATGAAATTAGTCGGAAAAGGTAGGACCTAGGTCTTGTCAAGTTTTTTTTTGTACCCAAACTTTCGTACATGATGTAAAACTGTTTTATGACCAACATGCAGTTCTTCAACAATGTCGTAGTTACTAATATGTCGATCTTGCCCCACTTTCTCAAAGATAGCACTGATTTTATCTGTGACAGGGAGTCCAGAGCGAACCTCATCTTTTACACTAAAATTTCCAGACTTGAAACGCTTGAACTACATTTGTGCTACTTTTATTGATACCGCATTAGGTCCTTAAACCGCACAAATTTTATTCGCGGTGTTCGTCGCATTTTTACCTCTTTTATTACTATCTGGTATTAAAACAAGCTAGTTACATTCAGTACAGCTAAAGAGGTTTGATTACTAATAATACATTCAAAATACGATACGATAATACTTTTGCCCCGACTTATTACATATACAGTGACATCGTTTTCAACTTATTTTGAGATGAGTATGACTGTGTTTCTGGGTTTTTCAAAAATATTTCACTATTTATTTATGAATGTGTTCTTTTGTCCTATATCACAGCAAGCAATTCGCTTACTTTAGGGGTTAAATCAATGTGGGTAATTAGTATGACGATATAGCACAATTCATTGTGCAAAGCATTACAGGGTACTCTACGGTCAAAATTATTTAACGCTTCCTATCTTTTTTTATATCATAAGATAGCAAATAAGCAGATGGCTCTCCGTATGGAAAGAGTCAACCATCGCCTATGGACACCAAATATGTTAATGGTGCGTTGCCATCTTGTGGCAAGGTCTAATGCCACATGCATAAGTTTACCGGTTACCGGTACTGACGCTATTGCGGTAGGAATAGGTAAGGCGGTGGTACCAGACCCGGGCGAGACAATGCAGAACTCTACCACCTAGTAGTCACGATGGCAGTGACCCGCATAGCCAATCGGTCGCCTTTTACGACCTGCCTGGCCGAACGGTAGTCGGTCTATTCTTCAAAGGAGCCGGGAACCAACACGGGGATGATCTCATCTGGCACTATTTCAATTGTAAGACTATTGCTAGTAAACAAAATCTACATTTTATTTACCACTGTACAGTTGTTATTTCAATTAAGACACATTTTGACATTTACAAAATTAATTTAGTGTAACAGAAATGAAATATTTTTTAACGCAGTAAAGCTGTAGTGACCGACTTTCCATTCCCTGTGTAACTGAATTAGATCTTCACCAGATTTAAATGGAACCGCACAGGAAGTATAACCATGCGAAACAAAAAATATTTTTTAAAATCGGTTCACAAATGACCGAGTTATTAGATAACAAATATAAAAAAAGCATATAGCGAAAATAATAACCTTTTACCGGCAGAGGTTTTTCCAAGCGAACACGACTTAGGGACCTTCAAAAGAAGAGCCTACCCTTTCTTAAAAGGCAGGCAACGCAACTGCAAATCTTCTGATAGTGTGGTTGTCCATGGGCGGCGACGATCACTTACCATCAGGTGAGCCTCCTGTTCGTTTACCCCCTTTTCTATAAAAAAAAAAAACAGGAAGTCAGTTGAAAATTAATAAAAAAAATCATTTTTCCGTTCGGTAGTAAAAGTAATTCATAAATAAAAAAAGTATCCCGAAGCCGTATGCCCGAAGACGTAGGCAGAGGTACAACAAGTGCACCCACGATTAACGAAGATACTTGTACCATGATCTAGTAAGTGGCAAGACTATCGCCAACGGGGCACTTATCCAAGCCCTGGCACAATGTTTTTATCAGAAAACTGAAAAAACAAATATTTACAAATGGCCGACCTGGGAATCGAACCTGGGACCTTATGTGATTAATCGACTCTATATCGAAAGGCGACGGGATTATAATTCACTAGCTTTTGCAAACGGTATTGCTCACGTTAAATTAGGCACAGATTTCCAAAAAAATGAGGCACGATTTTTTTCACAAATAGTTCGCACGCCAATTTTAAGCTTTCTACCTTGAAAATTGCAGAATGCTTCATAAAAAATTTCATCCCCTATTTTAGGGAAGTGGGGGCGGGGGTTAGAAAGAGACAAAAATTAGCCTAAGTAAATCTCCATTGCTTCTACTATATCCACTTAAAATATCATGTCGAATCATTGGTCCGTTTTGCCGTGGAAGACGGATAAACTAACACACACATACACTCCCATTTATAATATTAGTATGGAAAATAAATCGTATATTTATGCATTATAATTAAACGACACGCGAGTTACTCGTAGATAGCCATTTAAAATCCTTTTATACACTACAAGTCTATAAAAAAAAAGTTATGGTTTTTTAAAGAAGATATCGTGTTTCTAATCTACACATGTTGGTTCTGAGCTCCTTTAAAGAATAGGCCAACTGCCGTTCTGCCAGGCAGGTTGTAAAAAGCGATCGATTGGCTATGCGAGTCACTACCATCGTGGCTGCTAGAGTAGTCGTGGTAGAGTTCTGCATTGTCTCGCCCGGGACTGGTACTACCGCCATACCTATTTCTGCCGCAATACCGTCAGTGCTAGTCACTGACGTGTTTCGGTTTAGAGGATAAGGTAGCTGATAAACTTATGCATGTGGCGTTAGATCTTGCCAATTTTGCAAGATAGCAACACACCATTAACATAGTTGGTGTCTATAGGCGATGGTTGACTCTTTCCATCAGAAGACTAGAAGACTATGCTTGTTTGCTATCTTATGATATTATATTTAAAAAAACACATTTCCAACATAGATACGGACATTTGTTTTACTTAATGCGTACGTGCAATTTTTCTCTCAATAAATATTTTTTTCACGATCGGATGAGCAGAGTGGCGAAAATTTTGAATTTTACAAACATTTAATTTAATTTAATAAATATTGGGCGCTAAGTTATTGATTAAATTGTTGATTTATAAGGTCAGCCGTTCACATGCGATTGGTGATGATTTTAATAAAGTACCTCGTTCATAACGATTGTCAATACGAGTTCGAACAAAAACCAATTTCCTCCGAACAGCAGCATATGCATTTTGATCAACACCCAAGCATCAATCACAACCTGTTTGAATATGTAAACTCTAGATTGGTTTTTCTGAAATGTAAATAGAAGAAAATGATTTCATATAATATTCTACACTCCTTTATAGCCGTCGGTATTCGGAGAAACTTATATCAATGCAGTACTTTGAATATAAAATACACTTAACTGTATAGCAATACATTAAAACTTTTCTTTCATTAATATGCATCATCGGTATATAGCCATTAATTTATTTAGCTTCGATTTGTTTCTTTTTTTCTTTTTGTATGGTAAATGTCTATTAATAAATAATGTCTTATTCTTCTTATTTATTTTATGTTACAATTGCATTACATAATATTCTTCATTTACATTATGTGGATAAGGCGACTTAAATATTATCTACCTTGTTTTATTTTATTTGTATTTTTTAAATTATTATGGTAACAAATTTTTAAATTTCTTATTAGAAAATACACCAAGCGATTTCCTCTTGTATCTTTTTAACTAGGCATAAAACCTTAAATTATACTAATAAAAGGCTGTGAGAAGAGTGTTGGTATCTTCTACCGTATAGGCAAAGCACTTCACTGGTATTTTATTACGAACTGGAACCATAAAGCTGCTCGATGTAAAACAATTTTTATAACTCAATTAATCGTCAAAACTTATATTTACGTTGCTGATTGTTATTTTATTTAATTTTTTACGTACAGATTTGAACACAATTTCGATTTGTTTTATTTTATATTTACTTACTTCAGTTTTGGAGCTCGAAGGAACGGTTCTCCAGAATTCATATAAAAATTTAATATGAAATCAAACAAGTTCATAGAATCTTCTGATGAAAATAACAATCAAATATACACTTAAAATAAAAAACATAATTTTAACGATGCGTTGCTATCCGTTTGGCTAGATGGTAATGCTACATGTGTTTTACCAGCTTTCTTACTCTGTTAAAACCGGAACACGACAGTGACAAGCATTGAGGCTATTGTGTTAATAATAGGTAAGGTGGTGGTACCAAACCTCACTGAGACGTTGTGGATCTCTACCTCCGAGTAGTTACGATGGTAGTGACAAGTATCATTCGCTTTTTACGAATTGTCTGGCATGATGGCCAAATGAGGCATGGAGTCAACAACGAGGAAAATTTTGTCTATTTTCTTTCCTTCTCCGTAATAATATAATTTAAATAGTGGCCACTGTAATAGGAAGGGCGCAGCTGCACCCGCTCAAGTTAATGACGCTAAATTAAGTTGCGGCATCGTTACTACTTGGCTTATTGCCATCATTTGCTGAAACGTTGTTTTGACGTCAATTCGTACTTGGGAATTAGGTGATTCTGAGGGAAAATATTTAAACATCAAGATAATCATTTTAATTTTTCAACTGACTTTCCTCAAAAAGAGTACGTTCAGCAGTATTGGTTTTTGCTAATAGTATAGTATATATATATATATATATATATATATATATATATATATATAATATAATAATATAATAATATATATATATATATATATATATATATATATATATATATATATATATATATATATATATAATATAATATAATAATATATATATATATATATATATATATATATATATATATATATATATATATATATATATATATATATATATATTGGGATATTACAGTTAGGATATTGATTTCCTTGAATTTTTCTCTCAGGGAAACCCTCCGGCTAAGATTGTAAATTGCCCTAATAGCTCTTTTCTACAATAGAAATATAGTATTTATTTCAGCAGAATTTCCCCAGTGAAGAATTCCATATGACATAATGCTGTGGAAGTAATTAAAGTGTACAATTCTTGCTGTGTCGACATCAGTTAATTGTCTCATTTTTTTAACTGCATAAGCTGCTGAACTAAGTCTATTTGCTAAATTATCAATACGATCCCCATTGTAATTTCCCATCTAAAGTAATACCTAATAACGCAGTGGAATCCACCAGATCCAGTTTGTTTCCATCTAGTTGTAAATTGGTATCTACATACCTTACATTAGGCAATGAAAATTTAACATACCTTGTTTTGTTACCATTTAATTAAAGATTGTTTGTACTGAACCAGTGTACAACTTTTGAAATCGCATTATTTTCACCGTCATACTTACCAATTTGTCTTTTCACTTCGAATAAAAGTGAAGTCCAACTTAAAAGATACATACATACATACATATCATCACGCCAGATCCCTTACGGAGTAGGCAGAGAGAACCGAGTGCCATACATCACGATCCTTGCAGGCTTGTCTCGCTTCCTCCACATTCATCACTCTCTTCATACACACACGCCGGTTGTGAAGACTTCGGACAGTACTCGATCAATCTGATCGTGGTATGTCAATCTTGGTCTTCCCCGGTACCTACATCCTTCCACATTCGCATTGTATATGTGTTTTGTTAACCTTTCATCTACCATTCTTTCTATATGTCCGAACCAACGGAGCATGCCCTTTCTCATCTTTACACCGACACTTTCTTTCAAACCTAACCTCTCTCTCACTTCGACATTACGAAAAGATAGGAAAGATTTTATTTCAATTAAGCCCCCCTAGTTCAAGAACCCCATCAAAGTATTCAATACAAGTAATTTTTATGGCAAAACAACGTTTGCCGATTAAACTAGTAGTTATATCATAAAGTAAAGCTGGGATGTTTTCTTTTTTCGGACGTATCCTAAAATAATCTTAATTAATACCGATCTAATAATATCCTAATTATTAGATCGGTATTAATTAAGATTATTTTCAATTAAGTGATTAAAAAAATCACGATAGCGTTATATAATAAATAAAATTTAAAAGGAAAAGTATCACGGGTACGTGTGATTTACAAGCTCACAAATAATGATCAACCAACTTATAAAATATAAACTATATTAATAATATTATATGTCATGCAAAAGCTACTGAACGGATTTGAATGAAATTTGGCACACAGGTGACCTAGAATAGGACATAGGACACTTTTTATTCCGGAAAAATTAGTGGATCCCGCGGGATTCTCCAAAAACTGTTATAATGTAGGGGGTGCACGCTGCAGCTATAGACTTATAAAAATCAATTGCTGTTCGTTAAAGACCGTGGTCTCAGTCCCAGGACCCGTGAGAAGAAGACAAACAATATTTTCTTTGATTAATAACAAGCTGAATTTTTGTGAACAGCTTCGTTTTGACGAGACGCAAATCTTTTCTATTTTCGAAAAATCGAATCGGGTAACTAATAAAGATAGACAAAAAAGAAAAGTTTTCCCCGTGTCGGTTCCGGGCTTCTTTGAAGAATAGACCAACTGCCGTTCTGCCAGGCATTTCGTAAAAGGCGACCGATTGGCTGTGCAAGTCACTAACATCGTGGCTACTAGGTGGTAGAGTTCTGCATTGTCTCGCCCGGATCTGGTACCACTGCCTTACCTATTCCTGCGGCAATAGCGTCAGTGCTTGTCACTGTCGTGTTTCGGTTTGGAGGGTAAGGTAGCCGGTAAACTTATGCATGTGGCATTAGACCTCGCCACAAGATAGCAATGCACCCTTAACATCTTTGGTGTCTATAGGCGATGGTTGACTCTTTCCATCAGGAAACCCTTTGCTTGTTTGCTATCTTATGATATAAAAAAACTTACTGTGTGTAGTGGGACTAGGAAAAGTTTCTATTTTATGTGTACGTACGTAAAATTAGGTTGTTTTTAAATTGATTAATAGCAATTTAAAAATCTCATAATTCAGAATCTTTGGAGTGGATGGCTTATCAGAAAAATCATCGAATGTGTAGAATAAAAGTTTTTTCGTATTTTTCGTAAAATAATCAAGCGATCAAAGTAAAAAAAATAATTATTTTTTTTAATTAATAATTTTCTACGCCGAATTAAAATTTTCGAAGCCTCCTAACTTTATTAGTTTCCCGATTCAAGATTTTTCAAAGATAAAAAATATGAGCTTCTCGTGAAAACGATGCTGTTTACAAAAATTCTTCTTGTTATTAATAAAAGAAATATTTATAGGACACAGTCTATTAGTCTTGCTATAACTCGAGATTGACAGGATCCATTTGGATAAAATATTCGTGGCTCTTTCATTTCCATCAAAACAGCCATCTGTTTGTTTTCCTATGGTATAACAAATTCATAGACAATATATTAAAGACAAAATACACTCTCCTTATAAAGAATTTACCCAATTAATTTATTCATATATTTTGCTTAATACGAAATACATTAAGAATTAAATTAAAAGCAGAAGTGCTTTCAGGCGTGATTGACGTTGAAGGAGGCGGAGGAGAGAGGGGAGGGTTTGATTAATTCGTTTAATTAAAAGGGTGGGTGATCGGAACATGTGCCCTTATGTTGGGAATTAATAATTTTTTAACCCGCAACGGTCGAGCTGTCGATCTAATTAATGGACGGTTTTATTATTCACGAAATATTGTTTTATCCGATCAAAGCTTTTGAAATATTCGCTGAATACATTTTGCCTTAATTCTGTGGTGGATTTAATAGAGCTCTCTTAAAGCTTTATATTCGGAAAACCTTTTATATATAAAATCAACAAGCTTCCACCGAATTATCGTAAAATTCACTAGCTTCGCACAATATTTTTTGTAAAATACAATATAATATTTAATAACCCTTTACTTACCATAAAAAACAAAACAATTCTTTAGGTCGATTTAATAAGAGATTAAACAAAACAGTAAACCCAACTATGACCTTAACGAAAATCTAGCACTCCACTTAGTGCAGTCGGGTAAAAAATATTAAGTTTAACTTCACCAAATCGTTGAGACTAGAGATTAATGTACCAAATAATGCACATGTAAACATCTAAAACAATCTTCCTTTTAGCGCATTCCGATAAAAAGCACTTTTCTGTATTAGTAATTCGGCAAGGGATACGTTAGACATGATTGAACCTTACCTGAATAATAAAAATTAAAAAAAGACGTGTGGCACTCGGAGACTGCCGCGGTAAAGCTATTGTATAGCATTTTTTATCAACTTATGCAATTACAATTATATATTTATTTTATTTATGCAGTATTTTTTTTCTTTGTTTTTTTTTCTTTGATATTAATTCAAGTTACACTTTGAGCGTGGTGACCGATAAAAAAACAAATTTTTTTTCTTTTATATAAATACATGTCGGTTCTTCAGGAATATTTAATAAATGCACTTTGTTTATTCATATTTAAAACACTTTGTATACAAATTATACGAGTACAGATATTCACTGTTGTACGTAGATGATAAATACCTATACACCTATATACTTTCTCACAAACAGCTGATTACGGTAGTTTTCCAATACAACCAATGCCATCACCGCTGTGCCGGTCGGAGTGGGGGGTGTTAGGTTTTTTCGTTACGGAATTTCTGGATTCGGCCTCCACGCTCAAGGCCCGCGATAGAAGCTATGCAATAGCTTAAAAGTAATGATTAGGAATCGTCAACATAATATATCCGCAGAATTCAGTTTGTCGAATATTTTGTTAAATTCTAATTGTGCAAATGCCAGTCGCCATCTTATGTACGTTAAGGTCAATTCACACGTATCAGTGAAGCCACAGTTCCGTCCGGTCAAAAAGATCTGCCTACATTGTCTAAAAGATTGTATATTATGAGTTACATTTCACACGAGTGAAGCCGGGTTTTCATCTAGTTACAAAATAAATACGACCGGCGGAGACGCCCGCGGGAAAGGCCGCTATATGCTACATGCTAGATTCATATATATTTCATATTATAGTTTTTCATACAAACTTCTGTCCCCTATTTCAGCCTCTTAGGGGTTGATTTTTTTTTTTGAATTAGCCAATATTTGACCCCGGAATTTTAACAACCTTCATGTAAAATTTCATTCAAACAGGTTTAGCCAATAGCCGTGGAAGTGTAACAGACAGACAGACAGACTTTTTCATTTATACTAATAACTGCGCCCTGCAGCCAGCTGCATAATAACAGTTTTGTGTGAATCTCACGGAAATAACTTATTTTTTCGGGATAAAATATACCCTATATGCTACTCCAGGTCATCATCTATATGTGTGCCAAATTTCATCTAAATCGGTTCGGACGTATTTGCGTGGAAGAATAACAAACATCCATTCATCTGTCCAAACATACTTTCATCTATATTATTAGTAGTACTTGTAGGATTAAGGATATGATTAGTATAAATGAGACCGATTTTCCGAACACTACTTCACGCACGTTAGACGATATTAAACCCCATGTATATGTGGACTACATATTGGAATCAGATTTAGTCTCACACAATTTATTCTTTCAGAAAACTGAAATACTTATTTAGGATAAATCACCCAACTCGTTTAAACATAAGACCTCTTGCGTCTTTCCGCGTGACCGTGACCGTATTGATCCCGGGGTCCTTTAAAGAATAGGCCAACTGCCGTGCTGCCAGGCAGGACGTAAAAGGCGACCAAGTCACTACCATCGTGGCTACTAGGTGGTAGAGTTCTGCATTGTCTCACCCGGGTCTGGTACTTACATATTCCTGCCACAATAGCGTCAGTACTTGTAGCTGTCGTGTTCCAGTTTGGAGGGTAAGGTAGCCGGTAATCTTATGCATGTGGCATTAGACCTCGCCACAAGATAGCAATGCACCATAACGTCTTTGGTGTCTATATGCAATGACTCTTTCCATCAGGAGACCCATCTGTTTGTTTGCTATCTCATAAAAAAAAGTTTTAACGAAGGAGGTAGCGAGAGATCATAAAGGCGGCTTTTTATTCTACCACAAATATAACACAGTTACATATTCTATTACATTTTGTGTTTGAATACAAAATATGAATGCTTTTATTTAACATCCGTGTAATTATAATTTCTGTCTGTTTGTGTAATTTCCATAAGACACAGCTCTGTTGATACGGAGCGTCATTAGTGAATGCAAAGCTAAAATGTGTTTCAAGTGTACTCGAAATAAATTACATGAAAATATTTAAGTTAAACGGCCTTTGGAGTGCTCTGGTATGCTTTCTATTTAAGTTTTGCTAAAACCATTATCATATTTTGATATAATGTACTACGTGGTATTCACGACTCCGTCTGAGGAAGAGAATTATTTTACTTTACTAGTGGTCTATGTTTATTTTTAGGGTTCTTTGTCGCAAATGAAAAAAATGAAATTATTATAAGACCCCGTGTTGGTCCGGACTGTCTTTGCAGAATATGCCATCTGGTGTTAGATCATAAAAGGCAACCGATTGGCTATCAAAGTCACTACCGTCGTGGCTAGTAGGTGGTAGATTTCTCCATTGTGTCGCCCGTGTCTGGCATCACCATCTTGCCTATTTCTGCCGCAATGGTGTCAGTGTTTGTCACTGTTTTGTTGCAGTTTGGAGGATAAAGTAGCCGGTAAACTTATGTATGTGGCATTTTAAGACCCCGCCACAAGAGAGCAACGCACCATTAAGATATTTGGTGTCTATATGCGGTGGTTGTTTTTTTCCATTAGGAGAGCCGTCTGCTTGTTTGATTCGTGTACCAGATTGCTACACATAGAGGTGATGCTCTCTGTCACTATTAGCTACACCCAGGGCTATACAATAGGGCAGGGCACAAATAGCTTTGACTCGAGCATATTAAATTTGTCCAGGATAGAACGGATAATTTTTATTGCAACTAGAATGAATTAATGAAAGCCATATTATTTGTGGTTAGTTATTGTTAATAAGTATATTCATGCCCGTGTCTCCGAAGAGATAGGCAGAGATACAACAAGTGCACCCAGAATTAGCCGAAGATACTTAAAACTGAAAAAACGCATTTTGAATTGCCTCAACCTAGAAATCAAACACAGAACCTCATGCGGTCAACACCGACATCAGACCACTAGACCACAGAAGGATCAGTTATTGTTAAATGTTTAAAAATATTGTCAGTTTATAAATATTTTTTTTACCGTGATAACGTTTTGTTTTTAGTTTTTAAGGTTCTGAAGTCAACTAGGAACGCTTATAGTTTCGCTAAATCCTTCCGTCCGTCCGTCCGTCCGTCCGTCCGTACGATAGCTCAGAGATCCTTATAACTAGAACGCTGTTATTTGGCACGAATGTGCATATTAGACACGTTAACAAGGTGGTAACATAAAATCTTGAAAAATATTCTTTTTCAGGGTAACTCCCTACATGTAAAGTGGGGATGTTAGTTTTTTTCTCAAGCACCCCATCATGTGGGGTATTGTTAGATAGGTTTTTAAAAAACATTGTGGGTTTGTGAAACTGAAAAAAAATTAACATCCCTACTTTACAGTGGTGATGCTATTTTTTTTTCTCATTTGCCCCATTGTGTGGGGTGTCGTTGGAAAAGTTTTTAAAAAATATTGTAAGTTTGTAAAAACAAGTTTTCGATTAAGACTCTTTTGCAAAATATTTACCTTTAAAGTGCTAATTTTTGTCAGAGTCAAGTGTTCCCTCTACAGACTAAACGGTTGGTTTTGGGGTTGGCAAAAAATCATGGTAGTAGTTGTTAATATAATGAAGTTATAAGGACAATTATCACAACTTAGAAGGCTTTACAAGTTTTTAAGTAATAGTCGACCAACAAATAAAATGTACTTTGAAAAGTTTTTATAGGCGGTGAACCTGTAGATATATTTTATATTTGCCATTGACGTTGAATAACTTAAATGTTCATAGTTTGAAACTAAAAAAGCCTTCTTCTTAGTCCGCATTATTGTGATGGGCAACTTTGGAACCCTACATTGCGCGTGGCTTGACACTCACTATACCAATTTATTTTTTATTATTCAGTTAGTAGAATATTGTTTATCTTATTTTAGTGTTAAAAATTAATAATGATTGAAATGTCGTGTTATTTCATTAGGGAATGTCCTGTAATGGTAGTTGTATAAGTAAATAATAAAAATAAGTAAAGTAAAAATGTATACAAAACTAGCTGTGTCCGCGATTTCGTCCGCTTAAAAAAAAATCTAAAATTAAAGTCCCTGATTTTACCCGCGTAATTTCCGTTCCCGAAGGATTTCCGGGATAAAAACTATCATTTGTCCTCCCTCGGGTCTCAAACTGTCATTGTACGTTTTCGTCCTTGTAAGTTTCGTCCAAACCGGTTCGGTGGTTTTGACGTGAAGAGTCAGACAGACAGAGTTACTTTCACATTTATAATATTAGTATTGATAATTAAATCTACGGTCTGATTTCGTCGTAAAAAAATAAATCTTGTGAAGATATGTCGCAAATTTCCACATTTTTTTTATTAATTTAAAGTATTTCTACTGCACATTATTTAAAAATATTCTAATTTTCTGCACTCTTAGGCAATGTAAACTTTAACCGTGCTCTATTTCATACTCTACCGTCCACGTAATTGTCTGAAAAGGAGTACAAAATTTTTGCTTCACGTATTAATATATAAATGTCAGATATATATATATATATATATATATATATATATATATATATATATATATATATATATATATATATATATATATATATATATATATATATATATATATATATATATATATATATATATATATCTGACTCGGTCAACCAGGTACAGAAAAAAAATTATTTATTCTATAGGAATCCATTTATCAAGGTTCCAGGTCCAAGAAAAGCTCGGTTCCCAAGATGGGTGGTGGGATGGGTATGTGAAAAACCGAGCAACGCTCGGTCAACCAGATATTTATCATTAATGTAAGCCCATTAATTTACAGTAAAACGTAAATACCTCATGGCATTGTGCGCGATTTAGAGCAAATGGAGGTCAAATAATAAGAAAGGGAAGTAAATCAAACTCATTATAATAAATTCAATCTGTGACAACAAATTTGTCTCATGTTTTCTTGTGTACTTCACTATGATGTGAGAGATCTGATACTAACACCTTCGATACTTTAAAGTTGTTATCAAAGAGTTGAGTAACATTTTAATTAATTGTTGTACTCGATAGCGACAAGCAAATCGTGTTAACTCTTCTAGTTTTACAAGTTGTAATGCTAGAAGTCTTAATCACTAATTACTTGTTGCTATGGCATCTAATGGAACTCTATTAGATCGGAATATTTACTATAAAAATACGTATTTTAAGAATATTTAACACTAGCTGTTCCCGTGACATCGTCCGCGAGGAAAACTTTTTAAAATAAAAGTAGCACCCGTTACCATTTACCAGTACCCACATAGTCAGCGGTGGATTTACACAAGGGGCAGTCGGGGCAAGTGCTCAGGGCGGCAAATGTTTTAGGGCGGCAAAATTTTGAAAGTGATAAAAATTTTTTTTAGTCTTATCGAGATTCCCCAATATAATTAATTAATTCTATTAATTTATAATTTTTTGTTTAATTGATAATTCAAGAATTCAATTCATTCATTACTTATGAATTATAATTTTGGCACTTTTTTAGTAAAAAATAATAATCAAAATGATTTCGTTTCCTTGGAGATTTCAAATAATAATCGTTTTTCTATTTTCTGGTATTAAAAATTTCGGAATTATTTTTTGCATTTCTTAAAACATCAACTTTAACAATCAATCAATTAAAAAAATGTTATAATTTATCGATTTCACCAATTAATTTTAATTTAAACGAAAAATCGCTACTTTTCAAGTTATATTGTCGTAAAATATGGAAAAATATAAATATGTGTATGAAATAACCTGATAGTTTCAATATATAACATTAGTTTTGATACCTTAAAAAAAATTAATAAAAAATCAGCATGAAAACGTCTTTCTACACGTATTTCCCCCCTTAAGTAAAATTCTAGTAATAGGGCGTACTTTTTTCCGGTGCCCAGGAGCGGCATTGAGTTTAAATCCGACCCTGCACATAGTTCCCGGTCCTGTGGGATTTTCAGGATAAGAACTATCGTATGTCCTTTCCCGGGTCTCAAGTTATCTTTGTGCCAAATTTCATCCAAATCGGTCCAGTGGTTTAGGCGTGAAGAAGAGACAGACATGCAGATAGACAGAGTTACTTTCGCATTAATAATATTAGTATGGATTTAGCCTATGTAATTTGTGAGCTTAAGGTCTATATCCAACAAAAAAATATGCAAACCTGTTGCTGTTTTGAGTGAAGAAAAATAAGTGTTGTTTGTTTTTAGCCTAAATCTTTTCTTACGCCTATTCAATGCGACATAAAAGTGTTAAAAAAAGATTATGTAGCCGTTTATGTTGGTCAAGTCAAAAGGTTAGCGACCCTAACTAGGTAATCGACGGGGCTCGGGTTCGATTCCCGACGGGGACAAGCATTTGTGTGATGAGCATAAATATTTGTATTTCTGGGTTCGGGTGTTTATTGTGTGTGTAACAGCATTTATATATGTATTACTTTGTATTATTATCGTTGACTAACCCATAAGACAAACAAATAATTTGCTTACTATGGAGTTAAATTAGTAAGTGTAATTTGTCCCGTAAATATTATTTATTATTATTATTTATATATTATTTATTATATTTTACTTTGCTCTTTAATTTGTTTTATAGTAATTGTAATTGTATTTTTTTTAAATTCTTATTTAGTAATTTTTTTGACTTGACATTTGACACCTGTTTTGACATTACTGTAATTTTTATGCTAGTTTTATCTTTAATTTGCCAAATTAATTATGACTTTTATTACATATGTATTCGAATTTTGCTTTTATTCTGCTTTATGCATATTGATTGTGATTTAAATTATTCATCACTAAATTTTGTCATAGTAAATTTGAAATTCAATTCATACCAATTTATCAATTTCATATAGCATTTGCTTCTATATTTACTCAAATTTTATTGTTATTTTAAAAATATTTAAGTATAAGTAATTTCTATAGACAAAAAATTCTCTTCAGCTCATCTTCAGATGACTTTATTTTTTTGTATTGTACCTTAGTGTATTTTATAACTATTGTGTAACTTGTCATGTATAGTTTTGCTTATAAATGACGACGATAAGTGTTCCTATGTGTACCTACGTCGAATAAAATATTATTTGATATTTGATTTGATTTGATTATTATTTATTTATATTATGTTTCTGTATTAACATTAAAACTGCATTTATTAAATGGCACTATATCCATTAAAACCACTAACATAAGAAATATCCACACGCCCGTATTTCCGAAAAGGTAGACAGAGTACAACCAGTGCACCCACGATTAGCCGAAGATACTTGGTTCCACAATGTGATAGGTGGCCAGCCTATCGCCAACCGGGCACTTATCCAATTCAGGGCAACATTGTTTGTATAAAAAACACATTTTTAATTTGTTCGACCCGTAATCGAGTCCGGAACGTCATATGGTATACACTGATACCAGACCACTGAACACAGAGGCGACATTAACTTAAGAAAAGGTTTAAAAAACGAGGTATCTCCGTCTGGTAAATGCTGAAGCTTTTCCCATCCTTCTGGTCCGGGCTCCTTTGAAGAATAAACTACTGCCGTTCTGCTAGACGGGTTGTAAGAGGCGAATGATTGGATATACGGGTCACTACCATCGTGACTACTAGGTGGTAGAGTTGCGCACCATGTCGCCCGGGCTTATGGTGCCATCGCCTTACCTACTCCTGCTGCAATAGCGACAATGCTTGTCATTGTCGTGTTCCAGTGAGGAGGGTAAGGTAGCCAGTATATTTATGCATATGGCATTGCCATCCTGCCACACCGATAACCATTAACATCGTTGGTGTGGTAGACTTTGTAGACTGCTTGAACCGCTACAGTACTCTCCCCCAAGACCGAAGGTCGATCTAGTTAAGCCAGTGAAAGCATATGTGTCTTGAGTGTTTGAGTAAGCGGTGAGTCGAGACGAGCAGAATATGCGCGGTCTTCGGTGAGTCGAAACGAGTGCGCTCCGCTGTGGTTCGCAATGAGTCGGAACTGGAACTTGGTTCGGACCCCTTGGTTGAAGAATAAACCATCTGCCATTCTGCCAGGCAGTTTGTAAAAGGCGAATGATTGGTCAAACATGTCACTGTCATCGTGACTGCTGGGTGATAGAGTTCTGCAACGTTTCACCCGGTATTGGTACCACCACCTTTCGTATTCCTATCGCAATAGCGTCGTTGTTAGACACTGTCGTGATTCGGTTTGGAGGGTAAGGTAGCCAGTAAACTTATGCATGTAGCATTATCAACCCGCCACACGGCACCGCACCATGGTCAATGAAAATTAAATGCGGTAGTACCATCGTGACTACTTGTGTTAAGCACCAATTAAACTTTGATTCGTGCAAGTGCAAGCGTTTAATGCAAGTGATTAGTATTAAGCAAGAAATACGTGAAGATAGCCGTTAATCAGTGCGAGTGATTCGTATTCAACGTAGTTAAAGTGAATAGTCGCTGATTAATAATCACTCGCATTGATAAACGGCTGTCTTCACGTATTATTTTTTAATACTAAGCACCTGCATTAAACACTTGCACTCGTACTAATGAACGTGGATTTGGGGCCTTAGAGTTTTGTAAAAGCACGTTCATTAATATAGTCGCGCTCCGTCATATATTTACTATCGGTATATTGAAATTGCTGTGAGGAGTATTGAACTGTCCACTGAAGTTTTGGACAAGACTGCAAATTTTCTTCGTTGAAAATTTTACGCATCACTTAAGCCGGCCTTATGGAGATCGGCCTTTTGGTGAATTTCAAACATTATCCTATGATATAAATAAAAGAATGAATATATATTTTTTATAATTTGCTTTTTTATTATTTTTTGTAATTTACAAATTGGTTCTCGCGAGCGAGGTTACAAGCAAACCATGGTTTGCTTGTGACCTTGCTCGCGGTAGATTCAATGCATCATCGACGTTTTGGCTTGAGTATGACATTATTTTAAAATGTTTCAGTTTATTACTAAAAATATTTACCAATATATTATTCATATGTAGCACTCCATGTAGGATAGGGCCTCCTTTGAAGATTATTGGCGAACGACTAGATATGCGAGTTACTTCTATCGTGGCTACTATGTAGTAGAGTTCTGTCTCGCCCGGGTCTGGCACCACCGCCTTATCTATTCCTACTGCAATAGCTTGAGCGCTTATTACCGCCGTGTTGCGATTTGGAGGGTTAACTTAAGCATGTATAATTTAGACCTCACCACAAGGATAGCAACGCACTAATAACATCTTTGGTGTTCATAGATGATGGTTGTCTCTTTCCTTCAGAATAGCCATCCGCTTGTTTGCTATCTTATGATATAAAAATATATTTGTATAAGTTATAAATTTATCAATAGTTATACATATGTATATGCATGTCTAATTGTATTAAAGTACCAAATAATGTCATTGATGATTGGACAGAGTTTAGTTACTAGATGTATATTTAAAACAAAAATTGTCTTTACGAATTGTCTGTACATAATTCTTAGTTAATAACTACATTTTTAGTTCGAGTCGCTAAGATTTGGAACGAAATGCCTAAGTCTATTTTTCCTGACAAATATAGTTCTGGCACCTTTAAGAAGGGGTCACTTTTAAATGGGTGTGTACCTCATTCATCTTCATAGACACTTTTCATCAGGTGAGATGGAAGACAAACGCTTATTCCAAATTAGAAAAAAAAATGGATGTGTGAACCGATGTACGCGCGTGAGAAGTTATATATTTTTTACGTTATTAAAAATAGATTTTAATTGCATGCAAATAATCAATAACAATAATTTATACTCTCCATCCTCGGCACTTGGTGAAACTCCGTTATAATTATTTTAATTAAATCGTCAACAATTGTTGACAATTTAAGTTTTAGCCCTGAAGGTGCAGTGAAATGTGAAACCGGTTAGCTACTTAATTAAAAATAAATATATCGTTTGTGATCGTGAAACAGTACAAGTCTCTAAAATAAAATAATAATCAACAACAATAAAATAGTAAAAGGACTGGAAAAGGATAGTCAAGGATTTCATGACGTAATCGGCGATTTAGCGAACAACTTCAACCTGTAACTTTTGCGTTACGGTGATGCGCGCGCATCTTAAAATTTCACTCATCATTTTTTCATCAACTTTTTTCATAACTTCAAAAACTTAATTAAAACTTACAAATGTTATAAATTTTAAACATTGGGATAGAACACTGCAGTGGGTACTATTATATAGTGAACTATAACAAAGCAAACTGAAATGTGGTTGTGTATGAAGTTATCTTGCCACCATATTTTCCATTCCATTCATCATAATGGTCTATCTTCTGGCGCACGCTCCACTGAGTTTTGCGTCAAATTACTGGCTCCTTGCTTATCGCTTCCCTTACACATCGCCTCAGAACAGATAACAGTCTTTGCTCTGTGGTCGTTGAAGGTTTGAAATTAATAGACACAAAGCGCAGAATTCAACAATGAAATGGTTTGGATCATTGAAGCGAATTTATACTAATTAAGATTAGTTTGTAGAAAACTAGCCACTTGATCTGACTTCGCACTACTATTATTTATGAGTACAATACAATGTATAAGGCAACCCACGCAATGGGGCAAGCGCTGACCTTATGACACCATGAGCCTTCACGGTATTGCATTCGTCGAATTACTGGTCGCTTAATTTTTTTATATCACAAGAAAGAAAATCTATCGCCTGCAGACATCAAAGATGTTAATGGTGCGTGCGGTGCGTAAGAAAATGGTTTATTTGCAAGAATATGGTTTTTACAAGTTAACACTTACGAGCATGTGCGTTGCTATCTGTGTGACGGGATGGCAATACAACATGCATAAGTTTACCGGTTATCTTATCCTCCAAACTGGAACACGAAAATGACAAGCATTAACGCTATTGTAGCAGGAATAGATAGGGCGGTGGTACCAAATATCCAGGCGAGTAATTGCGGAACTCGGTAGAGTTCCTAGTAGTCACGATGAGGTACCATCCATAAATTACGTCATATGTTAAGGGGGAGGGAGGGGGTCGACGAAGTGTGACATTGTGTGACAAGGGGTGGGGAGGGGTCCTAAATTTTGTAACATCACAATGTTTTTAAATATATTATTTTATATCTAAGTATTACAACAGTAAATTTGAAAAGCCACTTGTATAGATAAAAAATAATCGAATGATATCATTATTCCAATATAAAATTGTAAAATATATGACGACACAATAGGTAGGGGAGGGTCTCACAAATGTGACCAGTTGTGAAAAGGACGGGGGAGGGGTCAAAAAATCAGGAAATTCGTGACGTAATTTATGGATGGCCCCTGATAGTAACACGTATAGCCAATCGATCGCCTTTTACGACCTGCCTGGCAGAACGGTAGTCGGTTTATCTCTTTAAGGGAACCCCGACCAACTTGGAGGTGATATTTATTTTTTGCAATAGTTGTTTGTAGAGATCGAGTCAATTAATTTGATAGATTTAAAGTTTAGGTGGTTAAAAATTGCAAGGTTATAAACGTTTATTCTCGTATCCCGTATCAACTTACCAATAAAGATATTTGAACAATCGAACGCAGACAGACAGACTTTTATGTTTATAATATTAGTATATATGGATATCTATATAATGTTAAGTGAAGAAAAAAATTTGGACCCCTTTTTAAGACAATCACGAGTGGTGAAGTATGAAATTTGGAGTAGTTTAAGTTTATATTGCGTAGGACTGCAGAAACCTATTATTTTTAAATAATATGAAATTAGAAATACGTTGCTATTTACATTGCATTAATAAAATTATCTTTACACACACTACATTCATGTGACATACATGATACATAAATACACATGTATACTATTTTTTTTACTGCTTAAGTCAGTTGTCAAACTTAAGAGATTTTATTGTTTATTCTATGACCGAATTAGATCGCTAGTTACATTGAAATGGTGTTTCAATAAGCCCTGGTGATAAATAGTATAATTTATGTAGATGATAGTATCGTTATACACTAGTTTGTTCTCACATAGCAACCAAAAACTCTCATTTCATCTAAATCTATACATATAATAAAATCGTAGGAAAGTCAAAACTGTTCATTGAATATTTTTTTAAAAGAATACTTGGGGCGTGATCTACAATCGATATAGAAGCCAAAAATAATTTTATAGAATTTTTGTCTGTTTGTCTGTATGTATGTCCGGGGTAAACTCAAAAAGTACCCGGTTGACCCAACCTATAAGTAATATTCAAGCAAAATTTGAAGTAAATCCATGCAGCACTTATTGGGTTTACCCCGGACATACATACAGACAAACAGACAAAAATTCTATAAAATTATTTTTGGCTTCTATATCGATTGTAGATCACGCCCCAAGTATTCTTTTAAAAAAATATTCAATGTACAGTTTTGACTTTCTTACGATTTTATTATATGTAGGTATAGGTATTGTGCGCCAGCTGATTGCCTAATTAAAAACAAGTTATTGAATAGTTTCAGAGAAGGATGAGCGATTATTGATTGTTATTTGTGGTTGTGATCACAAAGTAACAGCCTTATCATTGATATAATATTATACTAATGCTGAAAATAGACATAATTTCTGTATCATTAGAGTGATTTAACTATTTTACAGATATAGCTTTGGTTCAAATGGGAACTTTGAAGCATAGAGGAATAACGCTGCGTTATTATTCTATGCTTTGAAGTAAAAACGTTAAAGAACTGTGAAATGCGACATTGCTTTAAATAGACGTACTAGTTGATCAACTCAGCTTCACCCGCAAGGACATCAATATAAGAAATTTCATAAAATCTCATCCCCTATTTCGGACTTTTTAGGGCTGATAATAAAAAAGGAGCCTATAATTGACCCCGGATCTTTTACTATATCGTATCGCAGAATAGTACGCTATGCTGTTCATAGATAGACACAATTAGATCACGCTTGCATGATAGTCGCTATTTTATTTGATAATGTTCTGTTGATTTTTATAAGCAAAAATTATGTGGTCTAGACTGACTTCGTCTATAATTCTTCTGGAGCAATAACCTCTTCCACTTTGCACTTAATTATTAAATGTACTTACCAGTTACCACTCGGAGAAGTAAAGATGGGCGATTGTTACAGATTCCAATAATCGAATGGTTTGATACCAAACCTATGTGTATGTACTAATATGAATTTTTGACCAAAAACTCAACAAATACCATCCAGCAACAGATGGTTGCCAGATATATTTCCAGCCGACTTCTTCTTTTTCCTAAAGTCAAATTACCACTTCGCGCACCTGTTTTTATTTGTTAGAAGACATAAAAGGAGAATTTGCGGCAAGAGCTGATTCAGTTCCAGAAAAAGTATGTAAAATTGTTTTGGTGATTGGATTATTCGTTGACATAAGTATATCGTTTCTAAAGGAGTACCTATACTTTGAAGGCGATAAAACAATTTAGTTAAATAACTTACATTTTGTGTGTTACCCGTGGTGTAGTACCTGATCGTTTCCCGGTACTTTTTTGACAGAGTAGTAAACTGTAATTGTTATAAGTAACATATCTCTGATATTGCTGTAATGCTGATGATGCTGTAACAAATACCTGTAAATATTGTTCAACCTGTTTTGTCATGGTATTTGGCTAATGTATAGAGAAGTTGTTGCCTATATACACGAAAGATGTTAATGGTCTTCGCCATTCATGTGGTAGGGTTAAGGTGATACCAACACGAGCGAGACTGTAGAACATTTTTTTTTTTTATATCATAAGATAGCAAACAACAGATGGGTCTCCTGATGGAAAGAGTCCACCATCGCCTATAGACACCAAAGATGTTAATGGTGCGTTGCTATCTTGTGGCGAGGTCTAATGCCACATGCATAAGTTTACCGGCTACCTTACCCTCCAAACCGGAACACGACAGCGACAAGCACTGACGCTATTGCGCCAGGAATAGGTAAGGCGGTGGTACAAGACCCGGGCGAGACAATGCGGAACTCTACCACCTAGTAGTCACGATGTTAGTGACTCGATAGCCAATCGGTCGCCTTTTACGACCTGCCTGGCAGAACGGCAGTTGGCCTATTCTTCAAAGGAGGCCGGGACCAACAACTAGTAATACTAAACGGTGTATAGTGACAGATTTAACAAATCGTTTACCTTACATAAACTGTTTGGTGTGTCAGAATGCGTGTGGTCTATGGGTCTGTCTTTCAATTGGCCCGGTTTAACACGAGGAATTTCTTTCCCGAAATTTTTTCTTTTAGGAAATTTAATATACAGTTAACATTAATAACAATTTATAGCCTACCTATTCCTTAGAGTCCAAGCGAGGACCGTCAAAAAGGGTGAGGATACAAAAAAAAATGAACTTTATTGATTTTTGGACATTAGATAGATAATAGTGGATTGGTTTGGCCATCTATATTCATTCATTTATAAATTATATTCAGGTTTCTCAATACATAATTCCAAAATTTGAAATTACAAAATATCTGTTTTTGATTCATATTTTGATTTAAAATCCTGTTTAGCATTCTTATTATAATAATTATGTTTTACAACAACTGATATAATAATCAATATCACAATATATAATGTTAAAAAAAATATACCTAATCATTATCATTATCATTATTATTATTATTATAATTATGTAGTGTAAAACAAAGTCGCTTTCTCTGTCTGTCCCTATGTCCTTATGTCCCTATGTATGCTTAAATCTTTAAAACTATTCAACGGATTTTGATGCGGTTTTTTTGATAGATAGATTGATCCTTGGGAAAGGTTTTGGTATGTAAATCTTTCCAATATTCTCACGGGAACAAAAGCTACGCAGGTGAAACCGCGGGCAGGTCGCTAGTATTAAATATTCAAAAGAGAAAAGAAAAACACAAATTTTGACGTTTACATTTTTGTTATACCTACCTGTGTATACAAATGTTACATATTAGAAAATTTAGAATTGCAATAGTAACGTTTTTGTTAAGAATAGCAGTGCCAGACTTAATTTTAATGTTCTGCTAATCAAAACATCTACAAATAAAGAAACATTTTCTTATGTCGTACACATCAATAAATATAAAAAAAAATTGAACAAGTTACAGATCGCCAGACTGATCGATTATTATATTTTGTCTAATGTCCAAAAATCAATAAGTCCCTTAATGTTCTTATTCCGAATCCCCTCCCTTTTTTACGGTAAGAACATGACTAACTATGCTATGCCTGAAAAATATTCACTCGTAATTGTAATATCCAAAGAAATGTTATCGATGATAACCTTTAAAAGTCACCAGAAGGCCGTACCCCATTAGACCCGCTTAAATGATGCGTGAAATTTTCAACAAAGAAAATTTACAGTCTCGTCCAAACCGCCATAAAGTAGGTAGTTTAATACTCCATACCGATTATAGAGCATTGAAATCACCGGGGATATTAACGTTTCATGGCAGGATGGACAGGCGCTTATTAAATATGCATATCCATAAGTGGCTAGGATAACCTGGGACCACAATAAACTACAAACTGTAATTATTTGTAGCGCAGATCAAATATTTACACATAATAAATTTAGGTGGTATACTTTATGCAGCATTTACACATTTGTGTGAATCGTGAGGCGAATGATGAGGTGAATAACGAACATGCTTAATTAAACAGTGCGTTCGACTCGCTATTTGCCTCGTACTTCGCTTCGCGAATCGCGTGTTTTCGTTGGTAGCGGTTTTACGGACGCGAATCAAAGAACACGAATGATGAACTTAAACATATTATTTACACATTAACCTGCATTCAGTGGCAGCTAGCGCCCGACCCAATAAGATGTGTAGACAAAATGGAGTGAAGTGCGAATTTTAGAATTCCTAGAACTTTATCAAAAGGAAGAGCTCATTTGGAACCCAAAACATCGCATAATATATATAATCATATAAATAGACAAAAAACGATGCATGGAACCGTTTATCAACTAGTATTGGATTATTAGCTTTACTTTTTTACGCAGGATATCTAAATATATGTATAAATCCAGTAGGTGTAGCACGCATGTCGTCATTATTTTCACGTAGTTCATGTTCGTGTGCGAATGTCAAAATGACTCACCCGCGCATGTGTGAACAGTAAGTTGGCGACGGCACTCGTATACGAAAGTTTTGTCGAATGTTTGTTGAATGACGAGGCGAATGGCGAACACGAATATTTAAATGCGGTATTAAGATAAATTGTAAATAATTAACTGTCTATTTATTATAATACTAGCTTACCTGTGCAGCTTTGCTCGCGACAGCGTCCGTTACATGGACGATATGCTAGATTAACATATCATTCTTTTTCTAAAATAGCACAAAAGATTAATTATATATAAGGTAAAGCTAGTGTAAAAGAAGAAACGGGGCTTTCGTTCCAAAGTTTTCATTTAAGAATTTTTACGTACAGAAAAAACCTCATGGTCCGTTGACAAAAATCAAAACAGCCAACAAACTAGTTAACAAGTAGAAGCCGATCACTAACATCCACTACACCTGTATAGGCGGGGACTTATAAATGGTGTTAAGTTTTTAAGTTGTTAAATAAAATAATATAAAATAGTAGACCTAGCCCCAGCATTGCTACTTTTCCGGAATAATATTTTTATTAAGGCAGTCCTTCTTCAATTTCGATGAGGCAGTTCAAAAACTCTTCAAAGATTTCATCGATTCTTGCTCCCAACTTTATTTAAGCAAAAGAATCAGTAAACTGCCTGTATAATGGTGACGTACAAAGATAAGAATGGTTTCTATTTGATTAATTAAATTTAAAATTACATATATATTTTTAATTTCATAAAACAGAAAACAAGCAGCTGTTTCTCATATACAAAGCGATAAACATCGCCTATAAATGTGCGTACTTTGCTATTTGATTGTAGGGTGATTCCTCATGCGTAATTTTGCCGGTTGCTCTATCCTCCAAACCAGAACATAGCTTCGCCAAACACTGGCCCTATTGCAACAAGAATATTTAAGACATTGGTGTCAGATTCTGTCGAGACATTGCAGAACTCTACTACCTCGTTAGTAGTGATAATGCCAGCGACACTTATTTATAGTCTTATTTCGTCTTTAATACAATAACTATCAGTAAAGTAGTTGTTAAATTAATCAATAATTAAATTTCAAAATTTGAATTAAATTCAAATATCTCTTAACTATATCCATATCTCAAAAACTTCTAAACCGATTTCGATGAAACTTACAAGATAAAATATAATCTAAATTTAAAAAATATTTACCTCGATATGGATTTTAATTCCCAAAAAAATCGTGGATAAACGTAGAAACGTACAAACGTACAAACGCACAAACGTACAAACGCACAAACGCACAAACGCACAAACGCACAAACGCACAAACGCACAAACGTACAAACGTACAAAGGTACAACTTACAAACGTACAAACGTACATACTTACAAACGTACAAATGTACAAACTCACAAACGTACAAACTCACAAACGCACAAATGCACAAAGGCACAAACGTGCAAACGTACAAACGTGCAAACGCGCAAACGTCAAACGCGCAAACGCGCAAATACACAAACGCACAAACGTACAAACGCACAAACTTGTAAACGCACAAATGCAAATAAATAATAATAATAATTATTATTATTAACGTATAAACATACAAACGCACAAACATACTAACGTACAAACATACTAACCTACAAACACGCAAACATATAAAAACATACATGCACTTACGAAATTACGAAATTCAGTACTTATGCTGGGACACATAAATAGATTGTCATTCTCAAATATTATTCAATTCCAACAATATAACATTTAACATGTATGTTACATGTCAAACTGGTAACCTCGGAGAATTTACTTCGTTTTTCTTTTTCTGGAAGGTTTTACCCAATTTTAAATGTATATGTAGGTCACATAATGTTGATTAATCTAATTTATGTAACATGTGTTTGTTAGATATACTCCAAAAACATTTCGTTTACGCGTGTCTATTTAAGCGTATTATTATATTTCTGTGGGTCCCTAAATATGTCATTAACACACAACGACTGTCATTACAAAATTTCGCACTAAACCATTGATATAAACTATATAATTTTCGACTAGATTAATCATATTCCAACTTCAACGAACATTGCGATAATAAATGGTTTACTGTTGCGGAAAGTACAAAATATTTATTGTAAGCAATAACTATATATTTAAATTTAAATATACTTTTAAAATATTTTAAATATACATTGTATAAAATAACTATACTTTTAAATTTAAATATACTTTTATTCCTATTGAATTACAAAATAATAACTTTATAGTAAAAGGTAGTATTAAATTTGTTGATAAAAAGCATGTTTAAAACGAAAATTGATTGACGATATGAAATTAGTCTAAGTAGAAACAGTAAAAGTTTGTATTATGGAGAAGTGCAGAAAACAATTATTTTGGTATAATATAAATATAATACTAATCGATTACTAATGTTTTAAATTACTAATTTATTGTTTTAAATTACTATCTTTATTAATATAAAGATAGTAATTTAAAACAATAAACCGACTTCAAATATTTGTCAAGTACCATATCCCCAAAACCATGCAATCGATTCTGATTAAACTTAAACTGCTCCCTAAGTAGGAAAGTACTTAATCTAAATCAGAAAGAGTTAACTCGGTATGCTTTGTAGGTTCCAAGAAATTCGTGGACAAACATACATACACTGAAGAAATGTAATACACGTACTTAGACGCTTAAATAGATTTTCACACTCAACTATTATCCAAGTCCAACAATAATACGCTCATACATGTCAAACTGATAACCTCCTTTTTTCATCGCTTGCAAAAGCATTACAAACACTATCATACGTTTGACACACACAAAAGTATATTATATACTATTTTCTATATCGTTAAAGTCTGTGTAAAACTTATAACATACTGTAATATATCGTATGATCTAACTGAGTTATAGTTTGTTTATCTAATTCGTCTAATGTTGGAGCCGTACTTGCGTTTATTGTCACAAAGCTTCGTGCAATGACACGATGAAGGCAGATGTGACCGGCTATTATCGGCTTTTTTCGCATACATTCCAGACTGTGTGTGGCTTAGCGCGCATAAAACTTCGGGACGATAGACTCAAGTGTAGCTCCAGCATCACAGATATTTGTGCTTTAAAATTAATAGAATTATAATCCAATCGCAACCAGAGGGCGATCGAAAGTTTCAATAAAACGGCGCATAATTGTACAAAGCTCAAATCCTCAAAAAATAACATATTAGTATATCAGTAACTGAATAAAAATATTGGTACTTATCCATACAAATCGGCACTTTCTTCTACCTATGTGTGCTTGTTCTGAAAATAGTAAAAATCAAGAAAATACGCATAATAAGCAGTGTCTAAAAATACGCGATATACCACGCAAAGTAAATAGCTGCTTCAAGATTCCGCCGGTGCGATGAGTCAGAGCAAATTAAAAAACCAAAAAAAAAAATTTTCAAAATTTCTCAAAATCTTCTGGGCCGACTTGGTTCAAATTTTCAGTAAGTCTAAGGTGAGCGGATTCCAATCAAATGCCATCAACCGCGTTTCGATCGGTCAAGCCGTTCAAAAGTTATGAGATATTTACATACTGACGTCATCGTGAAAATAGCCGGAAAAGGTTCCTAGGAACTTAAAAACGTGGAGATCTGACTCTCCTGATCTGAAACTCGATTTTCGAAAATTGGGGCGAAATCAGTAACTTCTTATCTACATACTTAGCGGGAAGTTAAAAAAGTTTTTTAAAAATTAAATCAACTAACGCAACTAAACTTGTTTTTATTTCAAAAACATCAAGTGCTGGCGATTTTAGGGGACAGTAAAATGAAAGATTATATACCAAAATTATTCTATTATCACAGGTGTCCCTAATTCTAGACCGGCAAATCGTCACTTAGCATTAGTAAAATACATTTATAAGAATTAGCAGAAAACACGTTAGCTCATTCCGTTGCTAATAGCAAGGAAAATAATCTCCCGGTCGGTTATTAGGTTAAACGACTGTTTGGACTTGTTCTCATTAATTTTCATGAGACCTCAGTTCCAGCGATGGTTGTGTTGATTAAATTTGTCCCAACAAATTAATATGTCACACATGGTGACACTTGATCACTTAGATGGTGGCTTTATATAACGAAGATGGTTTTAATACGAATCCATACTAAAGTTATAAATGTGAAAGTCTATCCGTCTGTTCGTTATACTTTCACACTTTACGTCAAAAGCAATTTTATGAAAATTTCACGTGAATGTAGATGAAGATCTAGATTCAAATATAGGCCAACTTTGTTTAAAGTCAACCCCCAAGAGGCTGATTTTGAAGATGAAATTTTGTACGAAAACTATACAGTTTCCGGATGTCGTCCAAACAAAAACTACATCATTTTCCATATGGACAATATGTAAATCTAGTATTTTGTCCACATAGATGGCGTTCTCGCGGGCTAAGCAGCGCGGGTCAGCTAGTGGTAAATATTTTAAAGTTATACGAATCAAGACTATTAACCGTCTAAAACTGCTAAGACCTACATGTATCGTCCAAATATATTAGATGAAGTCGCGCCAGTTCTCTATATTGGTTCGGGATCCCATTGAAGAAAAGACCAGTTGCCATTCTGACAGGCAGTTTTTAAAAGGTTAATAATCGCGTAAGCGTGTCTTTGTTAATGTGACTACAAGATGGTAGATTTTTATAGTCATCTTTATATATCCCTACCATAAGGGCGTCAATTTTTGTCGCATTCGTGATTTGATTTATACATTATCTGGAAACTTATGCATGTGACATTACTATACCGCCATACGAATTGTAAGCAACAACGCCCACTAACATATTATTTCCTATCAATAATGTTAAAAAAGCAAGTTGAGTAAATCAAATTGCAGAGGCACTCTTGGTTTGCCACGATCTATATATTCGTTAATTGGCGAGATAGTCTAACTCCCATCGCTATATTTTAACATTTTTTATACAAAATAAGGTAGCAAATAAGCAGATGAATCTTCTGATAAAAAGAATCAACCATTATATATAGACACTAAAGGTATTACTTCAACCGTTTCTTCTTACTAGGTGAAAGGAGTAAACAACAACTCGCCTGACCCAATGTTAATGCTTTGCTTTGTGTTCTCGTGCTCGCCACGGTAGTGTTTTGGATTGGCAGGTAGCAAATCTGGTAAATTTACGCACACCGTCGCATAAGAACTTTTATAAAGAAACCGTAAATAGGGATTTTAAATATGTTTCCAGTAATCTGATAAAACAACGCTGCAACTGTTTAATAATTGAGCAGCATTCTCAGCACACTTCATTTCGTCGACGACAGCTAACTTCATATCCTACGCCAGCGCCATTCTTTAACTTTATTTTCACTAAAAAGCTGGACAAATATACAATTTTCACCCTATGTTAGCCTGTCCTCCTTGTCCTATAGTATCCACGGTTTTCACTTCACATTTTCTGACTATGTACATGATGATTTTATCGGCATGTTTAGTGCTATATTGAAAAAACTATAAACTAACAGGAATTCCTCGACGATTTAAGTGTGAACTCATTTGACTTAGATTATGAGATTTCATGGGTAATTTTTACTATTTATAGAGCTAATTAACACTCCTAAAAATGCTTTGGTTACAAAGTGAAACGTGAGTTGAGTACATATTGACGCTGGAAAGCGTAATTGCTGTAAATCAGGAAAACACAACCTTACACCATAGCCAAAAAGCTTTTTAAATTTTATAAAAAAAATCGCTTCTGTGTTCTAGTGGTCCGCCGTTGACTTTGACCATATGAAGTCCTGAATTCGATTTCCAAGTCGAGCAATTAAGTATAACTATGAACTTGATGGTACCACCACCTCTCGCGTTACTGAAGTAAGAGATTTAGGAATAGTATTAGATAGAAGTCTTACATTTAACCAGTATCCAAATTATATTATCCCGAAAGCTTACCGTATGCTTGGCTTCATTTTAAGAACAAGTATAGATTTCCAGAACAGCAGTTACTGTACACTAACTTTACTTTTTAACTCTTACGCTAAATCTTTACTGGAGTACGCCTCAATTATTTGGAATCCGCTGCACAAGACTAAACAAACAAAGATTGACAGATTTTTTAGATTATTTACTAGACACCAAATATATCGTTTTAAGTCGGCACTTACAACCACAACCCTTACAAACAGATGAAGAGAAAGAGATCAAGTTTCCTTATAAAAAAAATTAAATGGCTATGTACATAGATTCTCCATTTCTTCTTCAGCAAATATATTTCAGCTACCTAAATTCACGACATAAACTGTTGTTTTATACTCACTCTACTGAAAGAAAGTACGCTAGATACTCTTTTCTCCATCGCGCATGTAATTTCTATAATCGTTACTTTATCAGTATAGATCCTTTTGGCTGTTCTATTGGAATTTATAAGAGGGACATAAGACAAATAATAGCAGGTCTTACCTAACTAAAACTTTGTTTTGCCATGTTACTCAGTTTTCACAACTTTTTTGTTAAATTTGGTTTAAATTTATTATATATTAAAAAATGCTGCTACAAACTATTATCTAAACATATAATAAAATCGTAGAAAAGTAAAAATTGTATATTGAATATTTTTTTTAAAAATACTTGGGGCGTGATCTACAATCGACATCGAAGCCAAAAATATACTTTTTAGAATTTTTGTCTGTTTATCTGTTTGTCTGTATGTATGTCCAGGGTAAACTCAAAAACTACAGCATGAATTTACTTCAAATTATGCATGAATATTACTAACAGGTCGGGTCAACATATAGGCTACATATTATCACGCTATCACCTACGGGGGAGAAGCTGTGCGTAGTAAACGAAGTCCGCGCGGACGAAGTCGCTGGCAACAGCTAGTATTAATATAAATGTGATAGTTATAAGTGGAAACATAATTGATTTATGTATTTTTTTTCTGTTATATTAGTAATGTGATACCATATTGTAGGTTTCCCAAAAATAAATAAAATAAAAAACAATAGTTTTCCAAACAATTTAAAACCCCAACTTCAAAGGTTAGATTGATAGATCTAGTAATTTGTGTAACTTGTCCAGCAATATTCAATTATTTATTTATTATCCTATCTTAGTCATCATTCTCAAGTAAGATCTTTCTTGCTGTCCTTTTCTTCTCCCCAGGGTAAGAAAAGCTTACACGTGTACCTTCAATTTCATTCCAACAACACTGTGTATAGGACCATACTCAAATTTGCATAGAATAATACAATCCAAGGATAAAATCTCGTATAAATACACAGCGGGTCCATTATAAACACGTTTTACCGTTTCATTTCAGGGAAGGAAGTGCTTAGCGTTCATATGTGGTCTACAAATAGCCCAAGGCGAGCAGCCGTGCGTAAATAAAAGGAATTACAATTTTGTGTCTAATTTATACTTTACTCACTCTTAACCACAATATGTATCTCGGGTTGATCTTTTTCTATGTAATATACCTTACATTTAGATTGTTCCAGGTACCGAAGACGATATATATATATATATATATATATATATATATATATATATATATATATATATATATATATATATATATATATATATATATATATATATATATATATATATATATATATATATATATATATATATATATATATATATATATATATATATATACTTATATTTACCTTTACCCTAGCAAATATTTTAAAAATGACAACACTTTGTTGCTGCTTGTTTCATTTTTTCGCTTTGGCGGCTTTCAAACAAACACCGCGCGAAGGCGCGGTCCTCGTTTTTCGGCTTTTTATAAAGGAATTTTTAAAGTGCCGCGTGATTTTCGGTGGCATACGACTTGCGCGGCATTCTTAGACAATAGGATTTACTTTCTTGTAAGTGTTGTCGTATTTAATGTATGAAAATACCATTTAAGCTTAACCTTTTTTGTTGGGAAAACCACCCACCTGGAGTTCTGTACCACCGCTTTACCTATTTCTGCCGCAATAGCGTCAGTACTTGTCGCTGTCGTGTTCCGGTTTAGAGGGTAAGGTTGCCGGTAAACTTATGTATGTGGCATTAGACCTCGCCACAAGATAGAAACACACTGTTAACATATTTGGTGTCTATAGGCGATCGTTGACTCTTTCTATCAGAAGACCCATCCGCTTGTTTACTATCTTATGATATAAATAAACACTCTTCATGTTAGATTCGATAATATCAGATGCAGGGCGAATCTACATCACTGTGTAATGCTAAAAAATATAGCCGTTTAGAATTAGCCAATTAAATAAAACCACAATCCTATTACTTATACAGAGTGCCGGAATCGATATCCACTTAATTGATACAGCGTTTAATTGATCCACTTAATTGATTTTTTAAACCGTATCAGGCGTGAATCTAGAAATTCTTTTAATTATTCTATTCTTCCTTTCATTGAAGAAAAAAATTCTGAAGAGCGGATTGTGAGAAGATTGTGAGAAACAGAAAAAAAAATTTAGTTTTTAAATACCTTACGGGGTAGGCAGAGAGAACTGAGTGCCATATATCACGATCCTTGCAGGCTTATCTCGCTTCCTCCACATTCATTACTCTCTTCATACACACACTCCGGTTGCGAAGACTCTTGACACCACCTTCGGACAGTACTCGATCAATCTGATCGTGGTATGTCAGTCTTGGTCTTCCACTGTACCTACATCCTTCCACATTCGCGTTGTATATCTGTTTTGTTAACCTATCATCTACCATTCTTTCTACATGTCCGAACCAACGGAGCATGGCCTTTCTCATCTTTACACTGACACTTTCTTTCAAACCTAACCTCTCTCTCACTTCGACATTACGAACCTGGTCCGCGAGTGTCACACCACATATTTTTTCTTAGCGACCTCATCTTGACCGCGTTGTTTCTACTTTCATGCCCTTTCTGACATACCCAACTCTCACTTCCATACAATAGCGTTGGGATAAGCACATGATTATGCAGGGCTACACTGGCACCCTGACTTAAAATTGTGCTATTAAGTAATCTCCCTAACGCTCCATTCACTCTGTTCCCTGCACACACTCTTCTTTCAACATCACCGGTGTACCTTTCATCCCTGCTAAAAGCACATCCAAGATATAAAAACTCATCAACTTGTTCCAGCACTACATCATCGACCACAACTCTTACATCCGTCCTGGTTGTTTCTCTTTCAAATACCAAAACTTTAGTTTTCATACCAAATCTTTAGTTTATGTTTAGTATTTTTAAACTCTGTGAAACTCTTAGATATCTACGAGTACCTTCCTATTACGGTACAGAAGATGACAGATGGAGAAAACGACACCGAAGTCTCAGTAATAGTGTCCTGTTAACATTGTGTACATATGTTAGCCTTATATCATAAATATCATTAAAAAACAACTGAATTGTCGTAATTTTATAAAATAATAACAAGAATAAGTAACTCTTTTATGGGGCAATGTATACGCTTTTACAATAAACTTCCCGAAACTATAAGAGATCTACCAGTCAATAAATTTAAAAAATGTGTTAAAACAAAACTGTGTAAAAAAGGATATTATAAAATCTCAGATTATTTAGAAGACAAAAAAGTCTGGGATTAATTGCTCCTCATACCGATCTCATATATATTTTTGTAATATTGTGATATTGTAAAAAAATAGATGATATGAAAAAAAAAGACAAGCCCGCTGAGTTTCTTCCGCCGGATCTTCTCAGTGTGTAGCCGCGTTTCCGATCCGGTAGTTGTTTAAAAAAATGTTGACGTGTCAAAATAACTTGTAAAAAGTTTTATTGAATAAAGTATTTCTGATTTCAAGCTATAGGTAATGTTGATATGCACAATATGAAAATTCATGTCTAAGAAATTGAAGGTAGCTGATGAAAAAGAAAAACAAACTGAAACCTTTCCCAATAAACACCGCGAACCTTTTGATTACCAAAGTTTAACCACTTCGAGATGCTCTTTGAAGAGTTTATTTTCGAGTAAACTAATGCAATGGCGTCAAAGTGGTTGGACTTTGGATAGCTTTTGATTTAACTAAAATAAAACTTTATTTTTTAATCTATTCTCTCGTTGGTTTGTGCGTGCTAGTTTATTTTTCGATTTAGCCCGTTTTGAAAAAAAATATGTGTATAAACATTTCAGTATGTATATTTATATATCTACTAGCTGTTACCCGCGACTTCGTCCGCGCGGACTTCGTTTACTCCGCACTGCCCCTCCTCCGTAGGTGATAGCGTGATAGTATGCAGCCTATATGTTGACCCGACCGGTTAGTAATATTCATTCAAAATTTGAAGTTTATCTTATGGCGCCGTTGGTGGCTGTTAGTGGTAATGATCACGTCGGGGTCACCAGGCGCAATTGGTTTGTACCGCTGAGGGGACATAGTGGTGGAATCAGCGGGACAACTATTGTCAGGATGACGTCATAACTGTTGAAGTTGATGACGTCACGCAAGGACAAGAAAGGGGAAAAGGAAGATCTTCCCAGCCAGGCAAAGTGTACTGCTTGGGGACCGAAGTCCATGTGAGAAGCATTGAAACTTGTATATAGTGTGTACAAGATAAATAATTGTGATATCGCGATTCAGGATTTAATTTTTGAATTTAATTTTTTTTAGATAATAAAAAGCGCAATAAGATAATATGCAACCTGTCCTATCCTATGATATGCAACAAAAAATATTGTGCTATTTTAATTATGTATTTATTAATAATTCTTTTATTTTAATTATTAGAATTTTTAAGTAGACAACTTACAATTAGGTCCCTTATAGTGCTTAAATAAAAAAGGAAATAAAAGTAAGTATCTTATACATTTCGGATAACTTATTCAGAGTATAACCTTATGAATAAGTGAAGTACAAAAACCCTCGCGCCACGAATGCCCTCACAGTTTATTATGCATGAGTAGAAAGCTATTGTTCTCAAAGCATAAAAATAATTCCACCGTTCATAACAAATCAGCCCAGCATCCAACATTCCCTTTGTTTATCAACAAATTATACGCGCTTTGAACTTGTTACAAAAAATAGAAAACAATACGGTTTCCTGTCATTAATTTACGTGTTACAAGTTTTGGAACTACTCGGCGTATTTGCCTCGGAGCCTTTTTATAGAAAAGATCGTCGGCTTTCCTGCTAACCAGTTAGAAAGATAATGAAAGATCTTTTAACTCTAGAACAGAGACGTATAGTTTTAGGTATGTGCCTTTCATTTGATATTGTTCACAGCTATAAATTGACTTTTAGGTCACATCATATCGTACCCGCCAAACGTTTTTGTCCCATACGCCACATTCCCACACAAATTACACCAACAACTCGGTTTTATACCGTATTGTTCGCGTATATAATAGTTACTGCTTTTAGTCACATTGATTTATTTACTGGCTTTATTTACTCGATTTATTTAATCGCGATATAGAAATAAAATATTTAAATCTGTATTCAATAAAATAGAACATAATAGCCTCTATAGTGTAGTGGTCCGGTGTTGGAGTTAACCACATGAGGTCCCGGGTTCGATTCCTGTTTGATCCCGGACAATTCAAAAAATTGTTTTTTCAGTTTTCTGATAAACACAAAGTTGCCTGGGATTAGAATGTGTCCGGTTGGCGATAGGCTTGCCACCTATCACATTGTGGACCCCAAATATTTTTGGCTAATCGTGGGTGTACTTATTGTACACCTGCCCACCTCTTCGGGGATACGGGCGTGAAGATACTTTTTTAGGACATTATTATTCATAATTTATTTAATTGTGTTGTTTAGTTTGAAGTTTGAATATATAAATTGTCGATATATATAAAAACATTTGTTACAGTATAGCATGAGCCTAGACCTCTACAATTCGAGGAATCGTTTGAGATATAGCAAAATAACATCTCATCACATCATATATGGGTACAGCAACATAATATCTGAGAGATTGTCGGCACCTAGGTGTTTAAAATTTTGTATTTATATTCGTTAAACCTCAAAGTTAAAGAAAAATTAGTGCCATACTGATACAAATCGTTTGAAATACGAATAAAATCTTACAATTAAAAAAAAATATTGTACCCATTCGTCACCTCTCATAGGTATGACATTATGAGACTTCTGTTTATGATCATACAGAGAACTGTTAAAAAATTTTTAGGGTGATACAAATCGTTTTGCAAAAAAAGTTTACTTTGCGGCGGTATGGCGGCCATTAGATACCGTTGGAAAAGTATGACAAGGTAATTTTCGTGAATGGCTACTCGACGGTGATTAGCTGTGCAAAAATTAGCTTAGTACAAATAGTTGAATTGTTTTTTTTTTAATTAACGTGTTCGCGTTCTTATGGCCTACATCTTTTTTATCGACTATCGGAAAATACAAGATTTTTTTTAGAACAAATCGTTCGCCACTCGTAATTTATTCGATATGTTCGATTAACTGGCACGCGGTTCGGCCGCCAGTACCAGCGCTATGACCATTATTTTCCTTTTCGTCATTACGTTATTAGACCCTTGATGAACCGCCTTATTAGTACAAGTGATCTAATATTTTGTGTCATCATTTCCCGGTCTAATATGATTTTGTTGTCGTTGTTGTGACAAACATTGATATTATTATGATTAAAAATATTATTTCATGCCCAGTACCCACACATAAACACAAACGTACCAAAATACTAACACACAAACGTGTATAATTTATGTAAATACATCGAAAAAAGGCACAATAGTCTAAGATCCGAATATAAGCTGACATTCACCTATCTGTTTACCGTATGAAACATTTTTTTTTTTATTATTAAATTTCATACATAGAGAAATATGTCTTGCATGTATTTATTGCCTATCAAAATATATTCATAGCTACCATTAATAAAAAAATATTAAATAATTTTTTTAGCAAGTTTCTCCTACTTGTATGCCGATCAAATATTATTGATACTAAAAGTTTTAAACATATAGAATAGGTCTGTTAGATATTGCCTACGTGGTTACGTTCATGGCTACCAGACAAGCAGGTGTAAACAGGTAAGTAAATATAATGTAAATACGTAGGCAATACTCACAGACATCCATACTAATATTATAAATGTGAAAGTAACTCTGTCTGTCTGTCTGTCTGTTACGCTTTCACGGCCAAACCACTGAACCGATTTGGATAAAATTTGGTACAAATATAGTTTAAGTCCCAAGAAAGGACATAGGATAGTTCTTATCCCGGAAATCCCACGCGAACGAAGTCGCGGGCACAGCTAGTATTCTATATATTTAAAACTTTTAGTATCAATAACATTTGATCGGCTACGAGTGGGAAAAACTTGCTAAAAAAATTAATTAATATTTTTTTAATTAAGGATAGCTATGAACATATTTTGATAGCCAATACATACAAGACGTATTTGTCTATGTTTATATTTTTTAATTTAATAATTTATACGGCAAGACAACGTTTTCCGGATCAGCTAGTAATATATAAACCCCAAAAATACTTCATTCACGTTCTTATTTTGCATCACAAAGGCGGATGAAATCCAATTAAATATAACAGCGACTCCAACCAACGTATTTCCAAAAATATAACTTTCCACGGTAGGCAGCTTTTCAATGTTTATTAGAATCGCCTTACAAAAAACATTTTAATAAATACATATTTCATAGAAAACACAATTTATTCCATTAATATTTTTGGCTTATATCTCACTGTTCACACCAAAGAAGGCGTTTGATGAGATATTCGTATCCTTATGTTCAGATGTCTTAATATATCAGAGTTGTATCATCAGCTTATACAACCTACATCTACTTATTTATATATATTTATGGTATACTCTTCTTTGTGTGTCTTAATTTGATATGATAATTGAAACATATTTTTACTAGCTAGTATTTATGCCTACCCTCGACTAATATCTGCGGTGTTTATTACATACAACGCTAAACACGTAGGGTGTATAAATAATGTAGTTTCTTTATTCTATCTACAAAGTTTCATGTTCCTCAGTCTGCAAAATTTTAGTAAAATTAATACTTACAAGATTTTCGCTTCATGTATCCATACTTAATATTATAAATGCTTAAGTCTGTCTGCTATTACGCTTGGGTATTGGGTGATAGAATTCGGGATTGGTACCACCGCCTTACCTATTCCTGCCGCAATAGCGTCAGTGAAGTGCTCCGGTTTAGAGGGTAAAGTAGCCGGTAAACTTGTGCATGTGGCATTACACCTCGCGACGAGATAGCAACGCACCATTAACATCTTTGGTGTCTATAGGCAATGGTTGACTCTTTCTATCAGGAGACCCATCTGCTTGTTTTCTATCTTACGCTAAAAAACCTTTTTACCAAATTTAAATGGGGCAACACAGTGAGTACATCCTCTAAAACAAAAAAGAATTTGCAAAATTAGTTCATATATAACTAAGTTCTGAGGTAACAAACGTTAAAAAACTTACAATCGCATTGAGAACCTCCTTTTTTGGGCCAACTTCCCATGAAAAGTACTCAATCCGAAGCTTGTACAATGTATGCGTCGTTAGTCTTAAACGAAACGGATAAGAAACTCTCTATACTGAAGATAAATGACAGCATTACACGAAACAGTAATTTATCAAGAAGCTGTGCAACTCTAAAGATTCCAGACCGCAAAATTCACCTTTGTCTGAAATACGTTGGAATGTAAAATGTATTCCGACTACAAAGAGATAAAGGCCGGATAAAACAAAGCCTCGTTCGGGAACGACAGGCTGACGGGTTACGGACACTTACATTGTATGAGATATCTTATATGAGTAGCTTCGAGACTTATACGTGCTTTGACTAATTATTTCTCGTCTTGAGACAGTTCTTTGTAAAATTATGATTAAATAATAATAACACTTTCAGACAAACATCTATAGTTATGTTAATAGCAGAAATATAAAAAAATTAATGGCAAAGTTAGTATTTCCCTTGTGTTGGTCCGGTCTCCTGTGAAGAATAGACCAACTGCAGTCTGCCAGGCAGATAGTACAACGCGAAATTGTCTATCTGTGTTCCTACCATCGTGACTAGGTAATAGAGTTCCGCAACGTCTCTCCCAGGTATTTAGTACTACCGCTTTACCTATTCCTGCCGCAATAGCGTCAATGCTTGTCATTGTCGTGTTTGGAGGGTATGGTAGACGTATGCATGTGGCATTGCCATCCCGTTACACAGATAGCACCATTGGTGTGATCTTTGGCGCCTATAGTCAATGGTATTGTAACGCCGCCCAGCGTACTACGTGCCGGACGTGTTACTTTGCCGACGATATCCCTTTTTTATTCAGGGAACCTTCTTGGTACTCGCTTGACTGCTCGAGGTACTAATTAGTAGCAGGACCTTTTGGGATTCTTTAAGAAATTAGACTTTTTGTATATATCTTCGTTTATTTTCAGAGACGTCTATCTTACGTCAAATCTTAAAAGATACTCTTATTCTAAAAACAATTTATTCTTTCTCTACATACTAAACAGTTCTACATTTGAAAGTCGACAAAATGGCCAGTTCGTATGTAACACCATAAAGGTGTTACATCAGCTACCCCCCAAGGTGGGAGCAGCTGAAACTGGATGGGCATTTGTCTACCTTCATATGGTCTACCTATCCTTATCCTGATTGCCCTACCTACGAGGGGAAGGTACATTTTGGTGGGACTGTCTTTTCCTAAAAGATAGTTTGCCCCATGTGTGGTTCTGTTCATTTACCACCACACCATGGCACAAACTTTGGTCTCCCAAAACCCCTCTAAAAGGCAGACCACAGTCCCCTCACCTAACCTATCCTACCGCAAACATTTTTATTTTATTACAATTTAGCCTGAAGGGCTCTAGCTGTATAAGAGATAATAAGAGATGGAAAGGCATAACAATTCAAACTTCTTTTCTCTGGTGGACCAAAAGAAAAAAGATTGAAGTATTACTTCCTCTCAACATCGAGCTCGCCCCAATATATAGATCACGATCATAAATATCCCTTACTCTGAACCATATCAATACCATCATTATGATGTCTCCCAAAACTATCCGAGTTCATGTATATCCTATACAGATATCCTTTGTGTCGACTATGTCGTACTACAAAGTTGAACTCCCCTTCAATAGACTTTCAACCCTTAACCTATACTGACTCTTACGACTTCATACTAAGGCGGCTCTGCCCCTAGTATACATTGTATTCATAAGTTTATTATTAAATAGAAGAACTTGAGAGGAATACATGAAATATGACATTTCTTCATTTAATATTCTTTTGGTCATCTTTTTTCTTTTAGCTTCGGTCCATCATCACAGTATTGGTTGAGCCCCGTCATATTACATGAAACAAATACAAGTATTAGTATTCTCATACATAAGCCCAAACAAAAGTAATGGTCTAACATGTAACAATTTTTATTACAATGAATGACTATAAGCACACTATATTTTTTTTTACATACGTACATGAAATGCTTTCAACCTATTTATATGTACAATATCTCTATATCTCCTATTGCTTAATTTCGTAATTACATAATTTACATTAGATATTCTTTCCACTATTCTGAACGGCCCTTTATATAACCTACATAATTTCAAACTTCTATGGTCCACCCGTCTTGGTGTATAAACTAATACTAATTGTCCCGGTGAAAAGTCCTTTACTTTAGCCCTTTTATCAAAATATCTCTTTTGCCTAACTTGTGCCCTTCTAATATTTTGTATTGCCTTCCGGACTAACGCACCTTGTAAATTATGTCTCTCGGCATAATTTACTTCCCGGCTTTGACTATCCTTATTTACCCCCATGTCGCTTTGGAATATCGGTTCCCTAGCGTACATCATCATATATGGTGAAACTTTAGTGGTTGATTGTTTGCTAGTGTTATATGCATGACATACTAATGGCACAAATCTACACCAGTCTCGTTGGTCCCTGGCAACATACATCGATAACATTTGAACCAGCGTTTTATTGAACCGCTCTACTAACCCGTTCGTTTCTGGCCTAAACGCCGTACTAAATCGCGACTTTGCCCCAAATCGATTTACAGTTTCTTTCACTAGGTGTGACGTGAATACTGCTCCCCTATCAGAAATTTCTTCCTTAACACCTCCGTATCTACAAAACACCTCCTCGATCAGAAATTCACTCACTTTCTCTGCCGTAACTCTTTTTACCGCTTTACATATCGCATACTTCGACACATATTCAACACATACTATAATATATTTATTTCCATTTAAAGATTTTCTAAAAGGCCCTAAAATATCGATTCCTACCTTTTGCATCACATGGGTCACAGTTATAGGTTGTAGTTCAGCCACTTGTTTGACCTTTTTTCTTTCTTGACACAACCTACACGTTTTTACATACTTCTCAATCTCCCTCTCAGCATTCTCGCAATAATAACTGTTTCGGAATTTACCCAACGTTTTTGCCAAACCCAAGTGACCCCCTGACCATGGGTCGTTATGCAGTTCCTGTAAGGTCTCACATAACAAACCCTTTGGTATAACTACAAGATCTTTCATAACATGTCCACGCTTTACTCTCTTACACAATATCCCTTCTTTCAAAATATACCCCTTATATATTCCGGTATTGCTCATCCTTATTCGGGATAACCAACGCCTACATGACTCATCCATCCCTTGCTCTTCTTGGACCTTAATCACCTCTAATTTATATACTTCCAAACCATCCTCTTGTTCTTTCTGAGCGTTCTCGACTGTACTCTCCACATTCAACGGGTTTCTACTTAAAAAATCGGCAACTACATTCTCTCTGCCTGCACAATGCACAATATCGAAATCATATGCTTGTATGCTCAGTGACCATCTCGCCAACCTTCCATTCATATCCTCCCTATCTCTAAGCCAACATAACGCCTTGTGATCGGTTACGACTTGGAACTTCAATCCCCATAAAAAATGCCTAAAATAATTTAACGCCCACACTAGCCCTAAACATTCTTTCTCAGTAGTGGAATATTTCTTTTCTGCCTCACTCAACTTCCTCGATGCATACGATATCGGATGCATTTCTACTTTTCCTTGCATTAGACAACATCCCAGAGCTTCTCCACTAGCATCTATATACAACCTAGTTAAAACATCCTTATCACTAGAATAATGACTTAAAATAGGCGGGTTACACATTCGATCTATGATAATGGAAAACGCGTTTTGATGTTCCGAGGACCAACAAAACTTCGACCCCTTCTTTAGTAATTTTGTTAAGGGTAGAGCAATTTTGGCAAAATTATTAATGAACTTACGGTAATAGGAGAATACTCCCAGTACCGATTTTACCTGTTTTGCATTTGTAGGTGCAGGCATTTCTTTTATCGCCTTTAATTTCCTGCTATCTGGTCGAATACCAACCCCCGATATTTCATGCCCTAACACACTTATCTTTCCATACCCAAAACTACATTTATTTGGTTTAAGCGTAAGGTTCGCTTCCTTTAGGCGCATTAACACCTTTTCTAATGCTTCCTTAAATTCTGTGAAAGTTTTCCCCCATATTAATATATTATCAACATAACAGATGGCATTCTTGTATTTAATATCCCCTAACACTTTATCCATTGTACGCTGAAATACTGCTTGACTTGTTTTTAAGCCAAAAGGTAACACGTTAAACTCATACAATCCTGACGGTGTGATGAATGCCGTTTTATGCCTATCACTTTCCGAAATCATAAGTTGCCAATAGCCAGAATTTAAATCTAAATCAGCGAAATAGTGGGCACCTGAAAGATATATTAAAATGTCCTCTATAATAGGCAATGGATAGCTATCCGTCACCACCTTTTTATTCAACTTACGATAGTCCACACAGAATCTCCATGTGTTATCATTCTTCCGCACCAACACTACTGGGGAAGCATAAGAGCTTTTAGAATCGCGAATGACACCGTTGTCTAACATTTCTCTCACTTGTGTATTGATTATTTCTAGTTGTTTAGGTGATACACGATATGGCGGGTGGTGTACTGCTACCTGGTCTACCGTTTTTATTTCTACTTCTGTTAGTTTACACCTACCTAATTCTGTGGGCCTAAATGCGAAACATTTCCTATACTTACTAAATAGATTTCGTAACATATTCTTTTGCTTTTTACATAATTCCGGATTAATGTTAATTTCATCCATTTCGCATTCATTGTTAGAATTTACGTGCGGATATAATTTATCCTCATTTTTCTCTACATAATTCACATAATACATGTAATCTGTTTTTAACAAATTATATGATTTATTTACATCAGTGACATTACTATTTATAATGTTTCTATGGTAGCCGTCCATACTGGAACGATCATCATTGTTTCGTAGCAATGAGGTATTAATGAAATCTACATAGCAACGCTGTTTAAGACATATGAAATTCTTTGAAAAGTCTATTACGGCATCATATTTTTTCAGAAAATCTCGACCTAATATAAGTTTAGTTTTAATATTCTCTATTATTAACATTTCATTCGCAAAAATACTGTTATCTATCATTAAATTTACACACGTCTTTCCTATCACATTTAGTAACGATCCTCCTAGCGATTTTACAAAATGCCTATTGGGTGCATCATCTTTGAATGTTATTTTTAGATGTTCCGCGAGATCATTTGACATGCACGATATATCTGCTCCCGTATCGATTAACGCCGAACACGAATGACCCTTAATTATGACCTGTATAAATGGACTGGACAAACCTTTGCTTTCCGTCGGGAGATCTTCATCTGTTTGGGACGCAGCTCTCATCTCCCACGTTTCATTTCTTTGGCGGCGTCTCTGTATGTTTGAGTGTTGTGGTGACATCGGGCTGCGTCTGAAATCATTACGTGTGTTTGAGGCCGTTCTTTCATAATGTCTCGGCCTTAAATTATACCGGGGCGTGTGAAAAACTTCCGATGGCTGTGGATGTTCTGCCTGTGAGCGTATGGGCGTATTGAGCAGGATGTCTGGTTCCTCCCTGAATTTCACCTTCTGTTGTACCCCCATTGGCGGTTGTAAAGGAAGGTTACTCGCTCTCAATTGACCCCCAAAGACCTCGATTAGTATTGAATGATTGTGTTTCGTAATTCTTCTCGTGACGAATACACTCTCATCCCCAGTTTTTCTTTTAGCGAGGGTAACATCGTTTTGATGAATTGTTTTACAAAAATTACGTCTGAAATTTCAGCTTTGACTGCGGTGTCGCTGAGCCTGTAAAAATAGGTTAATAGTTCCTCATCACGGCCTTGCTTAGATACATAAAATCGTTCCACATAATTTATTGAAACGGGGAATTCGTTTTCAATTTTTCTACATAATTCATCGAAATTGGCCGTGTCGGTATATATCATTTTATAAAATGCTAATGCCGGACCGTCGAGATATAGTCCCAGAAGTAACGGTAGGCTCTCCATGTCCCATTTATTTATCGCCGCGACCGTTTTGAAATCTTTAATAAACTCAGCGAACGCCAAGTTTTGCGTTCCGTTGAAGCGCTTGATGGCCTCCATCTCAACTCTTACCCTCTGACACCAATACTTAGCTCTCCTGGTTTTTCTAGCGTGGTGATTGCGCGTAGCGCCTGAACGTGGGGACTTCCGTAGCCACTTCACACAGCAACTTCCCGCAGCGACTTCCCGCAGCGACTTCACACAGCAACTTCCCACAGCAACTGCACACCGCGACTGCACGGCGCCTCCGCCAATTTGTCACGCCGCCCAGCGTACTACGTGCCGGACGTGTTACTTTGCCGACGATATCCCTTTTTTATTCAGGGAACCTTCTTGGTACTCGCTTGACTGCTCGAGGTACTAATTAGTAGCAGGACCTTTTGGGATTCTTTAAGAAATTAGACTTTTTGTATATATCTTCGTTTATTTTCAGAGACGTCTATCTTACGTCAAATCTTAAAAGATACTCTTATTCTAAAAACAATTTATTCTTTCTCTACATACTAAACAGTTCTACATTTGAAAGTCGACAAAATGGCCAGTTCGTATGTAACACCATAAAGGTGTTACAGTATCTCTTTCTGTCAGGAGAGTCATCTGCTTGTTAGCTATCTTATAATATATAAAAATATATATTTAATTATATTCAGAGAAAGTGTAATTATTTTAAATTAGTTTTCATTGGTAGTGAGTGAAGCTAGCTACTAACCAATCCACTCAGTTTCGTCCACAAGTTGAGTAACAGTCGCCTTAATAATCTTTAACACAAAATTTATCCCCCTTTTCAGCCATTCGGGGATAGATTAAAAAAATAGTGTATGCTAGACCCTGGGATTTTAACTATATTCTTAGGTGTCTACTTAAATCTGGTTTAAAGGTTTAGTCGTGAAGGCGTTACACACAGACAGAATTTTACATTTATTCTACTAGTATAGATATACCAAAATACGCTAACTTTTTTCTAATATCTACTTCAAATTGGTAGAAATAGAGGGTAAATATTTGTATGAAAAACTATATTGCCGACATGTTAATCTACTCACGGCTGAAGCTAAGCGGCTCAGCTAGTATGTAATAAAACTTCGGTATGGAAGCGACGTCCTCGGACTCCAATGCCGGGTTGAATATTTAATTCTTAATCATTTTTCTAGGCTGCAAGAAACGAGTGAAGTCTGAACGTTTGACTACTTAGTAGTAGAGTTTACCCGAATACAATATTACCATCTTTTCTATTCAAGTTCTTTACCATCATCTTTTGGTCAGAAATCTATTAAATCTCTACCAGTCAGACTACAATTCTAGACCATCTACAGCTGACGCGTACCAATCTACCGCCGTTCGCGTTGGTACGAAAGGAGTCATGTACGACGATATAAGAAGAGCGGAATGTCAAATAATCGAAATGTTTGTGTGAAACATCGAGCATGTAACCTAATAGAGAGGCAATGTTGTTTGTTTTGTTAGAAAACAAATTCCGCCAAAATACTACGCCGGTTGTAATGCTGTAATTGGCCGACTCAAGGTTAGTGTGATAATGACAGTAAACACGTATTGAATAAAATGAGATAGTTGTATATAGGTTACACCTAGGCAAGAGCAAGACGCATAAACAAGTGTCCACGTGTTTCGTGTTATCTGTCCAGTTAAACTTGAGCCATATTATATGAAAGTAAATTAAAATAAAATTAATTTTTATTGATGCTGATGAAACATAATTCCGCCAGTTTTATAATTCGACGTTTTGCTGCTTTTTCCACACTATCTAATAGAACAACACGACATTATGCGGTATAATTTACCAAACTTTGAATATTTTTAAGACTATCGGGGAAGTACACACAGGTCACTTGTTGGTGCGTTAGTGCTGTAGTGCGAGCGTGAATTGCTATTTATCAGTAGCAAAACACTGATCAATTTCGGAATTAGATGGCTCATAATGCCATTAGGTTACATGCTCGATGGTGTGAAGAGAGTAATGAATATGACGGAAGCAAGGCAACTCTCTGAGCCATGATGTACAGCACTCAGTGATTTTTGCCTTCATCTAATTTGGTTTAAATGAAGATAACGAAATATATTGATAGTTGGGATTATAATAGGCAATATACCTATACCCTGTATATTACAACGCACTATTAACATCATTGATTTCTATAGACAACGGCATCACTTTACATCGGCAATGCCGTTTGCTTATTTGCTTTTCCATATATTAAAAATCTAATAAATTGGTCCATTGTTTCAGATTAAACTACGTACTCTGTGGTCTGTCGGCATGGTGGTGGCACGTCTGTAATGTCGTGTTACACGCCGCTTGTTGCGTGCTAGTCGCGCGCACGGGTGCAGTAGTGGCGCGGTTGCAGCAACCGTTTGCAGCACTTGCTGCACTGCTGTTCGCCGTTCATCCTATACACACTGAAGCGGTAAGTATTCTAGGGATTTTTAACTCCCGAATTTAAAACTTTCAAAATTTTGGAAAAATCTATTAGGTATGTGGTTCAATTAAAACTGCCACTATTTTACCTTTAATACTTTAAGTGAACTGTTTAGTTACATATCTTTCTCGCCCGGGTCTGGTACCGCCGCCTTACCTATTCCTGCCGCAATAGCGTCAGTGCTTGTCGCTGTCGTGTTCCGGTTTGGAGGGTAAGGTAGCCGGTAAACTTATGCATGTGGCATTAGACCTCGCCACAAGATAGCAACGCACCATTAACATCTTTGGTGTCTATAGGCGATGGTTGACTCTTTCCATCAGGAGACCCATCTGCTTGTTTGCTATCTTATGATATAAAAAAAACATATTCAAAAGATTTTAACGATACCACTTTCCAATGAACAAAAGTTTATATTATACTTACCATATTCACGAACGAACAAAATTTCATATTCAAAATTCTTTGAAATTACGTAAAAGTGTGTTCGCGTTTCGATGCAATAATTAAAAGGGCATGTAAAGGTTTATTTGAATACGTGTATAATTTCAAACATGTTTTATTCAAACAAACCTTTTACATGCCGCAAAGGTTAGAGGAAAAGCATACCGTTAAAACATTTTTCACTTTTACTTTGAATCATTACATATTTAATTTGCAATTACGGTCCAGAATGAAGCTACTTTTTAAGTTTCATATAGTTCAATATTCCAAGAGGAAGTTTTATAAATCAGAATCAACCGCGGCAACCTCCTGAATAAGCTATATTCTGGGAAAAAAAGAGTCGGAAAATACATCCAGACATACGTTTTACTTTAAAAGCTGTTGCTATACGCCTATAGATTATCGAGTTATTACCTATAAGTATTTGAACAAAAGAACACTGCACCGTACTTCGCGAATACTGTCCCCGAGTACCCATTAGTATTGTACGGAACCATTAAGTTATCATCAAAGCAGAAAGCCGTAAGGTGAAAACAATGCAAAGTGCTCTAAAGTCGAAATGGATTTCTTTCAAGTCCACAACTCCTAATTGCTGCTTTTGTATGCGGAGACTTGCCGCTCACCCTCGCTAATGTAATTTTGGAGCTTTTCATCTATTGTTTGTATTGCCTTAAAGTTTGCCTAATTTTTGGAATCCATTTTACAATTAACCAAATTTAAATGTTTTGTTAGAAATTGCATTGAATCATTTTATAATATTCTTCTATATCAATATTATAAATGCGAAAGTTTGGATGTTTGGATAGATGTTTGGATGGATGTTTAAATGGATGTTTGTTACTCAATCACGCAAAAAGTACTAAACGGATTTATATGAAATTTGGTACATAGGTAGATAACCTGGAATAGCACATAGGCTACTTTTTATTCCGGAAAAATTAGGCAATCCCGCGGGATTCACCAAAAAATTTATAATGCAGCGGGCTGCACGCAGCAGCTAGTATCAAATATATATCCACTATCATGTATTTATTTTATCACAATAATTTATTAAACTAACCCATAAAACCGTGAGTTCTTTTTTTGAGACAGTTTGATGTTATGAAAAACCAACACAAAATTTTTATTTAATTACATCTTTAAATATTTTTAGATCTTAAAAAACTGGTCTGTGTTATACATATATCAAATATATTAACAGCAACAATTTTATAATAATTTATAAACTTTGTCACAATTTTAAAACTTCTATAAAAAAAAGGAAAATGGTAACCGCTAAAGAGCTTAGCGATAGAACCAGCGTGCCAACTACTGTCAGGCTGGCGGTCATTGAGATGACGTCACTATTGTGAAGGTTGTTGACGTCTCACAAGGATGAAAGCAATAAAAAAAAAATAAGGCAGGCAAGGTGAACTGGGTACTACCTGGAAACCGAAGTCTGTCTGAGAAACGTTAAAACTAGTATAGAAAAAGAAATATTTGTAATATTGCAATTTTAAATTTGATTTTTTATCTTGGAGCGTTTTAGATAGCTTGACCGTTATAGGGTGAAAGGTAGGGGATGAAAGCGTGTATGAAATTTTTTATCGACGACATGATTATCTACTCGAGGGCAAAACTGTGCAGGACAGTTAAATTAAAAAAAATAAAATCATCAAAAAAGTTAGCAACTGAGTTTATTTAAAGAAAACATACTGTCTTCAAGTTAAACATACTTAGTAGTAACATGAGACATAAGATTTTTTACGTAATAATAGTCATCTAACTTTCATTATATTTAAATGTTTGTGATAGTTTATTAAAAGAAAGTAAGTAGAAATAGTCAGTGAACAAGAAAAAGCTTTCGCAAACGCATCTTGGAAATATATATTTATGGCACACTTACTGGCTACTACAGTGCAGGAAATACACTTAAAATAGGTTTACCACGAGAAGTGACTGAATATTGTGATTCTTAGGAATTTCAGAATTTATTAATACTTTCTTATTATAGTTTGAGCATATTCAGGCGTAGATCATGGTGTACACGGTTCACAGCCCATCTCGGAAAAAATATTTTCATTACGTGCAAAAGGAGACAAACGCATAAGAGGTACAAGTTTTGGTAGAAATTTTACCTATAATTTCAACAAATTGACATCTGCTATTATGCATAATTGCAATATATACTCTTACCTTTGAAGATGTCATCGGATAGAAAATGCCTTAATAATAACAACATCGCAGATTTCTAGACGTCGAGTGATAAGGCTGAAACTTAGGAATTCAGCGAGAGGATTTAATTTGCAAATTTCTAAGAACACTTTCCATAACAGCTACGAAATAAGTAAAGCAATGAAATGAAAAGAAATATATAAAAATGATCCAACATTTTTACATAACGCAAAAACATCAAGCTGATTAAAACCACCTTATCATATTTTAACATGCATGAATATTTTCTTAGCTTTATTTATGTCTTTAGCTCAAATACACTTGGTACTAAAACAATGTAAGTTATAATATATAATTAAGTATATTTTATGTGTATTTAATGTTTTGAGTTTTTTTAGTATTACCAGCAGTTATAATAACTAAATTTTACTAATTTATCTTATCATGCACCCCTTTAAATGAAATGTTATCTAATTAGTTTGGGTTGACTGGTAGAGAATGCCATGTAGCATTAAGTCCACCTATGTACTCAATTGTGCATAAATTTTTAAATAAATAAATAAATAAATGTACTTTGGCAAGGTACGCTAACAGTGATCAAATAAAACCATGAAAATGTATTTTATTAGCTATGTCCACACTGTGCCATTTTATCTTCAACTTTCATCGTTATTTGTTTAATTCAATTATTAAATGCGCCAAGGAACGCAATGCCAACTTAGTCAATTTGAGTTTCCGTCAGCTCGTTGAAACGTGTATGATGAGAACATTATACAAACATGTACGATCAGAACCTTATACTTGGTGGAATATGTGTTGAACACTTTATGGCACAGAAATTTACCCGATGAGGAAAGCGCACAGGGCGCGCTACGCTTTCAACTATCATAGCGCATGCATCAAGGGCATGCCTCACGTACGTTGTTATCTGCGCTGAGACGCATGTCCTTGATGAACACAAAATTGCATATTGTGGACCATAGCTATTGACTTTTCAAGGGAGAAGGCCTGAATTGCTCTGATCGAAGACACTTAGTCCCATAATGTGATAGGTGGCACGCCTACCGCCAAACGGGCACTTATCCGATCCCGGGCAAATCTTTTATCAGAAAATTGTAAAAACACATTTTTTAATTGTGTGACGTTTTGTAATAAATAAATAAATCCTCTCATATCCATGTCTCTGAAGTAGTAAGCAGAAATGCAACATATTAAATGTAATGACGTAATAGGTGGACATCTGTCACAGAGTGAAGGAATTTAATATTGTTAACTTATCGATAAATTGGGAAAATATGCAGTCTCAGCACGGAATTCACGGGACAAGTTACACTTAATGATCTAACCTTAAAGTAAGCAAATTATTTGCTTGTGTTATGGGTGTTAGTCAAGGATATTAATACATAGAAATTCATATATAAATACCAGAACATAATTAATAAACACCCAAACCCGGAAATACAAACATTTATGCTCATCACACAAGTGCTTGTCCCCGTCGGGGATTGCGTAGTAAGGATCGCTACCTACTCGACCAACGGGGCGGTCAAATTAAATTATATAAATTATATATTTGTTCTGTGAGAGCCAGGAAGTTGTTATTACCAAATAAAAGAAAAAATATTAAGACCGAATTTTCCAGGCCGAGATTGAAACTCATGACCTCATTATTCAATGTCGAAGACGGTACCGTTAAACAAATGAGCGATCTTTGGCGAACATTTCTTTATAAAACTTAATTACCATGGTTAAGGAATATTTTTTGAATTGTAATTTTATTTCTGCTTTGACGTTATAGTTTGTTGACATCATATTAAATTAATCTATATTTATATTATAAATGCGAAAGTTTGGATATTTAGATGGATGGATGGATAGATGTTTGTCACTCAATCATGCAAAAACTACTAAACGGTTTTTTATGAAATCCAGCACACAGGTAAATGGTAACCAGGAATAGCATACAGACTACTTTTTATCACGGAAAAATGAGGTGTTCCCGCTGGGTTCACCAAAAACTTTTTTATAGACATACTTAAATTCATACTAAGAATCTTTACTTTGTAATCTAAAAATATGTACCTATTATTGTTTGAGGAAAACTATGTCACCCAGTGTAATTTTTAATGGATATGAATAAAGAAATAAACTTCCTTATTCATAAAATTTCGTCGATGCAACTATGTTGCAAACTTCTGTTGATGATGTGGTCAAGGAACCCTGCAATTGATTTGTCCTTCCTTTGAAACCGACATAATTGGCCACACTAGTCGAGTAATACGAGCCTACTGGGATATGTTCTTATTTTTGTTTAAAACTTCTTATATTCCAAGACAACGATATAACGCCTCCAATTCCCTTTTCAAATCTTTATTTATTATTTATTTACACCTATTTTTATACTTACATCTGAATCCCTTCGAGAGTAAAACAGTGATATCAGAAATAGAATAAAAATGAAAGCCCAATGGTTTTTCAGGGTTCCGAAGTCAACTAGGAACCCTTATAGTTTCGCCATACACATCCGTCCGTCCGTCCGCAGCCTAGCTTAGAGATTATCCGTATTAAATAGCTGTAATTTTGTCTGAATATACACATCAATCATGCTGACAAATTAGTAAAATAAAATACTGAAACTATTTTTATGGGGTATCTTTGCATAGATATTTAAAAAATATTAAACTATAATATTAAAGGATCTGTGTTGCTTTTGCACGTGCGAAAAATGTTTTTTTTTATATCATAAGATAGCAAACAAGCAGATGGGTCTCCTGATGGAAAGAGTCAACCATCGCCTATAGACACCAAAGATGTTAATGGTGCGTTGCTATCTTGTGGCGAGGTCTAATGCCACATGCATAAGTTTACCGGCTACCTTACCCTCCAAACCGGAACAAGACAGCGACAAGCACTGACGCTATTGCGGCAGGAATAGGTAAGGCGGTGGTACCAGACCCGGGCGAGACATGTACAGTAGTATTATATAGTATAATGAATTTTAAAGGAAAACTATCACTATGTTTATGGCTATATGTTTACGAGTTTCCGAGTATCTTATTAAATCTACTTGTATAAGTTTTTACAGGTGGTAAATCTGTCGTGCGAATATATCCATTATTGGCGTTAAATATGTACGTTAATTTCATCGTATGAAATAATAAAAAAACATTGTGAGTGTCAGCTCCGACGCACGACTGGAGCTTACTCCTTAAGTACGATTGTCAAAACAGACGCAAAAAAACGCACGATCTAGCTGCACTGCTCACCCCAAATTAGAAAGTTGCGCACCAAAAACGTAACGAGGTCATTCGTTCAGTAGATTTTACTCCTCACATTTTTCTCATACCGGGCGCCTTATATCAAAAAACCGATTCTTAAGGAGTAAACTCCAAAAAGTCCTTTTCTTAAACTTTATTATTGTTATAAGCCACTACGGAACCGTACCCGACGCGGCCGGTTTTTTTAAGTGTAGCTTCTGCGATATTTCTGCCAGTTGTGAACCGCTATTAGATATGTTTTATGCGTAGTATGTGCGTTGTTCTTTTAGTGCAGGACCTTTGTCCTACATAAATTTAGCGAGTATGTAATTTGAAGAAAAAGGAATTCAGAGATTCAAGCAATTTAAGGTTAGCTGTTGCAGGTTTACTGCTTATTTGTAACTAATTGTTCCACGCAATTTTACCCGCGAGTATAGTAACTTGTCAATTTAACTTTTCATACCAATTTTTATCCCCTATTTCAGTCTGTAAGGGGTTGATTTTTTAAAAAAATGTGGACCCCGTTTGACCCTCGCACCGTTTGATCTTCAGAAATAAGTAAGGCGGTTGTACTAAAGTCCAAATACCCTGGCGAGACGTCGCGGAACCCTATCAACTAATAAACAAAACACGGAGCTATACTACCATATATATTTATATTGTCTTTCTGTACGTACAAATTTTGGTCACATTCTGATATCATATTCGTTTTTCACGTTAGTCACAAAGGCTCACTGACACTAATTTTACCTTTTGAAAAATTTTGTCTGCCTGTCTCTCCTTCTGTTTGTTCCATTACAACTTAAGAAAAGCTTGACCAATCTGGATGAATATACAGTGAGAACACGTTATTGCGCAAATGGTACGCTATATTTATTTATTTATGTATTACCAATTAATCCACAGCATTTATTTTACATCAAACATAAGCCAATTACGGATTACTACTGCGTACACAACATTCGGAAAACATTAAATTTAATTGAGGAGAATAAAAACAATACAAGCATTTTATAATACAAAATAATAATAATAATAATAATAGAACCAAAAATTTAAGAAAAAAACTTAAAGATGTAAACAAGTTAAAAAAAGAAGAAAACATGAAACAGGAATTAATGATAAAATATCACTAACACAATACCTAAATTCCCTAATACACACGCCATTAATTTATATGATATTTTTTTCGTTAATGATTTTTTGATTGCCTCGTGTTCTAGAGGATGGCCTATTTGGCTTAGACCATGAGGTCGTGGGTTCGATCCCTGGGTCAGACAAAAATATTATTAAGGTTTTTTTGAGGTTTTCCTCGAAAGTCCAAAATCTCAGTTGCAGCACAGAGTCTAATAAGTGGTGTGTTACTACTCCTGTGCTTAGGATGAGCATGTAAAGCCATCCGTTCCCGATTGTCGCTAAAAATAGTGACAATTCGTTATCAGTTCGATAAAATGTGGCGATGGGGATCACCACTTATCACGCCAACGGACCAAGAGGTGAATCGTGTTGAATTGGAAAGCCTATAGACGTTGAAAATATTATACAGACTGACTGGTGAGTTACTTTCAATATTTAAGGACGTGATAGTTGGCGATCATATATGATGACAAAAAATAACATTAAAAATAAATATTAAAATAATCGCCTCTGTGATCTAGTGGTCCAGCGTTGGCGTTGACCACATGAGGTCCCGGGTTCAATTCCCGGGTCGAGCACTTAAAAAAAGTGTTTTTCCAGTTTTCTGATAAACACAAAGTTGCCCGGGATTGGAAAGTGCCCGGTTTGGCAATAGGCTTGTCACCTATCACATTTGTGGGACCAAGTATCTTCGGCTAATCGTGGGTGCGCTTGTTGTACCTCTGCCTACCCCTTCAGGGATACGGGCGTGAAGATACTTTTTTTAAATTAAAAAACTTCTTAGTAAACTTAGTAAACAGTACACCGAGAATCCTATATTTATCTGCGCCATCCTTGGTCACCGCGCGGACGCATGTGTCGTGCAGCGCTATTAACTAAGAATACATATGTAGGTACGAAACAAACAGGCATTGTGCTCAGAGAGTATAATATCCACATTTTACTTATTTTTAGAGAAATATTGGTCAAAAGTTAAGCCTCTAATTTTATTATTACATTTTAACGAGAATCCAGTACCGAGTACTCTCCAGAGTGCTGAGTGTGAGTTTTTCTTTTCGCATTCGATCGTGAGCGCGTTTGGAGTTTACTAGGAATTTGTATGTGATTTGTATAGCGCCACCTAATGGTAATCGTGAGAAACCAGTTTACCACTAGGTGGCGCTGTACAAATCACATTCAAATTCCTAGTAAACTCCAAACGAGCTCACGACCGAATACGAAAAGAAAAACTCACACTTAGCACTCAGAAGTATCGAAGGTAACTCACCAGTCAGTCTGTATTTGGCATGGATCAGTTATCTATTATCAATTAATTTATTCTACAAAAGGCGCACAAATCGAAACAGGGAAATTACGTAAACATTTCGTAAAATGCACAGTTATTTTTGTTATCAACCCATTACTCCATTATATAAATTAAAGCTAATCGTTTATTAGCCGCGTATGTCCATCTCATTCGCGAAGATCGATGGCCGCAATACCACAGGATGGTTTAAACATTAATTCAGCAGTTAACAAACTGGTCGTTAAGGCCGCGGTGAGTTATCGTAGGACAGGTAACCGTGTTAACGAGTTTGGTGCCTCTGTGGCCGATAAATAACCGCTGATAACGCGTAATGTCTCTTTGTTCCCGGATGAATAGAAAACGAAAAGATTATCATGAAAAACTGCATCCAAATGAACCTCTGAGTCGGTGAATTACGATTCGATTATTGAGCGCGCTTTGTTTGAGACTTGATTTGATTCTGAATTGTCGTTGCTTTTCATTAAAACTATAGTCATTGGATTTTTAAAACGGAGATAGTTTTTTTTGGTTCTAGAGACTTTAGAGTCTTGCCCGGGTCTTATACTACCACCTTACCTATTCTTACCGCAATAGCACATATTGTTATCGTGTTCGGGTTCGGAGAGAATGATAGCCGATAAATTATGCATGTGGCATTAAAACTCCACCACAAGCACCAACACACCATTAACATCTTTGGTGTCTTTAGGCGATGGTTGACTCTTTCCATTAGGAGACCTATCTGCTTGTTTGCTATCTTATGATATAAAAAAATATATTTTCAGTTACATTTTTCCACGTTAATCTTCACAACTGTTTCACCGTCAAGAAAACATCTAAAGAGGTGTTAGTATGACATAAGCTCGTACGTGGCCTTAATCTACTACTCTTGTATCGTGTAATAATATATTTATTATTCCAAAAAAAAAAGCAGAAATTGAAATAAAACTAATCACACAAAAGCTGCGAGGCACATCTAATCCATATCAATAAATACAAGTCTGTCTATCTGTCTGTTATGATTGTCACCGCTAAACCGATTTTGATTAAATTTAGCATGCAGATAACTGAAGATCCGGGGGCAAACATAGGCTAACCCTTCTTTTCAAAAATGAACTTCTAAGGACCTGAAAGATGGGATGAAAATTTACGAAAAACTATATCGATGATGTGGTAATCCAATGTTGGGCGAAACTGCGTGAGCCAGCTAATCCACTATAAATTACAATAAACACTTTAAAAATTAAAATTCAACTACTAAAAGAACTCATATAAACTATACAGTATTGTCATCTAATATTGTTGTATTAAAACCATACAATATTTATCGCCTATTTAATGAACTACATACTTGTATCATATTTTAATATATTATAGACATAGTTATTTTGAGAGGATAGCCTTTACCTTCGCCGTAATCAGGTAGAAATTAATACAGAAATGCGTTACTTTAAAGTTCATAGTTACCTTTGGGTTTTAAGATATTTATAGACTTTACAATATATTTAACAGCGGTGGTGTGGGATAAGGGGCAGCCCGCCGCAGCTGCGCACCTGCGGTATAAACTAATATATTCACATAGAGTACTGCTTCTTATATAGCAGTACGTTTTCATGTTGTTCATAAACCGCACAATACGTCAATACTCTAGTTTTAGTCTAATTATACTTTTCAGCTCCAGAACACAATATTTCTAGATTATTCCGCTCGGATTTGGCATACTTGGCGTTAGGATTTAGCTTATTTATTTAAAAACCTCATGTTTTTTATATCACAAGATAGCAAACAAGCAAATGGGTCTCCTGATGGAAAGTCAATCATCGACTATAGGCACCAAAGGTGTTATTGGTGCGTTGCTATCTTGTGGCGAGGTCTAATGACACAAGCATAAGTTTACCGGCTACTTTACTCTCCAAACCGGAACACGATAGTGACAAGCACTGACGCTGTGGTGGCAGGAATTGGTAAAGCGGTAGTACCAGACAATACATAACTCTACCACCTCGTAGCCACGAAGGTAGTGAAACGTAGAGCCAATTGGTCGCCTTTTACGACCTACCTGGCATAACGGCAGTTGACCTATTCTTCAAAGGAGCCTGGGACCAACACGGGGTAAATCTAGCACATAGGCTATTTATCCCGGAAAAATTAGATGACCCCGCGAGATTCACCAAAAAATTTTACAATGCAGCTTGCTGCACGCGGCAGCATAAAATAAACTCCAACATTATTTTTGTGAACGAATTATAGTAAAAACTCTTGTGTGGTGCGAACGAGTAACACCTATAACACAGCAAGTAATTAAATGAAATCAATTTATTTGACTTAAAAACGGTTATAGGATAGATATACTTACTTTTAAACTGATCGATCACTGGATTGAATTCCACCGGTTTCAGGTTCTTTCTATTGAGCGACACTATGTTCCCCGTATGGTACGAGAAGCCACTTAAATTACAAAATATAAAAATTTCAATAGGAAAGACGGATTTAAATTATCTCCTGATTGGAATCCAGTGATTAACAGAATACGGCCTTGGCATCTGCAAACGAATAAAGTTCAAGATACGGTTAGTGTTATGTGTAGGTTAAATTCGAAAAAACGAGATCAGAAGGGGGTAGATGAAAATCGATCCCGACGTGAACGACGGAGAAAACTCGCTGCTCCAGTCCGCTCGTGACCAAAGAGTATGTGAATTATAAAAAAAATAATTACTTAAAATATGAAACTTGTAATTATAAAAATAACTTTGTAATATGGAATCATCCTTGTATATTTATAACAAGAACATAAAATAGAGAAAAAAAGACCAGCCCGCTGAGTTTCTTCCGCCGGATCTTCTTAGTGCGTGGCCGCGTTCCGATCCGGTAGTAATTCTAAAAAAATCGATACAATTTGTAGTTTTAAATGCAATACTATATAATATTTTTTTTAAATATTTGCACACCATATATTGGTAGAATATGTTGGTACCTTAATTTATTTTTAACAACTTGTAACACCCATATTCTTGCAAATAAATATTTTCTTTCTTAAAAAAAAAACAAAAACAAAAAACGTATTTAAGAGCGGATTCCATAGTAATGTTTGAAATCAGAGTGCTAAGTGTGAGTTTTTCTTTTCGCATTCGATCGTGAGTGCGTTTAGAGATTACTAGGAATTTTTATGTGATTTGTACAGCGCCACCTAGTGGTAAACGTGAGAAACCAGTTTACCACTAGGTGGCGCTGTACAAATCACATACAAATTCCTAGTAATCTCCAAACGCGCTCACGATCGAATGCGAAAAGAAAAAAAATCGGTTGTCTGTAAAGTTGGTTTACAGACGATAGTTGAACGTGACAACGTCTTAAGCTCTCGCTTGTACTCCAAGCCTTAAACGGAACGCCTCAGAGCGAGGTAACGCCGCATGAGTCATGTTTTTTCGTGCGTGCAGCCAGCTCTATCGAATTATAAGACGTTGTCACGTCAAAACTCACACTTAGCACTCAGGTTAGACACTTTTTTCTATCAACTTTATTAATTTATAACAATGAGCCAACATGGAAATAATGTACCTAACGCAATTTCTATGGTTCGCAAGCTTTCTTTTTAAATGGTTAGCGCGGAAGAAATTTTCGCGATGATGATTTTCTAGTTATCGATTAATCGTTACAAATTATTTGCATTATCGATTAACAATCGATATATCAAATTTAATATTAGAACTGCTCGTGACCGCGGCCAATGTAACTTGGCCGAAACGTCGAGTGTTACTTTTTATATATTTTTTAAAATGATAGATATACTTATATAATTATTACTGGTCTTGTGTTTCACCAATTGGATGACTGCAAAAAAATGATTAGTCAAGGCTCCCTTTGAAGGTTAGAGCATTAGCTTTTCTATCAGGTTTTTCCATCACCGCGACCAGCTTACCTGCCACAATAGCCTCATTGCTTGTAGTCGTGTTTTGGTTTGGCGGGTGAAGCAGTCGATAAAGAATACATATGGCATTACCATCCCGCCACACGAATAGTAACGCACCATTAATATCCTTGATGTCTATAATATGTAAGGGTTATCATTTTTCCATCAACAAAGATCCATCCGTATATGTGCTATTCTCCTTTAAAAAAACTGGCCAAGTGCGAGTTGGACTCGCGCACGAAAGGTTCCGTACCTTAATCTATAAAAAATATTTTTATTATATGATGTAATTAAAAATTTACGGTCTCCAAATTTTTTTCTTTATCTGTGCTATAAGACGTTGCTTCGTACCAAATTTCAAGATTCCGAGTTCACGAGAAGTACCGTGTAGGTTTTGATTCCCTTGAGAATAAAGAAAATTTGCGGCATGAACGGTTGTATCTTTTGATTGGGTTGTTTTAAAAGTTTGATTTTTTCTCAGCTTTAAGACATAGTATACTTGAGTATTTCATATAAATTTGAGCTTAATACCTTCACGCATTCCCGAGAAAAAGGGTCTTGACAGACGGACGGGCAGAAAACAATGATCCCATAATTTTTCTGTTTTTTCCTTTCAAGGTACGGAACCCCAAAAATGGTTAATTAAGGTGCGGAACTGATTAGCTGCTATATTTCTGTAATCTATCATTATGTGATATGTATATTATACGCAGAAAATGTGGAATAATCTTAACATAAATCTGCATTTATAAAAAGTTCTGGCTCACTGATTCAGACATCAACGCCCAGACTCGTATGCCTGCAAATTCAATAAAGTCTAAACCCTTGGGCTAAGAGAGCTGGATTTTTTTACAGGAGTTGTTTTTATGTTGTTCGTGAGTAACAAAAAATAAAAAAAAAATTTTTGGACAATACAGATCCATAAATGTTAGTAACAAAATTATTGCTTATGTACTTAATAACTAAGAATGACATGGTGATATTAATTATATATTTGATCAGCGGACAGTCCCCGTAGTCGGCAATGACCTTCAAGACCATTTTTAAAAGGTCGGCACCGCAACTGCAGACCTCTGGTATTACGATGATCACTTAACATCAGGTGCAACTCCTGCTCATTTGCCTCCTCTTTCATAAAAAATACATTATTGTGGCTACTTTGAACCCTCTATAATAATGAGCCTGCTTTTTTGCGCAATACAGCCGGGAAACTGTCGATTCCTGCGCACGCAAACATAGCAGAGGCACTGCACTATCTGGGCAGCCCCAACAATGCCCTGAACATATTACGCAACAAAAAAAAGATCCTCACAACTTATCCCCTAAGAGGATGAAATAGGAATAACATAATGTATGAAATTTCTCACATTGACGAAAGAACAAAACCGTGCGACTCAGCTAGTGCTATATATTATCAAAATTCATTTATATAAAAGGGTAATTCTTATTTTCCCAACATACTACCGTGAAACTTGTGTTAAGTCGGCACCAGAGGAAACATTAATCACAAGCCTTCATGAAAGATGCTATCAATTTAACTCCCCCGGCCAATTAACCCGAAGCTACTAACCTCGTGCGGGTATATTGTTTTAAACCACACCTTTCAGTAACGGTTTAAATGATTTGAATATTGTAATTTACCATTGAAACTATTGTTTAATAAAATGCCATTCTTAATAATTGCTATTATTAAAAATCGCATTGTTTAAAAATGACATTGAAATATTGTTGAATAAACTTTATAATTGTTATTAAGCGATTATTAAAAATACAGTTTATTAGACAGAAATAGATATTATTCTATGATAGAAAATTGTTCATATTTCGTTGTATTGGTCCGGCAGCCTCATCACCTAACATTTGCGATCCACCAGCGATCAGCGATGACTTTTAAACGTAACGAAAAAAATCGTCAAAAACGTCGCTAGTTGCTTGCTGCTCACTGGATGCACTTTTTGCAATGTCACAGCACCAAAACTAATCAAGCGGCGACGACTGCCACTAATATACAAGACTATTATGCATCTTGCAATAACTAAACAATTAGGATTATTGTGCATTGCGAGGTAAGTGATAATCCCGCGGGTCTCTTAAAAAATATAGATCAGCAGCTGACCCGCACAATTTCACTCGCTATTAAATTAATATTAAATTTAGTCTATTTAATTTTTTATACAAACTTTCATCCCCTTAGGGGTTGAATCTTGAAAATAATAGTAAACTAGGTTTAATTCTTGATTTTTAACTATCTACATGTCAAATTTCGTAGATAGACAGACAGACAGACTTTCACACTTATAATATCAGTATGGATATTGATGTACGATCTTGCCAGATAGTTACTTACGATTAGTTTTTCTTCTTTCCTCATCATAAAGATAAGGAAAGTAGAAGTACTAATTTAAAGTATTAAGTGGCAGATTTCTAACAGTGGTTATCAAGAAAACGAATATGTATCGCACACTCAAAAAATTATTGTGATTTGATATTATATACCTACATAACAGTACGTGTCTGATGTAATAAAAACGGAGTTACATAAAACTTAGACATGTGTCTGATTCAGAAAATTAATTGTGTCTTGATTAACTAAAGCGTTGTTTGGTATGTTATTGTTATTTAAATATCACTAGAACTTTATTTATCCTAAGATTACAAGGAGGTAAGATTTGTTTGTAATGGATAAACCTAAAAACAATTAGAGCTATTTTAAAAATTATTTCACCTAGTAGTAGTTAAATATAAAGCTACATTATCACTGAGTAACAAAGTTACGGGGAATGGCTAATACACATATACGTATATATACTAATCCATACTAATATTATAAATGCAAAAGTCTGACTGTCTGCCACAGTCAATTATGCTTTCACGACTAAACTGTTAAACTGGTTTCGATGAAATTAGACAATTTGGCATAAAGATAGTTTAAAATCTAGGGTTTTATTTGTATCTATCATATGATATCAAATACCCAGAATGTTCTCCTGATGGAAATAGTACACCAATAGTATGTTATCATCCCTAACGTAACGTGGTTTTTATGTCATATGCAAAAGTTTATCGGCAACCAAATTCTCCAAACCGGAACGTGACAGTAACAAGCACTGACGCTCTTGTGGCAGGAATAACTAAGGCAGTAAAGCAGTCCCAAACCCAGGCGAGATAAAGCAGAATCCTACTACCTAGTAGTCACGATGTTAGTAACTCTCTTGATATATTCAAAAATTTCGCACATTCAAACATTTACAAATATGTAGTTAGATGTTTGCGGCAATCTTTCCGGATATGAAAACTTAATGTGCAATTTCGTGAAGCTCGACGTATATGGTGTGTAAAGAAAACCCCGTCCGATCCGAAACAGTCATATAGGTTGGTTAAAGGCATTACTGAAAAAAATATTAAAATTACTTTATTTCTAAAAATAAAAAAGATATTGTTTTCTTAATATTCGTATTTTTACTTATATTTCCCTAGAAATAAGCAAATATTTTAAAAATGACAACACCTTGTCGCTGTTTGTTCCATTGTTTCGCTTTGGCGGATTTCGCACTAACACCAAGCGAAGGCGCGCTATTTATTTTTCGGCTTTTTACATAGGATTTTTAAATGCGACTCACACGTGCCGCGTGTCCTTCGGTAACATCCGACATACGCGGCATTCTTTGATAATAGAATTTTCTTATTTGTAGGTGCTGTCATACTTAATGTATGAAAATACCATTTAAGATTATTTTTTTATTGGGAAAACTAATCAATTAATAGTCATAAAATAATTACACATAATATGTAATCGTATTACGGTACCAAATAACACCTTTAATTATCCGACAGGGTTTTCTTTACACACTGTATATGTACGAGTATCTAATAAAAAATATTAAACGGGCATTTGAGCAAATAATTTTATAAAAAATCAACTTTAAAGGCCCTCCGTGATAATATTAAATTATATAAAAATCAACTACTTCATTTATTTAAATAAAAACAGAAGCGTTGACGTCATGTCGAGGCTTGGAGGATAGAGATGGAGTAAGAATTTAACTGTGTATGTATCCACGAAGATTTATTTTTTCATGTGAACTCTCTAATAATAATAATAATACTCTTTATTGTACCACATAAAGAAATATTACATGACATAATATACCAATTCAGTCAGCCAATACAACGGGCGGTCTTATCGCTAACAGGCGATCTCTTCCAGACAACCAAATTAAAAACGAACAAAATGCAACAAGAATATGGTACAACTATAAAAAAGAAAATACTTAATTTAGACAAAACACAAAATTCTTATTACTTAAAATTATTACAGTGAATATAAAACTCCTTATGAACTACAAGATTTTAAATAAAATTCCTGGACCATTTTTTTGAAAATGGGTTTGCTGCTTGCCTTTCTGATGTTAACGGGCAACGAGTTCCAAAGTTGAATAGCCTGGGCGGTGAAAGAAAATTTATAAAATGTAGAATGGTATGAAGGGAATTTCATTAGAAGTGTTTTAGATAATCGTTCAGGGATTTATTGTATTTAATTTTATTAATTATAAGGAAATTTTGTAAAACTATTACTTTAATTGTCGACAACTCTAGCTAGCACTTAAAATACACCCAGTGGAAATTCATCCTATTTTTTTTAAACGGGTAGAGAAGCATTTGTTTCATTAATACAACCTATTTTACATAAATAAATAGTAATTTCATCACTTTGATTACGTTTCTTTCAATTTTAAATTCACAGACAAAACATTAAAAGTTTGAACATAATTTGCTTTTGCATACTAAACTACACGAATCAACAACAGAGCCGACCTTGATTAACGGACGCAACTCGTTCCAAATTTAAATAGAACATAATTAAAATGGCGCCCAGCAAACAAGCGTCTGTTTTCTGATTGGCTAGATGCAAATTCAGTTTTAAATCAACCAATCAGTGAGTGTAAAATTGTATGCCACGTTTTGTTTTGCTATTAATTATGTCCGGTATTCGTTGATGAATAAATGATAAATCAATTCTGCTGCTGGGTAAACAAATTAATTTTATAGTGTTTTATCAGCTTACTGACGACTGATAATAACTTATAGGTCATGGTTTAATATTTGCGTTAAATGTAATGTGGTTTTGGTATTTGGCTCTGTTTGATAGCGTTAAGAGATTTGTCTGCTGTATTTTCGTTTCATTGTGTTTCATATATAAAATATTTATACCTATGTCAGTAGTGATAATTGAACCGGTAAAGTAGTGATTTTTTATATATTTAAACAGCAAAAAAACAGATCTGATAAAGAAAGAAGCCATCACCGATAAATAGCAAAGATGTTAATGGTGCATTGCTCCCCGTGCGACGGAATGGCTTCTTTGTGGAAGAAGTTGTGGAACCTTACTAGCTCTACAATTTTAATTATCTTATCACCTTTCGAGGTAGGCGGAGTGTACCACAACATTTTAAAATATTACTTTTAACAACGATTCATCGATACATCATATCTGGCGAGATGGATGGTCCGAAAATATTGACTCTCAGACGGGTACTTTTTGTTTTCAAGTACATAAAGTCTGAATCTTAATTGAATAAATTATATTTAAATATTTCATAAATAAACATAGACTGAAGTGTTTTAAGTATAAATCACAAAAAAGCGTTAATAATCATTCAACTTTATGTAATCCAATGTGGATTTTGTTTTTTTTTTATGGAAGAGGAGGACAATGAGCAGGGGGTGCACGTGATGTTTAATAATCACCGCCACCCATGGACATCCGCCATACCAGATGTCTTGCAGTTACGTTGCCGACCTTTTAACAATGAGTAAGCTCTTTTCTCGGAGGTACCCAAGACATCGTGTTCGGAAAAGCCCCTGCCGGTAATTGACAGATCTTCAATTTGAAACCATTTTATTTCGATCTACGATAACCAATAAGACTTTTTTAAGTTACTCCAAAGATAAATCGTGTGAGTTTAAGTTTATGACTACTAAAAGAAATAAGGAATTAATAATTAATGGAATCGCTTGAAAGTTTTTAATCCTCTTAAAACAGCCATAAGTACCGGAAAATGAGGACAAAACTCCGCTGATCTGTACGTTTTGGTTAAAAGCAAGTTTAATTGGATTTTGTTGTTATAAAAATTTTGCTAATTACATGAGCGTACTCTAAGGAGTTTTCTCACCAATGTCTTGTCTTACTACACTGTCTTTGCTATCAACATTATTGTTGGAAAACTTATAATACTTCTACTTTTAATAAGAAATACACTTGTGATCTATTTTTTTATATCATAAGATATCAAACAAGCAGATGGGTCTCCTGATGGAAAGAGTCAAGCATCGCCTGTAGACACCGAAGATGTTAAAGGTGCGTTACTATCTTGTGGCGAATTCTAATGCCACATGCATAAGTTTACCGGCTACCTTACCCTCCAAACCGGAACACGACAGTGACAAGCACTGACGCTGATGCGGCAGGACTAGGTAAGGTGATGGTACCAGACCCGGACGAGACAATGCAGAACTCTACCACCTAGTAATCACGATGATAGTGACATGCATGACAGTTGGCCTATCCTTTAAAAGAGCTCCGACCAACAAGTTCTACTAGATGTGTTCCGAGCCGCCTGCATTTTAAAAGTTTTTGGTGAATCCCACGAGACGAATGTATAATTGATCTGCCCGCATGTTTAGATAAAACTATTTTTTAGTCTCTTCGTTTAGTCTAAAATTATTTGGAATTGTTTCGTAAGATTTTCTTGTGTACACCCGTTATTACAATGTTTTTGCATAAGCAAAGTTAACTTTATTGCACACCAGTGTCATCAGCAATGTATATACAAATTACAATATAAATAGTTTTGCTTAATACATAACGAGTCTTTCACATACTTCATAATGTAGTTGAAAAAAATTCAACAAAATAAAAATATCATCACCATCCATTTCACCAGTCGTCGTGGGAAACCTGAGCGTCTGGTTTAAAGTGAAGTTTGGTTTATTATGCTTACCCTGCAATGGAACTCTTAGGATGATTTTATTTGTTTCTAAGCATATAAACGTCAAGCTTAAATCCCTATTTATCTTTAAAGCAAATGATAAAACAAGGGTAAACCAAGATTGCTTTTAAACGTGACGTCATACGATGCTAAATCGTAGCGGCATTTTGGTTCTTTTAATCTATAGACAACAAAAATTTACAATTTATGATTATGCTAAAAATTTTTTATCGTGTTTATCTACGTGCCATAATATCCAACACAATTTACACTTTAATGTAAGTAGGAAGGTGTATTTGAAGAATTATTTCAAACTACCAGACCGCCCAGTTTTGCCTGCGAATAGAATGACATGACATGACATGTCACCAAAATAATCTTTCATACTCTTGTAGATATCTGCATTTACGTTACCTATTTTTTTTAATTGTTATAATTAACCTTTTATTTTAATTAGTAAAAGTAATAAAATACATAAAATGAAAATCAAAAAATCTTATATTGATATGAGCGTTTGGACAATTTAAAGCCATATTTGTAATTTTAAAAAAAATACGTTTTTTTACATGTCCTAATATACGTAGGGACCGTCGAGACAGACTTTCGCATTTATAATGTAATATTATTACTACGGATTAATAAGAAGCTTGCTACGATGCACCTTACACGGTATGCTACAATACACGCTACGAACCAGACTAGGGAAAGATACCAGGCACGCTACGAACTGCGCGCTTATGTATTATATGTATGTACATAGGATGTATGTACACTGTAAAAATAAAATTTCAAATTTATAATATTTGTTAGCAAGGTGATTTCGTATGCTGTGGCTACATTATCAATTTATACCTGTTGCATGCTACGATGTTAAATATGTAAAGCTTAATGTAACGTCTATTGCAATTAATGATAATGATCGCCTCACGACTTTTACATTTATATTATGGTGATGTGTGTCACCAGTCACTTGGCTGCATCGAGAATCTTCAGGCTTCTGTCAGTTTTCTACCACGACTATGTTCGTACTCGCGTTTCATCGCATCGCATCGCATTTAAGCGGCATAGACTATTGTCAATAGAGTGTATGTAACCATCTATTTTGTCGCACCACAAACACAAAGTTTTAACGCAACAATACACCACGGCAGATATAAATGTGACCTCGAAGTTAGACAGTGTTGTTTAGCCCGGCTGCAGTAAAGGAAGGTTAGCATTTTTCTGATGTTAATGTAGAGGCATCTAACATGTTTGAGTGCAGAACTTATATGGTGATCATCTGAGAGAGACACCTGAGAGAAACACCATATGAGCTACGTACACACAAATCACTCAGCCCGTTTGTACGCACTGGTAGAATGCACCATTTAGCACTAATAATAAAAAAGCACTACATTGAACTAAATTGTTTATTGTTAATTTTTCTTCACTATGATTTTAATCGCTAATTACACTTAAAACAAAATAGTATTAAAGTTGGATTACACTTCGCTATACTCTGGTAAAGGGTGGTTTCAACCTGAAGTATAATAAGCTAGTTTCCTTACTGAAAGCTAGCCGGCGGGCAGAAGCCAGGTCCGTAGCTGGGCAGCACGTAGTTAATGTCTAATTGAACTAAATTAGAGAAATGTCGAGTCTTTATACAGTAATATTGCTGACTTGTAAACTTACATGCGGTTCAGAATTAAAGTGTTGGATTTAAAGATGTAACAGCACTCTTTCACTTCTCGCTTTATCCTGACTAGGGATGAAAACTGCCGAAACTTTCCGAATGTTTCTAGGAAAGTTTCCAATACTGTCGGGAACATTGCGCAATATTGCTTGAAACTTGCCAAAGTTGCCAAATTACATAAACGGCAAATTTTCTACGTATATGCCCTCACAAAGTTAAATATGTAATTTGTAATTATACTTGTTTATAGTAAGCCTCTCATATACAATTAGCGCTGAAGTAAATGCAAAATTAATAATGATATTACGTGAAGATAAAGTGATACTATAACACTGGTTACACTGGAAACTTTATGATAGCTGACCCCATAAGTTTTGTTGGCTTTCATTTGTAAAATATATATACAAAGAAAGAGGGTATTAAACTGAATGAAAGAAATATAAATTACAGTAGCTGACACACGCAGCTTCGCTCGTAAGTAGGTTATAATGTTGTCTATAAAGTTTGGTTGGTTTGTATTGATTTTTTTTAAAGTTAGCCTACGCTTGACCCTAGATCTTCAGATATCAAGTTTCATCTCTCCATTTCAAGTTTCATCAAAATCGGTTCAGCGGTTTAACGGTGAAAGAGTAACAGATAGACAGACTAGCATTTATAATATTAGTATGAAAGTATGGACATAATACTTGAAAAAAAGTTGGAAAAGTAACCTATGTTCATCCCTAGTTTTGGATGTAGGGATGGATAGATGGATGTTTGTTACTCAATCACACCAAAACTACGGAACGGATTTCAATAAAATTTGGTACGCCGGTAGACGATGACCTGGAATAGCAGATAAGCTACTTTCATCCCAGAAAAATGAGTGGTTACCGGGAGATTCATTAAAAACTTTTATAATTATCTACAATGCAATACATACAAATATACATAAATATATATGTATATATACTTTCTTACGTATAATAGAAGTTCACTGCAAGAAATTAATAAAAGAAATCGATGATTTTTTTATAATAGACATGATTTCATCATCGACAAAATGTAATAGATCGCTTATGTCTTTTCTTTAGTATATCAGTAACAAAATAAATCTATAGACTTATTTTTTCGTTTGGATATTGTAGAAGAGCATTAAAACTACCGCCTGTAGGCCGTTTTTGTATCAGAATAAACAGTGTTATAACAAAAATATTGATCTTTATTTACACATTTCTTGCCAATGTTATCGGCAACTTTAGAAACATTCGTGGTAATGTCAATTTTGGGAATATTGCCGGCAATTTTTATCACTAATCCTGACCGCCTCGTTGGCTTAGTGTTTACGCCTAAGCACGTCAATAAAGACGGAATTCGGGTTTAATCCTCGACAGGAACATACATCTGTATGATGAGAGTAATCTACATTATTTATATTAATAAATGCGAAAGTTTGGATGTTTGGATGGATGGATGTTTGTTACTTTATCACGCAAAAAATACTGTACGGATTTAAATGAAATTTGGCACACAGGTAGACGATGACCTGAAATAGCATAAAGAATATTTCTATTCCGAAAAAATTAGATGACCCCGCGGGATTCGTCTAAAACTTTTATAACGCAGCGGGCTGCACGCTGCAGCTAGTAATTTATATTTCTGGCTCTGAATATTTCTTAAATAGTTGCCCGCAATTTCGTTTCCGTAACTATAAAACATTATTTCCTTTTTCTTAATTGGGTAAAAAATAGCGCATATAACTCTGGAATACTATAAATTATAATTAGTTGAAGAATTTTTAAAATGAGATGAGAAGTTTTGTACTTTATGCATTACAAACACCTTTACAAATTCACAAACAAACAAATCTTTCCTCTTTATAATATTAGTATATGTATTATTACTTAAATTTATTAATGTACTACTGCCTGCGACTGCGTCCGCGCGGACTTCGTTTACTCCGCACTGCTCCTCCCCTGTAGGTGATAGCGTGATAATATGTAGCCTATATGTTGACCAGACCTATTAGTAATATTTATGCAAAATTTGAAGTAAATACATGCAGTACTTTTTGAGTTTACCCCGGACATACATACAGACAAACAGACAAAATTCTAAAAACTATATTTTTGGCTTCGATATCGATTTTAGATCTCGCCCCAAGTATTCTTTTGAAAAAATATTCAATGTACAGTTTTGACTTTCCTACGATTTTATTCTCATAAATCAAACACCCAAACTCATAAATGCAAATATCTTTACTCATCACACAAATGCTAGTCCCAGTCGAGAATTGAGCGCGAGCCCTGTTGATTGCCTAGTCAGGGTTGCTAACCACTTGACTAACGGGGCGGTCATGGGTAAAAGAAACCATAGTCTATAGGCATCAAGGATGTTAGTGGTACGTCGCTATACGTGTTGCTGGATGGTAACGCCATATTCTTAAGTCTCCTGGCCTGGCCTACTACTACTTGACCTTCCAAACCGAAACCTCAAAATGACAATGATTAATATTAACGCTATTGCGGTAAGAATAGGTAAAGCAGTGGTACCAAATGCAAGGGTGAGACGTTGCAAACTCTACCACCTAACAGTCGTTTGCCTTTTACGAACTGTCAAAATGGCAGATGATATATTCTTCGTTGTATTCCATCAATATATTAATATACTAATATATAAATATATACGGGGCGGACCGCCCCGTTGGTCGAGTGATTAGCGACCCTGACTACGCAATCGACGGGACTCGGTTTCGATTCCCGACGGGGACAAGCATTTATGTGATGAGCATATATATTTGTATTTCCGGGTTTGGGTGTTTATGAAATATATTTTTGTATTTATATATGTATTTGTATGTATTAGTATCGTTGACTAACACCCATAACACAAGCAAATAATTTACTTTGGGGTTAGATCAGTAAGTGTAATTTGTCCCGTGAATATTTATTTATTTATTTATTTATATATTATATAAAATACGTTGTACGCCCACCTCTTGCGATTTTTAAGGTAAGTGGGTAGATGGTCTATTCCGAACCAACACGACAAATAAATTTATTAGCTACCTTGATTTATTTATACTTTATTGCACACCAAATATAAAAATGTCATACAAAAAGCGGACTTAATGCTGAATACATTCTCTACCATTCAACCTTCGGGCTAGTAGAAAAGGCAAAAGGTACGTGTGATATAAGTTTTTTTTTTATATCATAAGATAGCAGACAAGCTGATGGGTCTCCTGATGGAAAGAGTCAACGATCGCCTATAGACACCAAAGATGTTAATGGTGCGTTGCTATCTTGTGGCGAGGTCTAATGCCACATGCATAAGTTAACCGGCTACCTTACCTTCCAAACCGGAACACAACAGTGACAAGCACTGACGCTATTGCGGCAGGAATAGGTAAGGCGGTGGTACCAGACCCGGGCGAGACAATCCAGAACTCTACCACCTAATAGCCACGATGGTAGTGACTCGTGTAGCCAATCAGTCGGCTTTTACGACTTACCTGGCAGAACAGCAGTTGGCCTGTTCTATAAAGGAGCCCGGGACCAACACGGGGTTATGTAGTATGAAAATACATAATTATAACGTACACAACTATTATCATAGTAATTTAAAATTAAGCTAATATGAGTATGCTTATAAAACTAAGATTCCTGAATTAATAATTATTATATGAGTAATTAAAAGGAGTACCTAATAATAAAATAACAATGAAGTTAAATATGGTTATTTTTATTCGATACGAATTTATTTAATAATTATATTTAATATATTGGAAATGTAAAATTTAAAAATGTGTAATTTTCTTGAAGTTGCTTTTTATTGCGTACTGTTAAATAGTATTTTATAAAGACTTGCATATTTTTGTTATTATAGTTTTGATAAAAGTACACATTAAATAACAAAGAAACGAAAATTTGCATGCCAATTAATGGTGAAGTAGGAAGGAATGTAATTTTTTTAGCTAATTAAGATCTTTTGTAACCACTATTTCATGCAAATAAAGAATTATTATTATTATTATAATGTAAGATAATGTACAGAATAATTGCATAACATAAATTTAAATATACGTAAACCTAAGTAAATTGAACAGCTACTTACAGAAAAGACAAGTCTGAAATTAATAACTTTAGTTAGGGTTTACTTCAAACACACATCGGTTTTAAATAAACAATTTTTAAGGATTTACGAATCGCATCAGGACAATCACAAGCACTAACAAAGAAAAATGTTTTTTATGTTATTTATTTACTACCTGTGTTACCTTCCTTACTTACGTGGTTTTAAAGATAGTTTTACCCACATTGTTTCCGTTCAAGTGGGATTTTCGGAATCTTAATATGTCCTTTCTCGAGTCTCAATCTATTTTTTTTCCAAATTTTATTCAAATCGGTTCAGTAATTTAGGCATGAAAAGGGGACAGACAGATAGAGTTACTTTCGCATTTATAATATGAGTATGGATGATCCAGAAACAAAATTACATGTGAATTATAAATATATTACATATTTAAACATTTTTTTTTTTATATCATAAGATAGCAAGCAAGCAGATGGGTCTCCTGATGGAAAGAGTCAATCATCGCCTATAGACACCAAAGGTGTTAATGGTGCGTTGCTATCTTGTGGCGAGGTCTAATGCCACATTAGGTACCAAGTTTATATATAATATTACTTAAAGGTAATTGCAGCATGCATATTAGACATGCGAATTCGTATGAAAATTTAGTTCGCTATAACTAATTAAGTTTCAATAACTTTTCAATATCAAAAAAATTTATGACAAATCTGAGTTTGACATTGTTAAATTTTGCTACATCGTGACCGTTTCGCAAACCGATGGCGTTTTATTTTACGTTGGATGAGCCTTAATCTGGTGAATAAGACAGGAGGTAAATATTCCTGCTTCAGTGTTAGAACCTGTATTCAACATATATTGTGTCTAGCGTGGGCGTTAGCTTAACTAAATGCTCGTTTGCTAACTTTCGCAATGATTAAAAATGCCATTCAGCTAATAAAAGTGGCCTAATGTTATAAAATAACGAATATAATAATAAAAATAATAACATATCGTGAAAGTTGTGAGGCGGAGAAACTTTGTGTATTGTACGTCCCGCGTCGATTGTCCGGGAGTTATTGGTATGACCTGTTTTTTTGTCTAATAAGCTTCGTCAAAAACAATTTGAATTAATGGACATAAGTTTTAAAAAGGTATTTATTTTACTTTGTCTGTGACCTTTATATAACCAGAAGTCTCCGTTCAGGTTGCTCCTAAAAATAAACCATATTATATTCTAGCAAGCAATTCGTATGATCGACTACACGTATGACTACTGTCCAATCAATCGATCGAAATGTCAAACTGATAACCTCCATTTTTAATCTGAATCTCATATCACCATTCTATATAACCTGATATATATATATATATATATATATATATATATATATATATATATATATATATCAGGTTTCTACCTATTTCCATTCAAGAAGAGAGAGAGAAAATACTCTGTATTTTAAATTTATATTATTTCATTGATTAGCAAACGAGCAGACAGTTTTCCTGGTGATTTAAATAACTGTCCCCTATAGACACCAAAGATTTTGCGTTCTTAATGCTACTTGTATAAGATTATCAGCTACCTTATCTTCCAAACCAAAACACAAGAGCACAGAATACTTAGAAACTAACAGAAGTCAATGTTACATACAAGTAATATTCGAGCACAGCACACATAGACACTCTCACGGACGCGATATCTCGGACTAGTGCGGAACAAACTGTACCGAACCATTCCGAGATATCGCGTCCGAGAGAGGTGTCTATGTGTGCGTTGCTCAAATGTCACATGTATGTAGATTGACTACTGTTAGTCTCCCGTATACTGTGACGAGAGCGACTAACACCGACGTTGTTCTATAGGTAAATTGGTGGTATCAAATTCGGTTGCGATGTCGCTGAACTCTATCACCTAATTAGTGGTCACTATATAAGCGACATGAATTTTCCTTTTCTTATGAACTTTTTCCTTTTTTTACCTTTTACGAGATACCTGGAAATAAGAACTGATATTTTCTTCAAAAGTACTTATCACCGCCTTACCTATTCTGTCACAATAATATCGGTTCCTTTCGCTGGTGTATTCTGGTTCGGATGAATAGCTAGACAGTAATATTATCCATTTGACATGTAATCCTTGCCACGCGGACAGCAGCGTACCATTTATATATCAAGACACCTTTCATCAGGAGAGCTACCACCTTGTTTGCTATTCTTCGTAGGAGCCTCAGCTATGAGATCCAGCTGAGAATCTAAGCATTCTAGGGACTTACTAGAACGTACAAAAAAGGGTTGTCTGTAAAGTCAGTATACAGACAACAATTCTATGTGTTAACGTCATAAGAAAACAAAATTGTGCCTCTCCTCTCTCCTTTGTGATTCCGTGCTCTCACTTGGGTCAGGCGGAACGTGACAATGAGTCATGCTTTTTCGTGTGTGCAGCCGGCGTTCATCGATTTATAAGACGTTATCATGTCAAAAAACAATTAAATTTGTCCCTGACATCTAAGAAGAGTTCAGTGATAAAAGCGCATACAGAATACTTACTTTTTTTTAAAGAGCAATGGGCCCACCTCTCGTTTCCACCACTGTAACTTCTGTAAACCAGAATCAACAGCAGCAACCAACCTGATAACCTCTGAGTTGCGAGTTCGTGGTGCCCTGGGGAAAAGCTAAGCTGTCTTGGATCCCGCAACGAAATTAATCAGAAGTATATAGGAGGAGTAGGAAAATACATCTTATTTCCCTCCCTTATTAGCAGGAGACAGCAAAATGTTAAAATCATAAAAATGCTACGAAATGAGACTTTTACAATCAGGTTAAGCCTGATTGCTATTGCACCATGGAATTTTGGAAATTAGGGACCTACCAAAATGGCCTACTTAATTTTGCTTCCAGTAGTAAGTGTGACAGAATCGTTTGAAGGCACGGAAGTTCCCACGTGTACCCACAAGGTCGGAATAATAATATAAGCCTTACTTGCTTACAGAGCAGTTTATTAAATATTGCGTATCGAAAATATCACATTTCCTTTGTATAAGTCGGTCTAAACTAGATAAAACTAGCACCATCCCTCTCCCCATAAATCTCCCCCAGGCGGTAATCCCGTGCGATCGACGCCGCTGATAACAAATCACTTTACCCCATATCACTAGTGCGGATATGCGTTTTCTTTTACTATAGATTTGCCATCATGATCGTAATGTAAAACTAACTGTAATATATGTGATGTAAGTTTCCGAATTGCACCTATATTAGTTATTGTTCGTGTCTTCGTCTGTGTGATTAGGTTGTAACATTTATTTGCACTCATATTATAAAGATATTTTAAGAAATGTTTTTTTTTGCAATGGATTAACTCGAAAACTACTGGACCGATGTTAAAAAATATTTTTCCTATGTAAAGCTATTTTAAGAAATTTAAGATTTACAGTTTTACTTTAGTAACTTCTTTATGTATTTTTTGTTATTGTTTCTTTCTACGAGATATCTTCGGTGTCTGGATTTTTTCTTATATATCACGCGATGACAAACAAGCAGTTAGATCACCTGATGGAAAAATAACCATCGCCTGTAGACACCTAAGATATTAATGGTGCGGTGCTACCTGTGTGGTGGAATGGCAATGCAACGTGATTAAATTTACCAGCTACCTTAACCACAATTCCGATACACGATAATGACAAGCATTGACGCTATTTTGGCAGACACAGGTAAAGCGGTGGTACTAATCACTCAGGCAAGACGTTGCGGAACTCTACCACCTAGTAATAACGATAGTAATGACACGTATTGCCAATCGGTACCACCGTTCCAAATACCGAGACCCAGATGTTGCCGTACTTTACCACTTAGTAGATACGACGGGAGGCGTAGGCACTATGTTAATGAAGTAGACACTAATATTACATGTTTTTAATTAATTTTAATACATTGTGCATTTTCACTATAAATACTTATAATATAATAATAATTACATTAGAGATAGATTACATAAATTGATCTAATCCTAAAATAAGCAAATTATTTGCTTGCGTTATTTCATTTTATCGAATTGGGTGTGAGAAATTTCTATTTTGGAGATAAGCTTGCTTTTTATACCTTTTGCATAGCTGCTATTAGGAAGCATCAGAGAATGATCCACGATTGAAAAAAAAGTCTGCCTCCTTTTTGCAAATATTTCTATTTGTATCCTCTTTCTTGTGCACGGAATAAAATTTTACCATCAGTAAAAATATTGTGTAGCTTCTTAACACGATATCTTGAGAAAAAAACATAATTTCATATTTTTATCACTTAATCTCGTCTTTAAATACTGAATATCGTCGGCAATTGACAAAACTCCATTTTAACTTGTGCTTATATTTTGTTAAAACACTTGTACTGTTTTACTTGGTTTTTATTAACTAACACCATCCGGTTTTGCGTTTAACGCAATTCAGAGCAACAAATTAATATTGTTTTGATCTGCTATTCTGTTCTCATAATATAAAAAAGTCAACATAGTGTGTGAGTGAGAGAGAAACCTATTATGTAATGTTTACCGTTTTTTTATAAAATACTTTGATAAAATATTTAATTTAAAATTATAGTTCTGTAGCATAAGCTAGCAATCAAGCAGACGGATTACTTACGAAACAACAACAGAATGTGGATACAGAAGACACAAAGATACTAAGAGAAAATCAATCACGTACTGTAAATTCGTTAGAACCTTCGAGACAATTACTTTTCTTATAGAAGTTGAGTCGTTCGGCTATTCCGTTACCCACCGTTCCCGACAAAACAAACAATCACTAAGCCCTTCAGCCACCTCGTTAGACAGTTGTTTGCTTGCGCGACAGCCGCTCGTTACTGTGACGGCTCCTAGTGCACAGTACACACAATTCTTCAGAAAACACCTATTGGTAAAAGCTTTTCCACAGTAAACAAACTCTATCGCTTTCCGCACGGAAATATATCACCTTTTATTGTACACTTCTACTATCAGCACTTAGTGTAGTGTATTTTTAAACAAGTTTTATTAGCTATTACCACAATATACTTATATTGTTTCATATAAAAGTCAAAAGTCAAACTTTTTATTCAGAATAGGAAATGCTAAGCTCTTTTTGAACGTCAAGTTATTAAATAATTGACAAAATTTAAATTATGTAAAGACACAATTTGTACATTTTAATATATAGTGGAGAGTGTTCCGACGAACTGTTTGAATTGATTCCTGCTGTTGAATTTCATAATCGGACATCGCGGCAAAACTCAAAGTTCCATCCTCATCACCTCGATGTCTGGAAATCCACAACCGAGCGATTCTCTAGGCACTTCTTACCACGCACTACTGCTCTGTGGAATCAATTACCGGCGGGGGTGTTTCCGAACGGATACGACTTAAGCACCTTCAAGAAAAGAGCATACTCCTTCTTAAGAAGCCGACAACGCAGCTGCAAGATCTCTGGTGATGTGGCTGTCCATGGGCGGTGGTAATCACTTACCATCAGGAGAGCCTCCTGCTCGTTTACCCCTTATTTCTATAAAAAAAAATATAAGTTCATTATGTATAAATAATATCATAGCTGTATATTATATAATTATATGGTATCATCACGTCCAGTCCCGTATATAGACTTTCCAGTTCACCATGATTCCGGTTTGTTGATTCGCGAGATAGGCGGTGATCCCCATCGACGCGTTATACCGACGTGATAACGATTTTCTACTATTTCTAGTGATTACCAGAACCAACGGCCGGCAAATTACATGGGCTAGATTAAAAAGCAAAACATATTCCGGAATGTTGCAAGGTTATTAATATTTTGAAATTAATGCCGCCCCGTTGGTCGAGTGGTTAGAGACCCTGACTACGCAATCAACGAGGCTCGGGTTCGATCCCCGACGGGGACAAGCATTTTTGTGATGAGCATAAATGTTTGTATTTCCGGGTTTGGGTGTTTATTATATATATTCTAGTATTTATATATGTATTTCTATGTATTAGTATCGTTGACTAACACCCATAACACAAGCAAATAATTTGCTTACTTTGGGGTTAGATCAGTAAGTGTAATTTGTCCCGTGAATTATTATTATTATTATTATTATTATTATTATTATTTACATTACATAAATTTTCCTCTCCCTCTAAGAGGGGTAATTTCAAATACGCGGGCTGTAGCCAAGCGTAGAAGATAAGATTTACGCAATTATTGATGTTGACAGGAATTTGCGAGTTATTCTGCATGTGTTGAGTATTGTTGCTTTCTGTAAAGTATGTATTATGTATGATGGTATGTGTAGTGTTTCTAAGCTTTTGGGTAAGCTTTTAGGTATAATTCCAGTAGATGAGAGTATGATGGGAACTATGTGTACTGTTTTGGCCTTCCACTGTGTTTTTATTTCTATTGCTAGATCTTGATATTTTGACAGTTTTTCAGATATGGTAGTTAAAATATTGTTAGTATTTGGGATAGCAATGTCAATCAAATATACGGTTTTGTTTGTTTTATCATGTAAAGTTATATCAGGTCTATTGTAGTGAATGGTTTTATCAGTTATAATAGTTCTATCCCAGTATATTCTGTAATTGTTGTTTTCTAATATTATATCTGGTTTGTATTTGTAATAAGGGGTCTTTTTTTCAATAAATTTATGTTCAAAAGCAAGATGTTGGTGGATAATAGACGCGACTTGATCATGTCTGTGTTTATAGTCCGTATTCGCAAGAGTTTTACATGCACCTGTGATGTGTTGTATTGTTTCTGATGAGGAATGTCTGCATGTATCTGATATAACCTGGGGATCTTTTATAATAAATTTACAATAATTTCGCGTGTTTATCACTTGATCCTGAATAGCAATAATAAAACCTTCTGTCTCTGGAAACAGTTCACCTCGTCTAAGCCATTCGTTAGATTTATCTTTGTCTACGTAAGGTTGGCAAAGGTCGGCTTGGTGTCTACCGTGCAGAGATTTTCCAGCCCATGTTGCTATTTTTTGTGATATATCAGTCAGTTTTTCATTAGTCTGTAAATCTCTGTTAGCTAAATTTAATGGGGTCAGCTTTTCGTCAGCCTGAGTAATATATTTATGTAGTTCGGAGTGCCAGGATTTATCGTGGAAGTAACTTCTTAGGGTTGATATTTGCCTGTTGTGTAAATTTGTTATGTCAATTAATCCCCTACCTGCCTCTTTTCGTGGTAAAGTCAGTCTCTGAAGACATGACTTAGGGTGATGTATACGGTGTTTAGTAGCGTAGGTATTAATGACTCTCTGTAGGTTTTTTATTTCTGATTGTGTCCATTTTATAATCCCGAAAGAGTAAGTTAAAATAGATATTGAGAAGGTGTTAATAGCTTTGACGGTATTTCGTGAATTTAGATAAGATTTCAATATAGCATTAAGACGTTGTTTAAATTTTATTGTTAAATCTTTCTTTATTTCCTTATGATTTATTTGTCTTCCTTGGTTAAACCCTAAATATTTGTATATGCTTGTGGCATCCATTGCTTCAATATATTCCCCGCTTTCAAGTGTGTAATTGTAGGTTGTAATTTTCCCTTTTTCGATCGAAAGTGTTTTACATTTATTTATACCAAACTGCATGCATATGTCATTTGAGTATTTTTGTGTAATATCTGCTAAATACGATAACTGATTTTTGTTCGAGGCGTACAGTTTAATATCATCCATGTACATTAGATGCGATAATGTACATAGAGTATCTGTAAAATTGTAGCCTAAATTAGTCTTGTTTAATAGTACTGAAAGAGGGTTTAACGCAAGGCAAAACCACAATGGACTAAGCGCATCGCCTTGGAAAATTCCTCGTTTAATACTTATTGACTCGGTGATTATATTTTTTGATCCTAAAGTTAATTTTAATGTTGTTTTCCAATGCTGCATAGATGTTTTAAGAAAATTAATTATGATAGGGCTAATTTTATAATTGTGAAGAACCTGTAGAAGCCAGCTATGAGGTACTGAGTCAAATGCTTTCTGGTAATCTATGAACATTGTATATATATTTCTTTTTTGTTTGAATGCTTGATTCATAACCACTCCATCTATTGTCAATTGTTCCTTGCATCCTTGACTACTCTTACGACATCCTTTCTGCTGTTCCGCTAGGATATCATGTTTATCCAGGTGTTTATAAATCAGTTCACTAACGCATGCAGACAATAGTTTGTAGATGGTTTGTAGACAAGTGATGGGTCTGTAGTTGGCTGGATTTTGTGTATCAGTATTCTTGGGCAACATATACGTCAAGCCGTGCATCACATAGGGCGGGATTATGTTTGGATTTTTTATGAAGTCATTGAGGTGCTCATGTAAGTATGGGTGAGCTTGTGTAAATTTCTTATACCAGAAGTTGTGAATGTTATCCGTTCCTGGTGCTTTCCAATTATGTAAACGCATTAGCACTTGCCTAAAAGTGTCAATTGGTAAACATTCATATTCCATTTCTGGATTGTTTGGTATAATTTCATTCACCCATTGAGCTTCCTGATTATGTTCCACTTGATTTTCCCATATGTTTGCCCAAAACTCTTTTAATCTTTCGGGTGATGGAGTTTTTTGAGTATCAAAAGAAGGTGCATTATTAGATATCAGGTGTATGTAGAACTTCTTTTCATTGTTCAAAAACTGTTGATTTTGTCTTTTACGTGCAGTGCATATTGTGAATCTCCTTAATCTATTAGCTTTTGCGCTGAGTTTTTGTTTTAGGCTATCTAAAAATTCTTCAAGTTTTATGTTAAGATTTTCATGACGAGAATGTGTTTGATATTTGGCTTTTATTCTTTTAACTGTAGCTATAACTTTTGTGTTCCTGTTGCCTTGTAAATATTGCGTGAGATGTCCTATGTCATGTCTTAATTTTTTTATCTCTGTTTCCAGACGTCTCTGCCAAGTTGGTTTAAATATTTCTTTATTTCTTCTTACGTTAATTGCCTCTATTTTTGCACCATTACAAATTGCTGCTGTGTAGGCAGCAGTATAAATAATTGTTTGAAACGATGAAAAATTTTGGTCAAATGTCAGATGATTAGGGAGTATATTGGTGTCTATGAAATGTACTATCGCGGCTAATTTTCGAGATGTTTTTTGTCGTGGTATATAGGGCCTTGATGTTGGGTCTGTGTCCTTAAACATCTCTAAGGCATCATTAAATTTTATTTGAAGTTTATAATGAAAGGGACTCAAGCTACTACTACCACTATTACTTGTTTCTATTATACTGACTTCCTGATTTCTTAAATTTGTGCAACTAATTTCTGGTTCTACTTCTAAAATTTGTGTTGCTTCTGCTGTAATTAGTGATTCCTGCAAGGTTATTTGTGAAACATCATTTTGCGACTGCATTTGGAATTGTCGTTCTTGTTTTAGTTTTAGAGCAACTTCTTTTTTTATGAAGTTCACTATTTCTTCCGAGACCATATTGTTTTTTAAAATGACTCTCTTTTGGTCTGAAAGCCGTTGCTCCGATAAATGTTTCAGATTTGGGTATATTTCCAGAAATCTTTGACGCAATGTTTTTCTATATGTTGTCATATTAGTTTCCAGTTCAGTAACTTCATAATAACAGCGAAGTAGTGTTTCGTTCAAATCGTTTGACCAGTGCATTCTGCCTTTTGAACTTTGAATAGGGGTAGTGTTAAGTAAATTTTGATTCATATTGATTAATACAGATACTTCATTTTCTATTTCTTTTAAAGTATTTTCAGGTAAAAGCTTTTTATTTACAATGGCTCGGCGTTGGTCACCTATTCTTTGTTTAGATGCGTTCATATACGGAAATTTTTCGTTAAATTGTCGGTGTAGGCTGTCCAGATATCCTCGTGTGTTAGTTTGCATTTTTGTGATGATAAGGTATGTGCGCCAGATAAATGTATTCATATCTTTCGACCATCTTTTTCGTGCGCGATTCGGGCCCGATATGGGTGTAGGTATAATGGCTGACGCCTCTTGCACAACATGATCGGGCGAACGTGGACTTGAAGAGCAAATTTCTTGCTCGTATGAGAATGGGGATGATAAAGGTAATGAAAAGAGACTTCTTGAAGATAATGACTGTGAAGGAGATAAATGAGTATGATTGGTATCGGCTGTAACATATTCTTCGATGTGAGTCCGCCTGTTCAACTCTCCATCGCCGATGGTTCGCATACTGAGACATCCAGCACCGGCTCCAGATGTGCCCCGGCGACCCCCGGGAAGCGGCCTTAGGTTATAATATTTCAAAGTCGACATTTTACATTAAACTGTTAAAGGGGTTTGGGATCGTTAGTTAGGAATGGGTGGCCAAGATGGTTTAGGCAATGACTGGTTCTTTCTAAAAGATTTTTCATTCGGTGGTCATGATCATGAAAATAGTACCTACATTCCGTAAGCCCCCCCACCACGACAAGGTGATCCCATGGGGAGGTTATTATTATTATTATTATTATTATTATTATTATTATTATTATTATTATTATTATTATTATATCCATTTTTAACGACTCAGCAACGTAATATTATTTATTCCTAATACATTGTATGCATGTTACTTATATTAAAATTTTTCGTTCGAACCTTCTCAGTGTGAAACTTTCAACTTTAATAAAAATCTTGTGAGAACAATATTCTGATTAATCGGACGTTTTATAGAAACGGATAACAACCATGAATTTGCAGAAACTAGAACGTGAAGACGAAAATGGAAAACCACTATTTATTTTAATAAAAACTACGCATTGCTTGTTTGCTATCTTACGATATAAAAAAAAGTCTAAAAACAGTTTAATTTTTAATACCTACGCTATTTTGTCAAACGTTCTCTGCATTATGATGAACTGATTGTCATTTATACGGCTTTAAGAACAAACTCTTTCTTTGTGTTGCATACTTGTGTTAAAGCGCTTTACAAAATAGGTCGAAACAAAGGCCGCAGTATAAGTGGCCAGCACTTACAGTAGCGAGCACGATCCGCTGATCTAATAAAAGCCTTCGCCGCCCGTCTCTGCCCTGATGAATATTCATTCCGTTTTTTAAATTGCCTCGATTCTCAATTTAAACGTTTAATACTGGATCAAGTAAACATTCTAATATTTAAAAAAAATATTCTTCCACGGCTTATTTGCTTGCCTTATAAAATGTGTGAACTAAGTTCTTAAATCTTAAATTCACTACATCTTTACAATAAATTTTGTTTTTATATCAAACGGATGTATAAATTAAGCAGATTGTTTTCTTGATGTGGAGAAACCACATTTACCTAGAGTCAGTTGGGCAAAAATGTTATGCCTATTTTCTAGGGTTCCGTACCCAAAGAGTGAAACGGGATCCTCTGACTAAGACTTCACTCTGTCTGTCTGTCGGTCCGTGACAGATCACCAGGCTTTATCTCATGAACTGTGATAGTTAAACAGTTGGATTTTTTATAGACGATATATTTCTGTTTCGGCTATAACAACAAATACTAAAATAGAATAAAATAAATAATTAAGGTGTACTCCCAAACAACAAACGCAATTTTCTTAATTTTTTTCTCGAATTTAAAACGACATCCAATAGATAATTGAAATATTCACAGTGTATTTAGGTATATATTTACTTTAAAAATAAATAATTTAATTAAAATAAAATAAAGATTTAATTTATTTTGCTCAACACACAAATGCCAATCTCTGTCAGAAATAGAACCCGAGCCTCATTGACTCCGCACTACTCGACCGGCAGCTCGGTTAAATTTATTAATTAACTAGCGACCTGCCCGCGGTTTCACCCACGCAGCTTTTGTTCCCGTGGGAATATCGGAAAGTTTTATATACTTAAACCTTTCTCAAGAATCAATCTATCTATTAAAGAAAACCGCATCAAAATCCGTTGCGTAGTTTTAAAGATTTAAGCATACATAAGGACATAGGGACAGACAGAGAAAGCGACTTTGTTTTATACTATGTAATGATAGTAATATGTGTCTAACTGATCTCGTTTAATGTTATATTCTCAATACGATTCTCAGAAGTGGGTAACAGTACATTTAAGAACGTACTAGAAAGTTCAATTTACCTTAGTAGTGTTACTGCACAATCATATAATACAGTTAACATTTACTACGGCACTTCGCTCGTCGCAATATTGCATTTGTGGAACTGTAATATACTTACAGGAAGCGTGGCTGGGTTTTATTGCGATTGTCAAGACAGTCGCAGTAGGTACAAAAGTTTAGAGTAGCTACATAGGTAACTTAGTGTGTGAACTGTTGCAAAGTTTTAATGGGTAGGTACTGTAAGGTGAATGCATAAAGTAGGTGACTTTTGATAACTGTCCTGCGTCTACAACAAACCAGGATTTACAAAAGGTGCATTTGCAGAACAATCATCATAATATATCACATCGCTTCTGAATTCTAGTGGTCCAGTGTCTGTGTTGACCACATGAAGTCCCATTGATTTTGCTAGAAGTCCCGGGTTCGATTCCCACGTTGGGCAATTCAAAAGTGTGTTTTTTCATTTTTATGATAAATACAACTTTGTCTGGGATTGGAAAAGTGCCCGATTGGCGATAGGTCTGCCTACCTTTTCGGGGATACGGGCGTGAACATACTTATATATATAATAAAATCGTAGGAAGGTCAAAACTGTACATACATTGAATATTTTATTAAAAGAATACTTGATTCGTGATCTACAGTCGATACCGAAGCCAAAAATATAGTTTTTAGAATTTTTGTCTGTTTGTTTGTTTACCTGTTTGTCTGTTTACCTGTTATTCTGTTTGTCTGTATGTATGTCCGGGGTAAACTCAAAAAGTACTGCATGGATTTACTTCAAATTTGGCATGAATATTATAACAGGTCGGGTCAACATATAGGCTACATATTATCACGCTATCACCTAGCAGCCAGGTGCTGTGCGGAGTAAGCGAAGTCCGCGCGGACGAAGTCGCTGGCAACAGCTAGTATCTTAATAAATCACAGGATAGCAAAAAATGGACTCTGCGTACATTGCTTTTGTGTATTTTATTAAATTTTACTAGTTTCAGGGTTCCGTACCTCAAAAAGAACCGGAACCCTTTGTTCCCGGATCACTTTGTTGTCCGTCCGTCCGTCCGTCTGTCAAGACTCATTTTCTCCGGAACGCGTGTAGGTATGAAGCTGAAATTTATATCAAATACTTAAGTCTGCAGTTCCTTACAGCTGTGAATAAATCGAACTTCTAAGGCAACGTAATCTAAAGATATAACCGTTTATGCCGCAAATGGAAACTCGCAAGGGAATCAAAACCTACATACAGGGTTTTCTTTCCTTCTTTCCGTGAACTCAGAATCTTTAAATTTGATACGAAGCCACTTCTAGCACAGATAAAGGAAAAAATATGGAAACCGTAATTTTTGAGTTACAACGTATAAGAAAAATATTTTGGTTGTTATGCGATTGATATATTGTTGCTATCATGTATATAGGTTTGTATGGAACCCTCGGTGTGCGAGCCCGACTCGTACTTGGCCGAATTTTTAGAATAAGCACTGAAGAGTATTAGGCTAAATCAAATTATACGTTAGGGTAAAAAATTAAAAAAAAATCTCACACAAATTCCTATCTCAGAATTATGATCCAAGTCCATAGTTTCGACTCTCAATAAACCGTTACACCCTACAGCTTTGCCCCAAAATAGAGTCAATAGTAGCAATATAATCTTTTATATAAACTTTCACTCTCTATCTCAGCTTTTAGGGATCTAGGGAGGCATTTTGTTTAAAAGTTTAGCATATTTTTGGCCCCGGGTTTTCAACTATCCTCTTGCCAAATTTCATTGAAATCGGTACTTTTCACTCATAAAAGCGTAACAGACAGACAGACTTAGGCATTTACAATATTAGTATGGACAGCTACAAAACATAAACTTCGAAAATGTCTTCTAGCATCTCCAAGTGCTATTCACAAATTTTCACTCAAACTTCCGCAAATGTTGGACAAAGCGCCGAACTTAGCTCCCTGAGGTGCTAATCTGACCTTAAATGGTCTAATCGATGATTTAGATAACTTTAGCGACGGAAGTTGGATTCCAGTTAGAAACTCTGATAGTTCACGACAGACATTTGAACAAAGATGGTATTTATTAAATTTTAGTTTTTTATACTTTTTGATGTAATCCTTCTATGGAATTGTTGTAATTTGAATCTCAATAAAACGAAAATGCATCACGATAGAGAAACGAAAACATATATATTATGTAAGATAAATCCGACGAGAGAATGTGATAGTATAAATTACGCAATATTTTACATTTAAATGATTCCAAATCCCTATATATGTTTTTGTGCCAAAGCCAGCGAAAAGCGTTTTCCTCTACTTCACATCAATGCGTCTCTCTCTCTTTCTCTCTCTCTGACATTCTATCTTATTTCAAACAAAATTTTTGTTTCTACCGCGCGCGTCGTCGTGCGTAATGCCTGAATTCTACGCGACTATTGTTCGATTTCAAATAATCTTGGTCAAAAAAGGTCGCATATATTGATATACCTCAGAGCCGTAATATACCTGAGAGTAAAGTTGTAAAATAATACAAATGTCTTATGTTTAATAAAAGTTATGATGTAGCTTCACCAAGCGCCGACGACGGAGAATATTAATGAAATGAAAAAAGACTAATAAAATTAGATTCTTCATTAGATACGTATTAACTGAGATAATTGTAAAGTCGTAAAAAGTTTTGTTTTAAAAAGAAATAGATTTAGTAGATGAAACTGTTGAAAAAATATCTCCGAACATATTTACTCTACTAAAATCGAAATAAACGGTTTCGTATTAACGTTTCAACGTAGATTTATTATATCATAAAATCCTATTTACTACAAGTCAGACGAGATTATTTTAAGAATAATAGGGTTAATTAGAAATTTAACTTATTTATTCAGGTTGACTGGTAAAAAATAGTACATCATGAAGGAAAGTGTTCAGAGCTCCATTCTGATACCGAATATCTAAAAAATAGGTACTCAAATGTTGACCTAGTTATCCAATATATTATTTGGTATGGACACCCGCGCATAGTTATTAACGTTTAAGACCCTGACCACCGGGACTCCATGGCGACGTCGCCGGCCACCGTATCCAAACAGTTTATATTGAAATATTTGGCACTAACTCACTTGGCGACGTAGCCAATTTGTAAAATTCAATAAAAATTGTTTTCCGGCGACGTCGCCATGGCGTCCCGCAGGCGTATTACCTCAGCCAGCGATCAGCGATGACTTTTAAACGTAGTGAAAAACTCATCGAGAACGTCGTTAATTCCTTACTGGTCACTGGATGAACTTTTTGCAATATCACCGCACCAAAACTAGCCAAGCTGCAGCGACCGACACTAATATACAAGGCTGTAATGTGCCTTGCAATAACTAAACAATTTCGATAATTTCGCTTTGCGAGTTACGTGATAACCCCGCCGGTGAGTAAGCGACCTTATTGTTTACGAACAGTGAGTTGCCGCCGCGACACGTGTCAGTCATTGCTCGCGCGGTGACAATATCATTTATTTATTATTTACATATAATTTTTTATTTACTTATAATTTATGAATATTACTACACTAATATCGTTGAGATTTACAATGTAACTAAGCAATATTCTCTTTTCCTTATAATGTTATTGATAACATGTGACCAATATCTTTCTTCCTCTTAAATAGGTACAATATTTTACCAGTAAACATGTACAATATTCAATGAAATATTGTAAACATATCTACTGTAAATAATTTTATTGTATCATAGAATAGCACAAAAGCAGATGGCTCTCTTGTTTAAGAAAAGGGATATCCATTACATTGATGTCATACGTGTGGTGGAAATGTAATCCCATATGCTTAATTTCATCGTTTATAATACCATAAAAACCGGAAATTCTATGAACTGCCAGGAAAGAAGGCCAGTGGTAATTTCTACAACAGAGGTATATATCTAACGCAATTACATAAAAGTGCCATAAACTAATATTTATTAAAGTTATAGTAAAAAGAAGGCATTTTTTCGAAATAAAAATAATTATGTGTCTTAAGTCTGGGAATACTCGTAGACTACATAATTTATATATGCCAAATTTTCTGAAAGTTTTAACGTGAGAAACAACAAACACAGTATAATCCTTTGCATGTTCAATTTTGATAAGATTTATCCAATAAATCTAAAATATTGGTAAGATCTATCCAATATAAGTCGAGATATACTTGTGAACGAACAATACACTTAATAAAATTACAAACATTTCAACTTTAACGCAGTCTAACTTTGAGTTAAAGGCCACAATAGTCGTCATTGCGGCACTTGTTGACAAAGCCAACAAGGGTTGTCAACGTTCGATGTAAATGTATTATTTTTTCTTTAATAATTTTTGGTGTGTTTCCACTACGGATTAAATGGATACGCCTTTCAAGCACATTTCTTATTTTTTCAGTGTATCTTTCAACTACATATTGAAGACTGAACAGAGTTATACTACTTACTAATGAAATAAAATCATTTCAAGGGTAATTTTTAAACCTTGTCATCTTATTCGATATGATAAAATAGTACAAAATTGTTTATTTCTATTTTTTTACGTTACATAGCATACGCGCATACGTTTTCTTCCCAATGGCCTGTCTATTTATATTCATTTGGTCTGTGGTTTCTTCCTGGTGGTTTTCCTCGTTAAAAAGTACGAAAATTTGAAAATGCTTTCTGTAAAATTATTTATATTTATAAAAAGCATTTTTATAATATAATAGTAACATCTAACTTTAAACGTATGAATGACGTATTTCAAATGTGATATTCACCTACGAAATAAAGAATTTGAAATTTGAACTTTTTGTAACAAAGTCACAACGAGAAGAGCTTTTAGAAATTTTTATTTATACCCGTACCACAATGAACTGAACCTCTTTGAAGAATAGATCAACTGCCTTTTTGCCTGGCAGGTCGTAAAAGGCTACAGATTGGCTATGCATGTCACTACCATCGTAACTACTAGACGGTAGAGTTTCGCAATATCTCAGCTGAGTATACGGTATGACCGCCTTACTTATTCTTGCCGCAATAGCGTTAATGCTTTTCATTGTCTTATTCCAGTTTGAAGGGTAAAGGTAGAGTTATGCATGTGGCAATGTGATCATGCCACACGAATATCAACGCACGACTTACATCTTTGGTGTCTACAGGCAATGGTTTCTCTTTCCATCAGGAGAGCCATCTGCTTATTTGTTATCTAATAATATAATAAATTAAAGAAAAAAAATTATAAACAAAGCTTTTATTAATTTTTATTTAAGACTAGCTGCAGCGTCCAGCCCGCTACATTATAACAGTTTTTGATGAATCCCGCGGGATCACCTAATTTTTCCGAGATAAAATGTAGCCTATGTGCTATTCCAGGTCATCATCTACCTGTGTGCCAAATTTCATTAAAATACGTCCAGTAGTTTTTGCGTGATTGAGTAACAATCATCCATCCAAACTTTCGCATTTATAATATTACTAGCTGTTGCCCACAACTTCATCCGCGCGGACTTCGTTTACTCCGCACAGCTTCTCCCCCGTAGGTGATAGCGTGATAATATGTAGCCTATATATTCACCCGACCTGTTAGTAATATTCATGCAAAGTTTGAAGTAAATCCGTGCAGTACTTTTTGAATTTACCCCGGACGGACAAACAGACAAACAGACAAAAATTCTAAAAACTATATTTTTGGGTTCGACATCAATTGTAGATCACGCCCCAAGTATTCTTTAAAAAAATATTCAATGTACAGTTTTGACTTTCCTACGATTTTCTTATATGTATCAGACAATCTTATATGTATCTTATGCGTTGATTATCAGAAAATTGAAGGAACCTTATTTCATTCGAAGGTTAAAACATGTAAACGGCTTATTTGAATCAAAAACAAATTATTTTTACCCTTTTGTTCTTTTTTTTAATAAGAATTAATAAAAGCTTGTTTTTAAAACTATTTTTTCTTCTTTAATTTATTTTTTAATTTTTAGTATTTTGTGATGTCGAATTACTAGTTTAGTAATTTCTGCGTACTTGACTTACTTATTTTATTAATAATAATTTATAAAACCCCTTACTTTATTAATGTGAGATTGTGATTGTCGTTTAAATTTATCTTAAAAATATACAAATTCATAAATATCTATTTAATTATTTGCACCTTTTTTATTTGTTCTATTTTTATTATTAAAAGCAGCAACAATCTAAAGTTTCTTCAAAGCAAACTTGAAGCAGTATTTTTTTAATTTGTCAACCTGCTAAAAACCTTAATCGGTAAAAAGCCACATAAGCTTGATCTGTAGCAAAAAGTTTGGACTCAATATTTAATAACAGGATGATCAACAATAGTTTCATTTTAAAGCCTACGTATTAGTACCCTTATATGTATGTGAATGTGTATTGGGTGTTACGCTATACATATACACATAGTTTTTTACTTTGGGTTGAGATCAATTTGTGTAATTTATTCAGGGATTTTTATTTGTTTACTTTTATTTACTCTACCTCGCCGCAAGGCAATAAGCTTATATACTTAAATTTTAGATTTGTCAAAAAGCTACAAATCTCGAGGAAAGTATCGACAACCCTGCGTGCCCTCTCTTAACTCGCAATGTTCATGCTTATTATTTTAAAAAGCGCATTTCGCGGACAAGTTCTTGTTTGGAAGTGCATTTAGCTGTAGAAAATGCAGCTTCGTGGGATTTCAAAGGACTATTCAAGTAGGACCTTTTTAGGCCTTTACTGTTTGTTTTGACCTTTTCAAATATAAAATACATTGATGCACATCTGGTATTTATTTTAATACGAAGAAGCTGACCCGGTAAATATTGTTCTGTTGTATAAATTATTTGTAGTGAATTTTTTGGTGGAGTTGGGGTTAATGTGGGTTGGAGTAAGGAGAATGGAAATTTGGTAAAATAGGTAACTTTTGATGTCAAACAAAAAATACAATAAAAATTCATCATCTTCATACAATTATGTTGTATGCGCAAACAACTAATTATTGTATATGTAATATTTTTATTGGTATCTGTTTAATTAAATTAATGCTAAATAATATTTTAAATAAATTAAAGGAATTTTTTTTTAAACAAGCTTTAATTAATTGTTATTTAATAAAAAGAAATGAACGGCTAAAAATAATTGAATTTTGACTGAAAATAAGCCGTTATGTGAAAATGTAACACTCTTTTATGTAAAAACTTAGGGTATGATATGTAAATAAAGATTTAATACTTACATGGTATGAAGTTTTAGGATTTGAAAATATATAATTATTATTATATATTTTCGATGCGGGGATTTTCAGACTGACAAAAGAGCCTTGTTATATTAAAGGTTAAAAAATGTAAACTGCTTATTTTCAGTCAAAATTAAATTGTTTTTACCCTTTTAGTTCTTTATATTAAACAACAATTAATAAAAGCTTGTTTTTAATGAGTTGTTGTTTGTTTTCTTGTTTGTTTGTATGATATCAAATTGTTTTTTGTGTGTATAATATCAAATTACTCTTTTAATAATTTTTATGTAGTTAGAAAATATTTATTATAAGAGATCTATAAAATCTCTTACATTAGTAACTAGATACTATAAGATTGTGATGGTCGTTTTAAGTTATATTAAAAAGTATCCAGATGAATTAATAATCTAATTTATCATTTGCAGCTTTTTTATTCGATCTGCATCATTGAAAGCAGCAACAGTATAAGGTTTTTTCGAAGCAAACTTGAAGCAGTCTAATTTATCAATTTGGCAATCTGCTATAAACCTTAATAGGCGAAAAGCCACGTAAGCTTGATTTGGAATAAAAAGTTTGAAGCCAAGACAAATAACACCATGATGTACAGTAGTTCCATAGCTTCGGAGTGGGGTCGACTAAAATACTGCCCTCTGCGCCTCAGCTAGTATCGGCCATTTTTCATGGCTCTTGTCAGCTTCATCATCAGATTAGCACCACGTCATAATAATATTACATTATCATCCGATTTATTCAAAAGCATGCAAAATTGCAGCTCTATTGAAAAGCAAAAAGTTAGTGAAATTCAACTTGCTAGACATGATTACATATAGAAAGATAAACACCATAAATTATGTCACAGAGCTATTTGGCGACATTCACTGTATTCCATATAGAATGACATCTCTTTACTTTTTGTGTAATGCTCGTCAGGTCCTTTCATTTGATACCATTCATGTAAAAATTATGAATCATTATTTTGCAGCAGGTAGCCGACATATTGGATTTAAAATGTCGTCACTTTGCGTACTTGTTGTATTTCACTTATGAAATCTTTTTTTTCATATCTATAGGAATACCATGGGATTTCTTGTGGAAATTGTGAATAACCTTATTGGATTTGCATTAATGACATCGCATTATGTAAATTTTATTTCATTCTTTAAATTTTTTTATTGGATACGCTTAATGTGATGTGTGTGTTTGTTTAGTAATTGCAAGCTACACTGACAAACTAAGAAATTGTCTTGAAAGGCGTATCCATTTAATCCGTGATCATATCTATGACTCCTAACATAGAGTAAACAATAGAATATATCTGAGTTTAACAAAAGACGTAAAAAAATTCAGTTTTCTGATTAAAACAACGTTGCCTGGGATTGGATAAGTGCCTGGTTGGCTATAGGCTTGCCACCTATCACATTATGGAACTAAGTATCTTCGTCTAATCGTCGATGCACTTGTTGTACCTCTGCCTAATTCTTCGGGGATACGAGCGTGAAGATACTTCTACTTCTTCTTCTCCTTAGATCATAAACAAAATATTTTTATGTGTTTCAAATTAATGTTAATGTATCATGTTTATTTGTATTAATTTAAAGTATTTTTAGTGCATATTATATAAAAATATTAGCTTTCAGCATTCCTTCAACATGTAAACTTTAACTGTGCTTTGGCCTATTCCATTACTCTTACGTTCACGTAATGGATACAATGGATACAACATTTTTGTTTCAACTTTCTCGTGTGTATTCTTATATAGATTATACTTACGTTTAAACTTGCTTAACTGTTACTCTTAGATGCATGTCGCTTCAATAATAATAATAATATTTAATTCAGAAACACGTCCATATTAGTGTTAGCAATACATTTTTAGAAACAAAAATTTAATATTTTTGTTAGTAATACATTATTAAAAACTAAAATTATTGAATATTGTAAGATGTATGACAGGTAAATTAACTTAGTACAGTTTCTAGTGATTTTAAGTTCCTAAGTTCTTAAAAACGGAAATGTTTTTTTTTCGGAATGTCTCAATTACTGCTGAAGGTGTAGGGCTTTCCGCCTTTCGCCCTAAGGTCTCCTGCGAGACCGAACCTCGGTTTAAGGTGGGGCCGTGACTTGCGATAAGAGGGCTAGTGGCATTGTTTTGTCCGTCGGCTGAACCTTGCCCTTGGGCTCGGTTCACCGAAGGGCGAAACAGGGGTCCTCGTCGCCGCCGGCGGCGACGGTGTCACGAATGTAGGTGTGTAATATTTTCGTGTGAACCGTTGGCCAGAGTTAACATGATCGGTAAGAGGAAATAATGTATTGAACTTATTCCTCTCATACGGCAATAATATGGAAGAAAAAGAAAAAATAAAGAGATAAAAACTATATAAATCGTCCTGGTGTCACCTGAGATATGTGCAGGTTTAAACAATGCTGAAGCAATTTTGAGTCCCAGTGATACACCAATACATTTAGAATACTGTTCGGACTAGTTCTCAGTCTTCCGAGTAAAGAGGCACATCGCTTTCTCACGATCGCATGAAACCCATCCACACGATTCTCCGCAAACATGTCCGTAACACTACAATGGTGTGGCAGACCGATCATTATTCTAATTGCGTTATTATATTGCACTTGTAGGGAATCAAACACGCGCCTCGAATACCTTCTCCACAGGCTAAAGCTATAAAAAGATTGGCAGTATGCCTTAAACAGAGTTACTTTAACCTGTTAATGCAGCGGACAAACCTGCGGTCCAGCATGTTGCAGCGCACGGTTAATACCCTACGCTCGCGCTCAATATCTAAATCGTCCTTTAAAACCTCTGAAAACCCAGTGCCCCAAATATTTAAATTTTACTACTCTATCTAAAGATTTACCACAAAAATATAAACTAGGCATACATGAAATTTTTTTATTATTGCTTTTGAAAACCATTACCATACTTTTCTTTGTATTATATTTGAAGCCCTGAGTTTTTACATATTTTTCACAAATATGCTGCAGTCTGTACATTGCACTGATCGATGGGGTCAGCAAAACCATATCATCATCATAACTTAAATTATTTATACAGACTCCTTCTATTTGGCGTCCTATATTAGGCTTGCTGAGATCAACGATTAACTTATTCATATAAGTATATGTTAAAAAGTCGATATGAAGTCAAGGCCTCCTGTCTTACGCCACATTTCAATTTATACACATCGGAATAAACACCAGCCCATTTTACTGCATTTTATTGATTATTGTACCAATAGTCTAAGATTGACATGACATCTTCTGGAACGTTGGCTTCTCTGTAACCTTTTTCCATAACACATCGTACGATGCTAGATCGAAAGCCTTGGAGAGGTCCAAGAAACAAGCATAGACGGGCGTATTTCTAGGTTCTGAGTAGTACGGGATAGTCTGCTTGAGGCAAAAAATAGCATTCTCATTGGATAATCCATATCTAAACACAAATTATAAATTATGTAGCTTTATATGTTTATCCAGTTTGTCAAGGAGGCTATCCAGCACTTTAGTCACTATAGTGGCCAAAAAAATATTGGTATATAGTTTGTTAAATCAGATACATCTTCAGTTTTATTTTTAATAATTGGCACAACCACAGTATACATAAGATCATGGTGATTGGTGGTTTATACATAGGTTGTAAAACATGGCTAACACTCTGGGCAAGTGTGGACCTGCATTTTTAAATGCTCGACACTGAGACCGTCGTGGTCAGGTGATTTTCCTCTATCCTTTTTTGTATCACCGAGGCGACTTCTCTCGCAGAAAATCTAATAGAAACATTACACTCACTCTTTCGAGAGTAGATAACTCCAGTACAATTTAGTAATGGTAGTTAGAAACTCTTGCTTAAATAAATTGGCTATTTCTTGAGGTTTACAAACGCCAGCAACCCTCACAGGTAGACTGGTTTTTGGACATAGTTTATTTGTATTTTTCCAAAATTAATAAAAATCTTTGTTAGCAAGGTGTTGAGCTATAATGTCTCATTTTATGCCATATTCATTGTTTTGACAATATTTAAGTTTAGATTTAAATATTCGCCGTTTTTTCTCATATCATTATAGTAAGGTACATTATTTTGTTTACCAAATAATAATAATTAATTATAATTTGGTAAACAAAATAATAATTAATTATTGGGTCCCCCGTGTTAGTCCCGGGCTCCTTTGAAGAATAGGCCAACTGCCGTTCTGCCAGGCAGGTCGTAAAAGGCGACCGATTGGCTATACGAGTCACTACCATCGTGGCTACTAGGTGGTAGAGTTCTACATTGTCTCGCCCGGGACTTTTACCACCGCCTTACCTATTCCTGCCGCAATAGCGTCAGTGCTTGTCACTGTGTGTTCCAGTCTGGAGGATAAGGTAGCCGGTAAACTTATGCACGTGGCATTAGATCTCGCCACTAGATAGCAACGCGCCATTAACACCTTTGGTGTCTATAGACGATGGTTGACTCTTTCCATCAGGAGACCCATATGCTTGTTTGCTATCTTATGACATAAAAAAAACATATCCTACACGGCGTCAAGGGTCGTTAAAATGAACTAAAGCGAAGCCATAAACTGCCGCTTGTGCGGAATCTCATTATTAGCATTCAACATAAATAGTAATAGCACAAAAAATTCCCGTAATGTAACAAAGATGAAATAAAGCCATCAATCACGCGCCGCTCCTGACACAAATGGCACGAGGAAAAACGACTTACTGATGAGTTTCGCTGCTCTTTTACACTGGCCGAATCCGTGGTGGAATTTCGCGCTAATGTTTAGTTCAATGAGCGTCGAAATTGAGCTCTCTGAGACTTAACCCTCTGAAACAATGACGTAATCTATACTACTATCTTCAACGTACGTCTGTGCTTTAACTTTTTTGACAATTTCGTGATAAATATTCGTTTTTAATGACTTATTTATACCAATTTTACCCTTTAGAAAATTTATATCCGTCTGTCTGTTATAACTCGAAAGCAGCTAGACCACTCTTAACGTCAGGTATAGAAAAAATTTGCCAGATGAAACCAGCGGTAGTGCACACTTACTCAAGGAGAACTAGAATTTGTTTCCATAAATCTTATGAAAAAGAATATTTTTATTTGCATGAAAATGGGTTACAATACAGAGATGTTACAAGTTTCTAGATCGCCATTATAGTCTACCGGTAATTCCGGTCTGCAAAAATATAATAAACATACTTATTACTAATTAAGAAAATGTTGTATAAAATGAAACACGAAATATAAAATATCGATATGAGAGAATGTCGCATTATATATTAATAATTTGATAATTTACGTTTAATCATAGGTATATTATTTTTATTAAAAAACATTTTAATAAAAAATCAGGTAACTTATTATAAAAGGATTTTCCGGTGGAAGGGATGCGCTGTGCCGCGCTCCCGGCTGCATGGATACCGCCATCTTGTGTATTTCTCCCATGAAACAGCTTTGTTGTGTTTCGGAGAGAAGGACAAGACAGGCAGTATAATTACTGCCACCAACTTAACATCTCATGTCTCAGGATAGGCAACACATAAACGGGTTATCTAGACCAGTTCCAGGTAAACTAGCTCATGTTCATTGACTACTTACCATCAGGTGGCACGTCTGTCAGTTTGCCTATTAGCTTAAGAATTAGTCAAAGTTATGGATTGTATGAACCTGAAATATTGCATTCGTGGGAGGTCATGACCATTTTATTAACCCCGGACGCAAAACGAGGGGTGTTATAAGTTTCAGGTGTGTATCTGTGTATCTGTGTATGTGTGTATCTGTGTGTCTGTCCGTGGCATCGTGGAGCCCTGGCGGATGGTCTGATTTGATTGCGGTTTTTTAATTGAAAGCCCTGTTTTGCGAGATGGTTCTTAGCTAAGATTCAATAGAATCTGTTCATCCGTTTCAAGATAACCAGCTCTTTTCAAATTGATGAAAGGAATTAAATAATTTGTAAATGCTTTATCAATACTTAATTTTGTGTTTTGTTACTTTACTGATATTGCAATTACATGGTAACGTTGAGCTAATATTTTGAGATACTCATTTGAAGATCATCAGCGTCTATTTAACTGGCAATTTTCGTATTTAAATAACAGATTTTCTAAATATTGCAAGCCACTTTTTAACGACTTTCTGATATCCGTTAGTACAAAAACTTGACAGACTTGTGAAGGAAATGCAAATACTATGGTACCATCCAACTAAGCTCGTGATGTAGCCTGGATGTAGGGACTGGAACTATTTGATGCAGAGTTTTAACAAGACAATCTTGCTTAGACTAAGTCTGGTTGCTATAAATACTAAGTTTGATTAGTGCTCATGATGACGAGGATTTGAAGATGGAGCTGATAAAGTGCTACTGAAACTCACGCGTAGAATGTAGAAAGAGATAAGATAGTCAAGTTCGAACTCGATGGATTTTTGATGATGTTTACTTTCCATTACATATAGTGTCGAAGAACTGAACATGGAGCCGTAGCCGAAGAGTGTAATTGTAACTCACAGATAGAAATTGCTAATATAGTGAAGTTTGGAGTCATTTCATTTGTTACAGTAAGATCTTTCTCATGATGATATGGCTCTGAAGATTGAGCCGAAAAAGTGACATTGGAACTTCAAGAATCCAGATTCAAAGTTCAACTACAATGAACTCCTAAACTAAACGAGGTAAAGTTTTTGAATTAGCACTTAATTGTCTTGTATTGACTTCTTAGTGCTGGATGATTTTCAGGATCTGATGATGGAACTGAAAGGTAACCATGAGAACCCCTAAACTAAATAAGATAAACTAATCGAAATTGGACTCATTTGTTCTGTTTGGACAAATACTCTAGTGCTAGATGATTTCCAGAGTAGTTTGTATCTTTATTTCAAGGTCTTTGAAGCGGAATGGCTTCCAGTGCCTGATGATAGAGCTAAAGGATGTAACCAAGAACTCCTACACTAAACCAGGTTAACCCATCAAGTGGGGAAAAAATTCAGTTTGTTTTTGCAAACAATTTGGTGCTAGACAATTTTTAGTATCTGATGATGGAATTGGAACGTAGTCATGGGAACTTCTAAACCAAACAAGATAAATCTATCGAAATTTGGATCTTTTGTTGTATTTTAACAAACATCCTGGTACTAGACGATTTCTGGGGTCTTATAATAGAGCTGATAATGGAGGTCATGGGAACTTTGAAATAAAATGGAGTAAATTTTTACAAGGATTTTGAAGCACGTTGTTTATCAGTGCCTGTTAATAGAACTGGAAAAAGTCTGTAAGAACTTATAAGCAAATCCAAATAAACTCATTGAGTGTGGGCTGCTTGGGTTTGTTTTGACATATACTTTGGTGCTGGATAATTTTTAGGATCTGATGGTGAAACTAGAAGGTGACCATGATAATTTTTGAACTAAACGAGATAAAACCATTGAGCCCCGTGTTGGTCCGAACTCCTTTAAAGAATAGGCCAACTGTCGTTCTACCATGCAGGTCGTAAAAGGCGATCGATTTTAAGAATATATTGATGTCACTTGAAGGTGGCTATAGTGATATTATAATTTAACTGCTAACCTAACCTAACCAAATTATAAAATCCCTATGTAGATTATAATCTAACGACTATTGACAATTTCACTGTGACATATATATTAGCACTCTCGTACCTCGGATGAGCACGTAAACTTTCGGTCCCAGTTATCGCTAAAAATAGTCGATAATCGTTAACGTGTTAGTATATGCGGCGATGAGGATTACCATTTATCTCACCAACCGACATACCGGTGAATCGCGGTGAACCGGTAAGTCTATAGACTGTCGGTTTACTCTGCTTACGCCGCAAGCGAATCGGGCGTGATGATACTTTAATAAAAGACAACAACGCCGTTGGCTAAAGTTGCTTAATTTGCTTATTAAAAAAGAATAAAAATTTGCAAATCGTTTAAGTGATTTTAATGAAATTTGGCAAGGAAATAGTAAAAGTTCCGAAATCAAACATAGTTTATTTTTTATAAACATGCAAAAATACAAAAATTCACTAATACAAAAATTTCTCTTTGTAATATTAGTATAGATAATATTATGATCCAGCTGCTACTACGTGTTGGTTCTTTGAAGAAAATACCAAATACCGTTCTGCCGGGCAAGTCGTAAAGCGACCGATGGGCTATACGGTCACTACCATCGTGACTACTAGGTGGTAGAGTTCCGCAACGTCTCGCCCAGTATTTGGTACCAACGCCTTAACTATTCCTGCCGAAATAGCTTGCTTGTCATTGTCCTGTTTCGGTTACTGCTGATTGCCTTATTCATGTGGCATTTCCATCTCGCCACACGGATAGCAACGCACCATTAACAACCATAGGTGATTTTTTTTCCATCGGGAGAGCCATCGTATTGATTTAGTATTGAGCCATCGTATTTTACCAAATATTGCTTTCAACGATTGGACAGAGTTTATGGTCTATTGGTTCTAGCTGTATATTGATTAAGTAATATAACCGCAATACACAATACGATCACATTAGTGTTTATCTCAAGCCGTATATCCGGATGTATTATCTAAATTGCTTCTGAGGTTATTGGTTACTTCATAATGGCCGACCATCAAAACTTTATATGTCTGAAAAGCCTATATATCCCGGATGATAAAACGCCAATACAAATCGTAAACCATTTTACAGCTGCACTTTATGTTCCCGTATCGAGGTTAGTTGCTGATATTACTATTTGAAATGTAAAATATTAAAAGAAATTAAATTTCAACTGCAATACAATAAAACATAAAGCAAATAACAAAGAGATGCTTACGTGGATCCCATCATCAAACCATTAAAAGCGATTCATGTGTATAAGTGAGCATTACAGCACAGCAGTCAAAAAAACGAAGTAACAAGATTCGAAGAATAAAGATCCCTAATGCCTTATCTTGTTCAAATATCTCGTCAACAAAAAGATGTGTGGTCAACTGCTATTGAATTATACGCGAAAAATAATGTTTGATGCAGTGACGATTAAGGCGAGATATTTCGACGCGCGTCAATTCTATAGAAAATAGGTGGCGTGGTATGTTCTGAAACCGCTGGGAAACGTGTTAATTTTCGGATAAATAAATATAGGACATCAGCTGAAAACTAAAATTTTGCACATTCTTTTTTGTATTTTCAACTAAATATCACCATATAAAAATCATGTAAAAGATTAGAAATATTATTAACAAATTATTTGTTTTAGAGATTTTTTTAGTAAATTACATTCTATCATGTAATGAGTTAGCACATTCTTTAGATAATATCTTCAGGTATATCGTGTAATTTTTGTAAAATTGTTATTTAACAATCAATACAAAAAAGCGTGATTTAACAAACCAGTTTTTTCCCGTTTGTGCGATGCCTCGCCTTAAAGAAGTGGGTAGTTATGAGGGAACTTGGAAACATAAACATGCGTAAAGATCGAAAACATAACCTTCATTTTGCTGACGAAATCATGCGGTAAATCATAATGGCCATGTAGGTATGTGATTTTTGTTATCCTTCCTACTAATATCATCAATGTGAAAGTTTGTTTGGAGGGATAGATGGATGTTTGTAATCTTTCACGTAAAAACGGCCAAACTAATTTGGATGAAATTTGGCACACATATGCCTACCTGCAATACCACGTAGGATATTTTTTATCCCAAAAAAATAAGTTGTTCCCGTGAGATTCACCAAAAAAATTTATGATGAAGCGGGCTGCAGAGCTATTCTACATTTCATTAAAATCGTTTCAGCGGTTTCAACATAAAAGTGTAACAAACAGACAGACTTTCGCATTTACTCATATAACACTATCTACGCTCTGCACAGCGCTGCACCATACAAAGTTTTGGTAAATCCCAAGGGAATAACTTATTTTTCTGGGATAAAGAGCGGTCTATATCCTATTCCAGGTTATCCTCTACCTGTTGATTAGAAGGCTTAATAGGACTAACATGGATACATTCGTGTTCACCGCGTTTTATGTTTTTTCGGCTAGCAAATTTAATGATCGCTATAAACTTCTGTCGATCAATCAGTCATTTAATCGTGGAATCGATTCCATCTAATCAATAACTTGAAAATCTTTTCATTGTTCATCATCACTTACTAATAACAATGATTAGGACTGCTAGTTTCACGTGCTTTCTTTAGCAAAGAGCTATTTGAATTTGATATTACTTTGCTATCTCTAGATAAAAACAATATATTTTTCGTCCTCGGATTCAAAGTCAGGATCTAATCCCAAACAAACAAACACTACACTACAGAAAGTATTTGAAGATAAAAAGGCGTATGAAAGAATATAAATCCGTTGATTTTTGCTAAGTTAACTCACATAAGCACTGTTATTATGACCATAGAGGTAACATGGGACAACGTTCAAGCTACATTTAATTAAATTTTGGGTTTACGTGACAAAACTACGCTTTTACTCGGTACAGTTGAATACACTTTTTAACCATACCTACAATAAACAAGTCAAAATATTGTACGTGTGTTACTTAAAATGTTATATCACAAAATAGATAACAAGCAGATGAGTCTTTGTTGAAAAGGAACAACCATCATCTTCTGACACCGAGTTGACGCCAAGCAGACGTTGCTATCCGTGTGGTAGATTAAAATGTCATGCTTATATGTAAATTTACGGGCTATCTCACTTTTCAAAATGGAACTTGAAAGAAACGCACTTTCTAGCTATTGTGGCAGAGGGTGCTACCAAACACGACGAGACGTAATAATATATTTAGATCGTTCACCTTTTAAGAATTTATTTGCAGAAGGTATTTTTTTTCAAAAGGGTCATGGATCAACATGGTATCTAATAATAATTACGATATTTAATAGGGTAGTGTACGTATACACTGTAATGTATTTTGTAAGCAGAGTGATACAATTTAATTTTATTCTTTTTAAGCTATTGCATAGCTTTTATCGCGGGCTTTGCGGCAACTAAATCGAGAAATTTCGTAACGAAAATAAAACCTAACATCCCTCGACGTGAGCGTTATATAACATAGATAGTTGTGAACCTATTTTATTGATTTCATATCCATTACTCGCTTTCAATCAAAATTAAACTATCTACTTTTGACAACGGTAACATATCAAGCAACGTATAGAGTATGTGACGATCGCGACGCTGTATCGCAACAATCATTTTTCAATAATGAGTGCACATACTCTTTGAATGAGTGTTTTAACCAACTTGAAAAAAGGAGGCATTCTCAATTCGGGTGGTATATTTTTCATGTGTGTACGCCGATTTCGCCGAGGTTTCTGAACCGATTTACGTGATTCTTTTTTTGTTTGATGCGGAATAGTTTCGAATGGGTCCCATAAAATTTTTTAGCACTCAATTGTCTTGTACCTATTGACTAATATTTTGGCATTAGATCCCATGATGAACTTCCAGTTCCTTATCAGATCCTCGCGATCTGATAATTGGAAGTTCACCATGGGAACTCCTAAACTAAACAAGAAAAACCTATCAACCTACCAAAGTCAATTCATTCGTTCTGTTTTTACAAACACTCTAGTGCTAGACAATTTCCAGTCATAATGAAGCAATACCATCGACTTTGGAGTCATTTAACCCGTTCTTTTAAGGAATTTTGGGCAGGATGGCTTCCAAAGCCAGATGTTGGAAGAAGTCTATGAGAACTCCAAGCTAATCTAGATAAACTTATAGAATTTAAATTGATTTGGTTGGTTCTGGCATGCATTTTGGTGCTGGATGATTTTTAGGATCCGATGATGGAACTGGAAGGTGGCTATGAGAATTCCTAAACTAAATAAGATAAACCGATCGAATTTGGACTCATTTTTTCTGTTTTGACAAATTTTCTGGCGGTAAATAACTTCCTGGGTCTTATGATGAATCAAGAAGGCTGGCATTGGAACTTTGAATTACAAATGAGTAGCACCATATATTATGGGCTTATTTGACTCGTTCTTTTAGGGACTTTGAAGCCGGATGATTTACAGTGTTTGATGATGGAGCTGAAAGAAGCCCGTGAGAGCTCCCAAGGTAAACCGGTAAAACCCATGGAGTGTGGACTAATTCGGTTTATTTTGGCAAACATCTTAGGTGCTAGATGTTTTCTAAGATCTAATAATGGAACTAGAAGGTGACCATCCAAGCTTGGGCTGATATAGTTGGCCTTTAGTACTAGAAGATTTTTAGGATTTGATAATAGAACAGGAAGGTAATCATGGAACTCCTAAACTAAATAAAATAAACCCATCAACTGTGGTCTACTTTGTTATGTTTTGGCAAATAGGTACTCTTAATCAGAATTATTTCCATGATTACATGGTGGAGCTAAAAGGAAGCCATAGGAGCTTGCAATAAAACAATTCAAAGTGGTTGATTAAGGAACCATGGCAACCTTAACCACATGCTGCAGGATCCCTTTCCAGAGATCATCAGCTCCTTTCACGTTTTGCGTTTAATGATGCATATGAGGCAGAATAAAGACTGAGGATAAGAAAGTGTGTCGGGGGTTTTTGAAATTTTTAATTTTATCTTGTATTTATTAAGAACAATAAACATTAAATTACTAAGTAAACGCATACGCAAAGAACATAAAGTAATAAACTACGTATGGCTATAATATTTTTAAGAACAATAAAACATTAAAATAATGAAATAACAATTTATAAAATTAAAAACAATAAATTACTAAGTAAATGCTTTGTAAAACAATAAAGTAATAACCTATATATACCAATAATATTTTTAAAAACAATAAAACATTAAAATAATCAAATAACAATGCATAAAATAAAAACATTAAATTACTAAGTAAACGCCTTGTAGAACAGTAAAATAATAAACTAAGTACACCTATAATAATTTTAAGAACAAAAAACGTTAAATTACTAAGTAAACGCCTTATAGAACAATAAACTACGTATACCTATAATATTTTTAAGAACAATCAAATATTAAATTAATTACTTTATTGTTCTACAAAGATAACATAAAATAAAAAAAAACATTAAATTACTAAGTGGACGCTTTGTAGAACAATAAAGTAATAAACTATACGTATAACTATTTTTAAGAACAATAAAACATTAAATGACTAGACAAACGCTTTGTAGAACAATAGAACATTAAATTACTTCAACTAGAGCGTTTTAATATAAATGTGAACTATCGGGATAATCCCAACTTTTTCTATTACGGCTAATTGCACCACTTGTCTCCCATTGAAGCCTTAATTTGAAAAGTTATCACCGCCATGCAATTTATATCGGAAACTCGGAGCGAAGTCGTGATCATTTTTCAATTTATTGTCATTCTATATCTGAGGGCTTCCATAATATATTATTTAAAGTTTTAATGGCTGGTTAGTACTTATCATGTTTTGGTGTAATTGCATAGATATTTAATTTGTAAGAAAAGTGCGAAATGTGTACTTTGTATAAACTTACACTGTTATCGTTTTAGGCCACTTTCCTATATACCTTTTATCCTATAACGAAATATATAATATTCTTTGTAAGGTAGCGGGTACAGACCACACAAATACTAATAGACATAATACTACTAATAGTGTTGAGTGGAAAAAAGTATCCACTCATATGAGCAAATGCCTGTTAACATCATACACTTTATTAACATCATAAGCTTGTAGACATATTATGACGTGAAAAAACAGAAATATGACTTGTTGTGCCATTTTATCGTGCCGAATATGAAGCCAAGGCTTCAAAAATACCCCTGGAGTGATTTTATTTCATCGGTAAGTACAATAACTCTGTATTTCTGTGTAAATTTAAGCTTCACTGACGTATCCAGTTTAATCCGTAGTGTTTGTAACACCCGCTGTGTTACTAAAAAATATTCGTAGTAAGTCGTGTAAATTATTAAAAAAATATTCGTAGACACCGGCATTTAAATACTTTTAATATAAAAATGTGATTACCAAAATGTTTCACACAGGTTTTTTGTAATAAATATTTTGTTTTGATTAAAATATTAACCGGAAATTATTTTGAATCTAAAGTTAAATGTAGGATAAAATTAATTAAAATTAAAATGAGAGTATTCCCTGTGTTGCTTCCGGGCTCCTTTGAAGAACAGGCAATCTGTCGTTCTGCCAATCAGGTCGTAAAAAGCGACCAATTGGCTACGCCACTACCATCGTGGCTAATAGGCGTAGAGTTCTGCATTGTCTAGCCCGGGTCTGATACCACAGCCTTACCTATTCCTGCTGCAATAGCATCAGTGCTGGTCTCTGTCGTGTTTCGGTTTGAACGGTAAGTTAGCCGGTAAACTTATGCACGTGATATTAGACCTCGCCAAAAGATAGCAACGCACCATTAACATATTTGGTGTCTATAGGCGATAGTTGACTCTTTCCATCAAGAGACCTATCACACATCTGCTTGTTTCCTATCTTATGATATAAAAAATATATACCTATGTAAAAAATATATTGTTAACTTGTTAATATTTAGTTTAATCAACAGAAAATTCGTTAATATCTCAGTAAATTTAATCAGTTCTTATGAAGTTTATTTTTAATTGTGATGTATTGTAAATTTAATTATTTAATAAAAATTAATGGTAACGTAAGTTTATTTTTAATAGTAATTAAATACTTATTCAACATTTTCAAAACTTTTATTGTTAAAAAACATATTTGATTAAATAATTTTACAACAGCGAAATGAATAAAATGTTACTAAATTTATTTTTGTTATCTTTTAAAAGTTTGTACCATAGAATAGCAAACAAGCAGATGGATTTCGTAAAAAATAAGATATATTTAACCTATTCATCATAGACGTATTGTGCATAGCCGTGCTACTTTACCCTCCAGATCGAAACATTTTAGAACTCTACCACCAAAAAGTTACGACGGCAATGACATAACAAATTTTGCGCAAAGTTCACTTTTTATAAGCTGGCTTGCAAAAAGCAGATTCTCTGTCAAAAGGGACTGTAATGACGAAGTAAATTTGTTTCTTTTGGTGACCCCAGAGATCATTACTTTTTAACCATTTTACAACATTCAGTAAGATTTTATGTTATTGTTTTGATAATGACGAAATATTTCATACACATGTAAGGCCGTTGAGGTTATGAAGAGTGACAAAGATTCATACACACACATTAACTTTCGTATTTCTTAAATTTATTTTATCAAAATAGTAATTCATTATTATTTATTATTAAAATAAAGTACTTAAAAATTTAAACCGACTTTACACATCAACTATAGGTACTTATATTTTAACTACTGATTTTGATGAAACTTAGACTGTTCCCTAAGTTGAATTGTATCTGATTTGAATTAAAGAGAATATTGATATAACTTTTAGTCTCGAAAAATGTATGGACAAACATACAAATATACAAACATACACACGAAGGGAATTTAGTAAGTATACGTGATACTCAAATATCCAATTCCAACAACATGTCAAACTAATAACCTCCTTTCTTTTCGTAGGTTGAAAATAACATTGCGAAATTAGAATTTCTCAACATCCATTAACTTTTTATAAGTTTGTGAGGATGATGCGTACCTCGTAATAGGCATAGATTTTAGCGAAGCTATGACATATTTTAGCATTACAATGATGAATTTACAGCCTACCTATATTTAAATAAAACTGGTACCTATTGTTACTAGTCAGTCGACGTTGTGGCGTTTATTTTGTGAGTGGCACAAAACTATCATTATATCAATAACTATAATGGCGGTAATTTGTATTGATGTTAATTCTCGTTTCAGGTAGCCGGTGTCGTGGGCCGCGCTGATGTCCTCGCCTGCATATTCTTTCTATCTTCCCTGCTGCTATATCACGGGTAAGCTTTTTATCGACAACGAAAATCACTTGAGTATTGGTGCCGACTTGTGGTGAACAAGCAGGTTTTTTTTATAGAAGAGGGGGCAAATGGACAGAAGGCTCACTTGATGGTAGGTGATTACCGCCACCCATAGTCAACTACACTACCAGGGGTCTTGTAATTGCATTGCTGACCTTATAAGAATAAGTAGGCTCTTTTTATGAAGGTCCTAAGTCGTATCCGTTCAGAAAAAATCTGCCACATAGGAGTAGTGAGGGGCAAAAATGCCTCAAAAATCGCACAGTTGTGGATTTCTAGACATCGAGATGGTAAGGATGAAACTTTGGATTCTTGTCACGATGTCGATGGCGAAATTCGGTGGTAGGAATTAATTTAAATAGTTCCTCGGAACATTCCTCATGATAGAGTCAATATAAGATACAGAGTGTTGCCACATAACTATGTAATGCCAAAGAATCAAGCCGAATTGAAATATTCTCGTCATCGACGATTCGAGCTCTCTACGTTGAACGCGATCAAAAGGAAGAAGCTGAGGAGCTCCCGCTCATACGTGAGAGCAGTACTTCATATGCGGCTGGATTTGCGCCTTATAAAGCAGTAAACTATGGGCTGGTGTGAAGCACTACCTAGCCCTACAGAGAACCCCCAGCTTTTCAGAGGCTAATTTAGCCTTGCCTTCCAAGTGACCGCGGAACTAAACGTCGCTCGATATGTTGACTCCAAGTCTTCCAATACTGGCTGAGGCTTTCAGAGAAGTATTTTCAAAACGAGGAGATACGACGACATGTGATTTTTTAGCGGTAAGCGCGCAAACCAAATTTAATCGACCCCACTCTGAAGCTGGGGAAAGTTGTTCTTCAATTTCTGACACAAGTTTGTTCCCGCACTCGTAGATGTATTTCCGAGAAATTCCGCTGTAGCTAGAGTATAAAACATCGACTGTACTGTCATATGCATAACAATGAATGTTGCTTGATCGCAACGTGCCATTAATGTGCAGAAGAAACAACGCAGCCGATAGCACACAGACTTGAGGAACACCAGCATTGACGAGTTCTAGGTCAGAGCTTACACCATTAACAACGACCTTGATACTCCGATCTGTCAGAAAACTGGTGATTCAACTCCACAGTTTCCCAGGTGGCCCATAGCGTTGGAGCTTGGAGAGAAATGCTTTCTGCCATACCCGATCAAAGGCCTTCGCTATGTCCAAACTAACTGGCATTGCCTCTCCCATTTTCTCCACTGCCTCCGCCCACTAATGTGTTAAGTAAACCAGAAGATCACCAGCTGAGCGTCCGCGATGAAAACCGTACTGACAGTTAAAAATAGCTCGTGCTCTTCTAGATAAATCAGAAGCTGGCAGTTAATAATAGACTCCACTGTTTTGAAGAGTAAAGATGTTATCGCTATAGGCTGATAGACGGAACCGAGCAATCGCCTTTTTTAGGGACTGCATGCACGAAAGTGGTCTTACAAGCTTTGGGTACGACGCTGTGTAAGTCTTCTCATAGGTAGATATTTTTATATAGGATAACAAGCAAACAGATGGCTCTTCTGGCAAGAATTGCCTTTAGATACCAAAGATGTTAATGGTACGTTGACGGCAACGTACCATGAGTAAAATTATATTGTCAAAATGCATAAGACTACCGGATTATTCATTTTTTAATTAGATCATGACCGTTACAAGTTTACTACAAATGAAGGTTAACTGGAAGAGAATGTCCATAGACATTAAGTTCGCCTGTTGTATATTTTGTGCATTAAAAAGTTTTAATAAATAAATAAATAAATGTCTAACAGTTAAATGTGGTGATCTCAAACCCAGTCGAGACATTGCAAAGCTCTACTGCTTAGTTAGTAGTCACGATGTTAGTGACACGTTTTGGCGTTTTACAAAATTCCTAAGAGTAAGACAATTGACCTTTTTTTCAAAAACAGACCCGGGTTAACATGGTGAATAGGTGTAATAAATAATCATCATTTTATTATCTAGAATGGGCTTGCTTTGAATGGAACCTTAAGTATTTATATCATTCATTAAACATAATAAGCAAGTGTCTATATAAATGTTAATAAAACACATATTTGTAATATTTTTCCTTAGAAACGTTCATTTCAATAGCAAACGCACGGAGTTGCTCAAATAACATTGTTAGCCGTGTTCCTCCTTGTTTTCAAGTTTAACTTAAGGGATGTTAGGGACGGAGGGCCCCAAACTTGGTAATATTGTGTAACACGTCGTTAATTTATCAAATTTACACTTGAAGTTGAGTTTTCTGTATAATTAATACATTTATAATGATTTTGAATACTTCTTTCACTTATTATTCTTGAAAATATGCCTCGTAGTAATGCGTTATTACAGTATTTTAAAACCTGAACCGCTAAACTGTTTTTTTTAATAAATATGAAATGGATGGCATAGTTGAAAATCCAAGGTCTAAATGGAATCAACTTTTTTTTCAAAACTCTAAAGAGCTGAAACAAAAAATTAAAGTTGTGTGAAAAACTGTGTAGAAGATATGTTAATCTAATCGCGGATGAAGCTGTGTAGATCAGCTAATTAACCTACAAAATGTAACATATATGTGTCGTATCAGTATCAGTAATAGGGTGGTCTAATTGTTGCTGTTCTATACTATTTCTGTATCATTAAGTAGCAAACAAACAGAGGACTCTCTTCTTCCACGTGAAACAAACAGAGAAACCATTGCCTATAGACACCAAAGATGTTAGTGCATTACTATCCGAGTGGCGGGTTGGAAATGCCACATCCATAAGTCTACCGGCTACCTTACGCTCAAAATCAGAATATGACCATAACAAATATCGGTACATACTATTGTTGCGGGAATCGGTATACCATATACCCAGGCGAGACAATGCAGAACTCCACCACTTTGTAGTCACAATTGTAGTGAAACGTATAGCCAATCATTCGCCACTTACGAACTGCCTGGCAGAATGGCAGATGGTCTTTTCCTCAAAGTGGGAGACCAAGACGCCGAATAAAATACTGTACATAAGGTTACAGCTTTCAATTAACTTCAGTAGTGCATTGTTATTCTGGAGGCTGAAATCTTACTTATATGCGCAGCCATAAATAAACTGGAACCATAGCGACAGGAATAAAAACATTCTGTTTTTTTGTTTAGTTAAGAACACGACATTTCCATTACTAAAAAAATAAATTACGCGAATCGGTCTTGCCATTAATTCACAAATAACGTGCTTGCAGTAACACTCGTATGAGTGTTTAGTCGAAGATACTGATACACCAAGACTGAAATACTATCCAATCTATGCTCATCACACAAATATCTGTCCCTGTCCGGGGATTAAACCCAAGCCCTCCTTTTCCCCGTGTTTAACCGAGCTCCTTTGTAGAATAGCCCAGCTGCCATTCTGCTAGACAGGTCGTAAAAGGCGAACGACTTGCTCTGCGTGCCACCATCGTGACTGATGGGTGGTAGAGCCCCACAACATCTCGCCAGGACCTATATGTTACCACCGCCTTACCTTGCTATTCTGCAGTAGTTTTAATTCTTGTCATTATCGTGTACTGGTTCGAGGGTAAGGCAGATGGTAAATTTATGCAAGTGGCACTTAAACCTCACCACACAGATAGTAAACGCACCAATAACATCTTTGGTGTTTATAGGTGATGGCTGCATCTTTCCATCAGGGAAGTCATCTTCTTGTTTGCTATCTTGTAACATACGAAAAACGCTTGTTTCTCCTAAAGAACCGAACGACAGTTCGATTGATTACGTACTCAGAGTCTCTGAACAATCAGCTCAAGGCACGATCGGAGGCGGCAAGGACTTACTTATTACAGAATTTAGACTTCAATAATTTAAATTAAAAATTTCAGGTACCCCGGCCGGCAAAAGGTGGGATTAAGTGTAGTCTTTGCAGCTCTCAGCATGCTGGCTAAGGAGACAGGTCTAACTGTGCTGCTGTTCAACATGACCTTCGATTTGTACAGAAGCTGGAGTGCTAGTAACAGGTAAATTGCAATATACAAAGTGCTTTACACTTGATACAAAAACCGAAAACACCAAACGTGTTATTACATGGACATACATACGTATCTTCACGACACGTCCATTACGGGATAGGCAGAAAGAACCGAGTGCCATACATCACTATTATATAGTTTTTTGTGATTAAATTGCAAACGATTCTACTACTGTTTGTGAATAAACTTGTTTCAGCTTCTGCATCAAGTAGGAAGCACCGCGTTTAGTTATTTTAAACTAGCTGTTGCCTGCGACTTTGTTCACGTGACTTAAATACATTAAATTCCTTTTGCTTAGTCAGTTTATGATACTGCAAAATGATGTCGCTTTCCATGGGATTGTTATGGTTTGTTATTAAAAATATTAATAACAAACCACACACGATCTTTATGATACAGACATACAAACAATTAAACCTTTTCTCTTTAAAATACTGATGTACGTGTTTTAACGATAAATTTCCATGTAATGGTACAAGCTCTTTCGAAGTGTAGACTATTTTTTTTTGTACCAGATAGTTCCTGATATAAAAAAAATGATGTGGTGTCGCGGGACACCATGTAGGAACGAACTTCCTTCGGCTAAACGGCACTACTCGCTTGTGTACGCGACTGTCGCGCCTGCGCACGTCTCATTTAACGCTTTTATTCCACGCATTTTTCTTACGGTTTTACTATCACATTTTTTTCAGTTCGGTTGCGCAGCAAAATCCCTATCCCCTCCAAGCCTGCCGTAAGGAACTTCGGTCCAACAATAAAACTGCATGACTACTTTTTTTATATCATACAATAGCAAACAAGCTAATGGCTCTCCTGATGGAAAGAGACTACTATCGCTTACAGACACCAAAGATTTTAATGGTGCGTTGCTATCCGTATGGCTGTGGCGGCTTGGTGTTGCCACTGGTATAAGTTTACCAGCTACATAATATGTTTATCATATCTTATGTTTTATTTTTGAAAAGGGACAGGAATCTACACGGGAAAAGATATTTTAAGATTCCTTTTGTTTAGGTCAGTATGTATTTGGTTACAGGTTACCTGTCCGATCGCGCTGCAAGGTGACAAACATGTGGGGAAGGCTGAGCAAAGTTCTTGCAGTATTGATACTGTTGGCAGCAGCCAGGCTGGCTCTTCTGCAAGGTTCATTGCCAGCGTTTTCACCACAAGACAACCCGCCGGCATTCAATCCATCTTTTACAGTCAGGTAATATAGTCACCTGATTATATCTTAGGCCAAAAATATAATGTTTTTAGTTTAAAGAATTGAAAGAACAAAGATTTTATACCTAGAGTGTTGCGAGCGGCGTTGGCTGCGCAGGAGGGCGCCGGAGGAGGGTGTCAGCGGACGCCGCTCGCAACACTCGTGTGGCGAATTAATTATGTTAACAGTATTAGGACTTTAAAGACAAAAAGGTTTAAAGAACATTGTAATCGTTCACTTAACATAGAAATTTCAACAAATATTATATAATATAAGCATACAAAATATATATTAATACTTGAAGTAAAATCTTTGCACCTATTTTTTCGACAACTACACAAACGGTGGAGTATGAAAAGCACAATTAAAGTTTACATTGCGGAGGACCGCAGAAACCTAGTATTTTTGAATAGTATGCATTAGACACCTGTAATCAATATACATTACACTCACTACATTCATGCGACATACATGATAATATACACACATGTCTATTGTTTTCTTTACGACTGAAATTTGTTATTAAACTTAAAATCTGTTAATCTGTTATTAAACTTAAAATCTGTTATTAAACTTAAAAGAGATTTTACTCTTGAGTCTATGGTCAAAAGAAGTCATAGAATTATAATGGAGTTAAATTAATATTAGTTCATACCGGAACTTATTGCATGTCGCGACGAATTCTTTTTAAATTAAGTGCGATTTGAGTTTTGATTTTAAACTAATCTTAATTTTAGCTATGTTAAATATATTAAAGTAGATAGGTACTACTCTCTGGGGATAAAGATTCAATAAAATTTTATGCCTTTGCGATGTGTAACTAAAATATAAACGGAAACATATTAAAAATAAATAAATACCACCACGCTTATATCTGGGAAGTGAAGCAAGTAGTGCATCTATGATAAGCTCCAAAAGAAATGAAGAACATGTCTTGTCTCAGACAGGTTGTCTTTTTTAGAAAAAATCATTTTTGACGTGACAACGTCTTATAATTCGATAGAGCTGGCTGCACGCACGAAAAAACATGACTCATGCGGCGTTACCTCGCTCTGAGGCGTTCCGTTTAAGGCTTGGAGTACAAGCGAGAGCTTAAGACGTTGTCACGTTCAACTATCGTCTGTAAACCAACTTTACAGACAACCGATTTTTTTTACAAAGAAAAACAATCTGCATTTTAAATGTAGATAATTTAGCTAAGATTTGACTTTAAGGTAATTTTACTGCATAGGTATGACTTTATTTCAGCAAAATTTCCCTAAAGAGTATTTCGCGTGACATGACGAAAAGAAACGTTGGAGCTTTAACATTAGTGACTATTTCATTTTATTAACTGCACACGCCATCAAACTAAACCTTTTAACATAGTTGTTAATACGTGAATCCCTACGTAAACGAAGGATATTGTTTTTTATACATTACAGAGCAAACAAGTGGATGGTCTCCTGATGATTGATGAAAATAAAAAAAATAAGTGTCATCACGCCCGTTTCCCTTACGGGGTAGGCAGAGTAAACCGAACGACTAAACACTTTCCGGTTCACCACGATTCATTGATTTGTCGGTTAGCGAGATAACTGATGATCCCTGCGCCGCATTTTAACGACCTGATAACGATTATTAACAATTTCTATCGATAATTCTAACGTGCTCATCCGAGGTATGGGTCTTGTAACATACCACCGGCCAGACTACGAGCTGCTACTGAGATTTTGTATTTTCGAGAAAACCTCTAAAAAATCTTAATAACGCTTTTGCCTGACCCGGAGATGGAAACAGAGACCTCATGGTCAATAAAAAAAAGAAAAGTGATCATTTATAGACTGCAAAATATATTAATACTACTTTGCTATCCAAATAGCGGGATGACAATGCACATGCATAAGTTTACCTGCTGTCTTACCCTCCAAACCAGAATAAAATTGCGGCAAGAGTAGGTAAAGAGGTGGTATATACGCGGGCGAGACGATGGGGAACTCTACCACTTGGCTGACACAATCGTTCGTTCGCCTGTTACAAACTGCCTAGCAGAATGGTAAATAGTGTAGTTTTCAAAGAGGCCAGGACTAACAAGGGATTCTATTTCATTTACATTCGTAGAGAAAGTTTAAGTTCAATTAGAAGATGTTTGGATTTGTCATGATAAAGTTTGTTCTTGTCTTGATTTTCAGGCTTATGACATTCTGTTATCTGGCTGCATTTAACTGGTGGCTCCTGCTCTGCCCTTGGACGCTGAGCCATGATTGGCAGATGGGGTCCGTTCCTCTGGTTACTGCATTTGATCCACGCAATCTTCTTACCACGGCTGCTCTTATAACACTCGTTGCTCTTTCATATAGATGTTTTATGGACTTAGAGGTAAATTAACTTTATAATTTATTGGTACAATTTTATTGATTGTAAGTACATTAATTGCCCCTATAAGTTTCTGGTGTGAAGAAATTTACGTACCCATGGCTTCACAATTCCACTACGTGTCACTGACACGGATGTTTCAAGCACAGCAATTTACAACTGATTATGACTTTAATGTATCTTGAACATTATCGCTATGTAACAACAAAAAGCTTTAAATTTTTGGTTTTATAAATTTCAAACTTTTTATAAATATATGATTAAATAAAATAAACATAAATATTTTATTTGCCACTGAAAAATAATCAAAAAATAAAATTAAACGCCCCTCTCCATAGGATAAACAAGTTTAATTTTACCAAACATTAAGTTTAAAATAAAAAGCAATAGTTAGTGAAGGAAAGATTATGCAAAGAGATGTTAGGATTTTTGTAAATTATGTGTAAGTGGATGTATGTAAAATGTATGCCCGCACGCGCACGTGTGTGTGTGTAAATAATAATGATAAAAATTATGATATAATGTCACAAAATTAGATTTTCTATTACATCATAATACGTAAGTTATTTAAGCTAGTCGTCAACTATTTTTTTAAGTTTTGTACTAGGAAGCGGATATATGTTTAAATTTTGGAACTGATGTGATCAAAATGTTGACCATCTGTCTTTGTTTTACAATAAAACCTTGTTTCGACGACGTTAAAATATTATGATATGTTGTTCTTTATCCTATACTGCCTCGTACATTTAATTATTGTTGTACTTTATAATTACAGCTGCAACGACATTCACCTTTAGCAGTTGGACTTTTACTTCTGGTCATTCCATATTTACCTGCTTCTAATTTGCTGGTAACTGTTGGCTTTGTAGTGGCAGAGAGAGTACTCTATATACCCAGGTAATTGTTTATTTCAGTTACATATCTTAGTATATTACTATGGGTATTAATAATTTTTTTATTACTTCGCTACCCTAAAATAAATTTCTTAACATATTTTTCAATTTTTTAACATTTTTTTCATTCAAAATAGGTATATCCTATTTTGAATAAAAAAATATTAAAAAATTAGTATCAGTTGTTGAATGTCATGTACATGTCAAAAATAAATTAATAGTAAATTTAAATATGTCAAAAGTAATAGAAATAAAAATAGATAGTTCTATAATTAGAATATGTCAAAAAATCATTAAAATATGCCTAAGTTTTGGTTTGGTTGGTATAGTTACTTATTTTGGAGTATGCTCTTTGAATACGCTTTGATTTTACCAGTTTGTTGAATTTCATATCAGGGTCCGACTCGCACATGGTCGTGTTTTTTGTTTTCATTTAACATTAAATAATAGAGATGTATCATCGGCAAATAGTACTATATTATTTTGTTTACTGCTCTGTCATGAAAGGTAGGTCGTCAATGTAAATTAGAAATAACAAGGGGCCTAAACTGAACCCTTGAGGTATCCCCATTGTCACTGTAGCTCCGGTAGATGTGACATTACCTATTTATTTTGGCAAATTTGGCAAATATTATGGCAACTTTGGAATAAAATAGAACAACACCATCGACTTTGGGGTCGTTTGAATCGTTATTATAAGGACTTTGGAGTGGAATAGCTTCCAGTGCCTGATGATAGAGCTGGAAGATATACCCGAAAACTCCTAAGCTAAACTAAGTTAATAATAATGGGGAACAAATTCGGTTTGTTTTTGCAAACAATTTGCAACAAGATGCTGAACGATTTCTGCTGATGGAATTGGAACGTAGTCATGGGAACTTATAAATTAAACAAGATAAACCTATCGAGTTTGGAATCGTTCGTTATGTTTTAACAAAAATCATGATGGAGGAAGCAGGAAGGAGGAAGTTTTAGTAGCAGGATGGCTTTCGGGTTCAGATGATAGAGTGGGAAAAAGTTCATGAGAAATCCTAAGCCAACCCAGAAAAAACAATTGAGTGTGGGTTATTTCGGTTTGTTTTGGCATATTTTTTATGCTAGATGTTTTTTTTTTAATTTAATAATGGAAATTGAAGATGGCTATGGGAACCTTTGAAGTAAACAAGATAAACCCATCTAGTTTGGACTCATTTTTTCTTTAAGAGTTAACCTAGTGCTAGATAATTTCTGTGGTCCTATGATGAAGCAGGAAGGAGGTTATGGGAACTTTTAATTTAAATTGAGTAACGCCATGATTTGGGGTTTATTTGGTTTGGTCTAATAAGGACTTTGGAACAGAATGGCTTCTAGTTTCTAAACATAAAACTGGAAGAATTCTATGATATCTCGCTAAACCAGAAAAACTCATTGAGTATGGGCTAATTGGGTTTTGGTATACTGTTTGATACTAGGTGATTTTAAAAAGCTATTGATGAAGCTGGAAGATAGCTACAGGATCTTTTAAACTAAATGAGATAAACCCATCGCATTTGTACTTATTTATTCTGCTTCGACAAATAATCTGGTGTTAGATGATTTCCAGGTTCTCAACATAAAATGAGAGAAGGTCATGGAAACGAATAAATGAAAATTGAGCAGCACCGTCGATTTTGGTCTCGTTTGATTCGTTCTTTTACAGATTTTTGAACAGGATGTTTTCTAGTGTCGGATGATAGAGCTGGAAGTGGTCTATTAAAGCTATTAAGCTAATCTAGATAAACCTATCGAATGTTAGCTTCGGTTCGGTTTATTTTGGCAAATACTTGGATGCCGGAAGATATAATAAAGATTGAAGTGAAAGGTGGCCATCGTTGGATTTTATTTCTAGGAGATACGCAGGGCTTAATAAATGAACTAGAAAGTGGCCATGGAACTCCTGCACTAAACAAAATAAGCCCATTGAGTGTGGTCTCATTTGTTATATTTTTACATACACTCTGAATCAAAATGATTTCCAGGTTTAGATAGTGGAGCTGGAGCTTTGCAATAAAACAACGCAAGCTCATTGAGTAAGAAACCGTGGTAACCTTAACCTAAAACTGCAAGATCTGCTTTTGAAGATCATAAGGTTCTTTCGCGTTTGCTCTTAAAATGATGCATATGTAGCAGAATGGCGGTCTGAGGATGTGTCGGAGGTTTTTGAAATTTTTAATTTTATCTTGTATTTTATATCAACATTCTTTGTATAAAATAATATGGATAAAAAATAAATTGTATCTTTTTAAGGTTCCTTACCTCTGTAAGGAAAAAACGGAACCCTTATAGGATCGTTTCGTTGTACATCTGTCGAGACCCATTTTCTCAGGAACGCGTAGACATCAAGTTGAAATTTATATTAAATATCCGAATTTAGTTATGGGTAAAATCAAACTTATATATCAACGTGAGCAAAAGATATGATCATTCATGTCGCATGTTTTGTGGTTTTTTGCGATTTCAAAAGGGAATCAAAACCTATAGGATACTTCTCGTTGATCTAGAATTTCGACATTTGACAAGAAGCAATGTCTTACAGCACATGTAAAGGAAAAAATCGGAAAATCGTACATTTCTAATTAAATCACGGAAAAACGCTATAAAAATATATGACCATTTATGTAGCCTTTTTCGCGATTTGTCAAAGGAATCAAAACGTATAGGGTACTTCTCGTTTACCTAGAATCATGTAATTTTACAAGTTTGTATGGAAATCCAGGTATGTGAGTGGAGTTCCTAAGTTTTTTTAAAGTTAACCTATGATATATCTAGCGTACTGACTATGAGGTTTTTTTATATATTATATCATAAGAAAATAAACAAGCAGATGATTATCCTGATAGAACGAAAAATTAAAGCATATAGACATGAAAGATGTTAGTGGCGCATTGCTATTCGAGTGGCGAAATAGCAATTCCACATGTGCAAGTCTACGGGCCACCCTACCTCAAAATCGGAACACGACAATGACAAGGGGGTGATACCAAATACCCGGGCCGTCTCGCCAATCGGTTGCCTTTTACGATCCGCCTGGCAGAACAGCTATTGGTCTATTCTCAGGGCCGGATTTAAACTCAATGCCGCTCCTGGGCACCGGAAAAAAGTCCGCCCTATTACTAGAATTTTACTTAAGGGGGGAAATACGCGTAGAAAGACGTTTTCATGCTGATTTTTTATTAATTTTTTAAGGTATGAAAACTAATGTTATATATTGAAACTATCAGGATTCAGGTTATTTTTACGACAATATAACATGAAAAGTAGCGATTTTTCGTTTAAATTAATTAATTAAATTAATTAAATTAAAATTAATTGGTAAAATCGATAATTTTTTTCATTTTTTCAAAAATAAATACTAATTAAATTTCTTTAATTCCAGAAAATAGAAAAATCGATTATTATTTAAATTTTCCAAGCAAACAAATTGATTAAATCATTTTGATTATTAATTTTTACTAAAAAAGTGCCAAAATTGTAATTCATAAATAATGAATGAATTGAATTTCTTGAATTATCAATTAAACAAAAAATTATAAAATAATAGAATTAATTAATTATATTGGGGAATCTCGATAAGACTAAAAAAAATTTTTATCACTTTCAAAATTTTGCCGCCCTAAAACATTTGCCGCCCTGGACACTTGCCCCGACTGCCCCTAGTGTAAATCCACCGCTGTCTATTCTTCAAAGGGACCCGGACCGATACGTGAGAAATATATTACGATAGCTGTATCTTTCATGATGCGAGCCATTTGCTTGTTTGCTACCCTGAGTATAAAATGCGTACTATTATGTCATTTTTATTGTTTTATTGCTGAAAGTTATTTTTTACTTTTTCTAGTGTTGGGTCAGTAATAATAACAATGTACGGCGTCCAGTTGATGTGGAAGCGAGGAGTTGGCACTAGGCGGGTGTTGGTGGTCGGCGTGGCCGCGCTGGTGGCGGCGGGCGCCGCGCGCACCGCGCTCCGGAACAGGGACTGGCGGACCAGGGAGACCTTGCTCAGGTAGCTCGGTGACATGATAAACGACGGGTATACACAGTGTTTCTGTTATGTCGAAGCCCCATTATAATTCCCCCAATTAAATATCGTATTCTTTTGCGATGATGGTACGGAACCCTTCGTGCGCGAGGCCAACTCACGCTTGGTCGGTTTTTTAAAGTTTACGACCTATAGAAAGCTACTGCTTTACCCGACCGAAGAAAAAATAATAATTTTTGGCAATTAGTGAAATTGCGTTTTAAATATTTAACATGTTTTAACGCATCGTCAGGGTGTATAACTAAATACACTTAAAACAGGTAGGCTTTATACAGTTAAAAATTACAGTTTTCCCCGTGTTAGTTCTGGGTTCCTTTGAAGAATAGACCAACTGCCGTTCTGCCAGGTAGGTCGTAAAAGGCGACTGATTGGCTGTACGCGTTACTATCATCGTAACTACTACGTAGTAGAGTTCTGCATTGTCTCGCCCATTCCTGGTACCACCGCCTTACCTATTTCTGCCGCATTAACGTCAGTGTTTGTCACTGTCGTGTTCCGGTTTGCGGGGTAAGGCAGCCGGTAAACTCGTGCATATGCCATTAGACCTCGCCACAAGATAGCAACCCACCATTAACACCTTTGGTGTTTATAGGCGATGGTTGACTCTTTCCATCAGGAGACCCATCTGCTTGTTTGCTATCTTATAATATATAAAAAAGTGAAACCACTACAATTACTATCTTAATAATAAATGTTTTTGGGCCACGCAAACGTAGTCGCGGGCGACATCTAGCAATGGGTGTACTCAGAAATTATCAGATGGATTTTAATTATACTGTCGCCTTATCTCGTAGTCGAATATCTCCATTTACATGTCCCTTCCCGAGTTCAATATAAGAGCCCCGTCTAAAGTATCGTAGTGTACTATCTAACTAAAACTAACTAAATGATTACATATAATTCTCCATTGACAATAGTCTATTTCGCTATAAATTGCAATGTGCAACGATGTAAAAGCGAGAGTTTCATGCAAATTCCTACCAGTAATTAAACAAATAACGTGTATGTAATTTATAAACCTTCTTTTTGTCAGTTTCCAAATATTCAACTAATTCTAAAGAAAATTCTTTATTGATGCAAGCGAGTAATAATTGTTATAAAATCTGTAAAGAGTTATCCATCAACCTCTATGTTAAAAAAAATTCTCTAGTGTATGTCTATGTCATTTTATTTTAATGTTATTTATTATCTACACTAGAAAAATTGCAACTGACCTAAAAACCTGACTTGTAATATTATTTCGTTAAATATATTGGATTGTTTTCCATACTAAAATAAAAAAAGAGAAATCAAGAAAATATTTTGATACATGTTATATAAAAGTAATTTTGTGAATAATAATAATATCTCAAGACAAATTATACAAATCGATCTAACCGATCTAAATTAATTTATTTGCTTGTATGATGGATATTAGTGAACGATACTAATACACATAAATACATATATAAATACTGTTATATACATAATAAACACCCAAACCCAAAAATACAAACATCTATACTCATCACATAAATGTTTGTCCCTATCGGGGATCGAACCCGAGAGTGCATGTATTTTAATAAATATATGTTATGTAGTGACAAATAAATAAACATTCCTAATTTTTCAGAGCTGACCTTGCAGTACTACCGCATAATGCAAAACTACATTACAATTTTGCAAACTTTTTAAAAGACGTAGAGCAGCAAGAGAACGCCATTAAACACTACAAAGAAGCATTGAGGTAAATATTTCTTGGAGCATTCACCGATTTCTAAATAAGAGTTAAGATGTTTATAGATTTCTCTTTTTTTATATTATAAGATAACAAACAAACTTTGATGAAAAAAGCTTTGATGAAAAAAGAAAACTATCATCTATCGCCTATAGACCCCGAAGATTTTGATTTAACATACGATATACTTCACATCTAACCAGTTTATTGGTTAGTTTCTTAAGATAACCGAGACTGACAGCTTTTTATGCTTACCCGAAGTAGAAAACAACATATTATCACAAAACTCTAACTAACTATCGAGACTTTCCTTCAAAAGTCGCCAAAAATATGTTTGGTCGACCCCCGTATTTAACGTTACTAACCAAAGGGCTAACCACTAGATAACAAGGCAGTCTGAGTTTGTATCTTACTAATCACTTTTGGAAATAAGGAGTGATTTAAATATTGATGAAACTGCTAAAACCTAAAAGATTTTAAAAATAACTCATTTTTTATAAAAATGACTCAATTTTATATAACTGACTCAACTTTTCAGGTTATGGCCCAGCTATGCAAGCGCTCACAATAACCTAGGGACGCTCGTGCTGGCGTCTGGCCGAGCTGAACACCATTTTCTACAAGCACTGAAGTACAACAGAGATCATGTGAACGCTCATTATAATTTGGCTAAACTTTATCGGTGAGATATTTTTTTCGACTTTTAATTGTATTTTTCTTAATAAGGAAGAGACAATCGTCGCCTATGGACACTAAAGATGTTAAAGGTGTTTTGTCACTTGCGTACCGAGTTGAAATGCTACGTATATAAGTTTACTTTCTTAAGCTACCTTACCTTCCAAACCTAAACAATACAATAACAAGCAATAACGCTATTGAGGCTGGAATTGGGAAGGCGGTGACACCAAACTCGGGCTAGACGTTGCAAAAGTCTACTACCTAGTAATTACAATGGCAGCGACGGGTTTGGCCAATCATTCGCCTTTTACGAACTGCCTGGTAGGAAGGCAGATGGCTTATACTTCAAAATAAGCAAGAATTTTGTTTAAACGAGTTAGTGATTTAATCATTATATATTTTTATTAAACAATTACATGTCAAAATGAAAAAAATATCATATATAATAAAATAAAACCAACGCAAATCTTTTCTTCACACCCAATAAACCAAATCCCTCCATCTGAGAAAGTTGTTGAGTTTTGATTTCTGTAATAATTGGTACGCTTGCATTACAGTGACTTGTTTATCATGATATAACTTTATTAACATTAAAATAACTATTTTACTTATTTTATTTTATTAATAAGTGTATATTTTATTATCCTATTTCTATACCAAAACCTAAACCTAAACTTATGATTATATTACGGTAGCTGTTAATTTTCATTAAATAAAGTTAATAAATATATTTCTCCGAAGATAAGAGTAGAAGTTCTGACGCACTGATAATTGGTCAACTCTATTTAGTTCAATGATGTGACCGGTCAAGCCTTTCGACCAATCATGTTCCTATCCAGTGTCGATCTAGTATGTTTTGTAGCAAAATTGAAAAACTTATCAGGAACGATTTATCTCCCTCATGTTTCGAACCCTGTACCTTATGTTCCTATAGCGAAGCCAGTAAATTTAGGCTACTGAGGCGATAACACCAGACAGATAATAATATAAGTAGCTTTTTGTGATGCTTTTATTATAACTTTTGATTCTAGAATTTAAAAATTCCTAATACAACCACTAAATATATTGTTCTTTTTAAAATAATATACAAAGAAAAAGTTGACTAATATAATTTAAATCATGTTTCATTACAAAAGGTTCCGTAGATGCACTCATCTTTTTTATGTGAAATAAACTTTTTCACATAAGAAAGGTTTCGTTCTCTTACGTAAAATAAACCTCCAAAGCTTTCATTCAAACGTAAAATTTCGTGTTCATATGAAACATCGTATAGAAATGTAAACTAGAAACTAGAAGTGTAAACTGTACTATTGACGCCTTCTAACCACAACTAATCGATATAATTGTCTTGGCTTAAGTAAAGATTTTTGAATGATGAAGCATGTTTTTGAAAACGTTTTAAATTTTCAGAAAGAAGAATCGCTTATCTGAGTCTTTGAAAATGCTTCAACGGTGCCTAGAACTAGAACCTCGTTTCGTACAAGCGCATTTGGAACTGCTGCACTTGCTACCTGAGAAGTCTAAGCGAAGTACCCTCGACAAACTTCTGGAGCTGGAACCGAAAAATTGGGAACATTATCATTTATATGGAAACTGGTTAAAAGGAAGAGGTATTTAAAGCATGATTCGAAATTGAAATAGTTTTACTTAGTTACTTGAAATAGTTACTAGACTTATTTTATTGCTTAGTCTATGGTCAAATTTCGGCCAAAGGGTGATCGCTAATATTGTAAATCATTGATTAATAAAACGTTATCTAACAAATCTTTGACCTAGAGTGGTAACGGTTAACTTGATAACTGAATCACTATCAACGCCTTTGGGTGCGATCTTCGGCTTGGTAAAAGTTGTATTAAAGTTGGTTTCATGATTGTTCTCGAGTAATTAAATTTCAATGATGACTCTGAGTTTAGTGGTAGTAAAATAGCATCCCCTATGCCTCGCATAAACACCTAAAACTATTTCCCGGTTATCGTAATACATAAAAATTGGTATAATCTATGGAGTGTAAATACGTGATTGCGCAAATCACAAGCTACATAATCTTTGACTGTTTGTCTGTCTCGTTATGGCCCAAAAACGGTTTGATCGATCCTGGTAACAATTGATTATAGAGAGAACATTGAGTTTGCGCATATGTTAGGCCATATAATATTTGTCTGTCTATCTGTAACTATATGTTTTTTTTTTATATAGAAGAGGGGGGCAAACGAGCAGAAGGTACACGTGCAAACGATAGTAAGTGCTTACCGCCGCCCATGGACATCCGGAGCACCGGAGCACGGAGGTTTTGCAGTAACGTTGCCGGCCTTTTAAGAATGATTAAGCTCTTTTCTTCTTCCCCAAGTCGTATCATTTCGGCAACACCCCTGCCGGTAATTGATTCTACAACAGAGTAATGCGAGGCAAAAAGTGTCGAGGGAAACGCACAGTTGTGGATTTCCAGCCAACGAGATGTTGAGGGTGGAACTCGAAATTTTGACACGATGTCCGATGATAAAATTCGGCGGCAGCGGCGGCGGCGGAATTAATCTAAACAATTTGTCGGAACATTTCCCATGATGAATATAACAGAAAAAGTAGATTGAATCCACACCCCTGCGCAATTGCAAAGAGGAAGAAGCTGGTACTGGGGAGCCCCGGCCGAGATGTTATTGATATGCAGAAGGAACATTATCAATGATAGCACGCAGCCTTGGAAAACACCAGCATTACAGATTTAAGATCGGAGCACGTACGGTCGACTACGATCTTGATGCTCTAATCAGCCAAAAAACTGGTGATCCACTTGCATAATTTCTCGGGAAGTCCATAAGAAGGCAGCTTCGGGAGAAGTGCTTTGTGCCATACCCAATCAAAGGCTTTCGCTATGTCCAAACTATCTGCCAATGCCACCCTCTTGGACTCAACTGCTTCCGCTCACCGATGTTCTAGGTATACTAGTACATCACCAGCTGAGCGGCTACGATGGAAACCGTACTAATTTAAGAAGCTGAGAGTTGATGAGTGTCCCCATAATTTTGGAGAATGGGGAGGTTATAGCTATATGTCGATAGTTAGACGGATTAGAGAGATCTCCTTTTTTAGGGATGAGTTGCTCTAAAGCCGTCTTCCATAAAATTCGGTACCACGTCGAATGAGTAGAAGAGCTGGAATAGGCGTGTTAATACTGGCGCCACGGCTCACTCGACTTATGAACGTCCATGGAGAAAAAAATTTTACGTTCGGAAGACTGCAAAAATTTTAGTTTAGTCATAGAACTATAGCACTGTGGCATGCATTTCCTTGGTCGTTCAGAGTCGAAATGACAGCAAAATAACGAGCCAGGAAGATCGACGTTCTGCTTTGCAGTATGAGCTGGAGAGTCATCATATTCGTGCAAGGATGGAAGAGAGAGCTGTGAGGAATTCCCTAAGATAGCCTTGACGAGAGACCAGACCACACTGGTTCTCGAAGGAAGCCAAACTAATTTCTCACCAATTCTGCCAATGTGTTCAGGTTTTAAAATTGTACTCCTTACGTAACGCGATGGTTTTTTCATCACGAGATGCCGACGAACGATGCCTACAGCCCAAGCCCGTTAGTAATTCCTGATTTCGGTTTGAAGCCGTTTTTCAGAAGCAAACAAATCACGGCTGAGACATACCACCAATTGGTACTGCAGAAAACCAAATGAAGATTCTATGTCCTGCAGCACCACAATAGCAATAGAATCAGCGACAACACTCGGACCATGGGTAAAATGCAAAAAAATACCGGATCCCATCCCAATCTGCTGACCTATAGTGCCAAACGCTACGACATTCTGCTAAGGGAGGCCATGATAAGCGCGTAACCGGCATTTTGCTCCAGATAAGGCAGTAGTCTGACGTACCAAGTGGGACGCCCAAAGATACCTGGTAATGATCCGGATGAGAGATCAGTAGAAGGTCCAACAGGAAAGGCATATGATCGTCCATGTCGAGAACCCGCGTAGGTGAAATTACCAATTGTGTTAGACCATAAGCCAAGGCAAAGTCGTGCAGACATCCCCGCATAATCAGTGGTGCACCAATATAGAAATTCGGCGTGGTGGGCATTAAAATCGCCCAAAATTACGGTCTCACCAGAGGGAGTCAGCCGTTTGTAGATGCTAAACAAGCCGGTCAACTTCAGTATTCCCACTATAGGACCTGTACAGATACGCATAGATACGGAATGGTCGTCGCAAATCACGCACAAATAGATAGATTGGTCCCGACCTTCAAGTTTGCCGAGGCGCCGGTAATACATCTTCGCTGACATATACGCACACACTAGCCCGCGGTACAAAGGAATGTTCCAATTTGTACCCCAGGTAGGTAAGGTAAGAAGTATCAGCCGGTGAAGATTATTTGTGTCTCAGTCAAAAAGAATAAGGCTGGCTTCGAAGTCTCGAGATGGTAGTTGACGGCGTTAAAGTTTGAGTGAAAACACCCTGATATTACAAAGATTCACAGTCAGTTCTTGCTCTTATAGCCCTATGCAATATTGTGAATAAACGAAATTTTGCCCCCTGCTCCCCTAATTCCCCACAATACGCAGGACAGCCTGAGCATCTGTGATCTGGCTATTTGAAAAATCCAGAGCACGGAAGTTCAAAGACGTTTATTTTTTGATCGGGTCTTGTTGCAGTCGTGTTTGGTTATTAAAAAATCATAAATACTTATTAAAAACTTTATAATTGTATTTTCTTTCTAGGACTGTGGCCACTATCGCTCGCATACCACACGTCAGCTTTGCGGTTAGCTGTTAGCAGCGCTGCGTCGGAGCGAGCCGCGCTGCCAGCGCTGCGGGCCGCCTGCCTGCTGCTGCGGGCCGCTGGACAGCACGCCAGGCTGCTGCAGATACTGACCAGGTAATATGCACTCTGTCACTTGTATACTGATTGATTATAAAGAAGAAAGAATCATTATAATAAATATATATTTATTACATTAAAGTGCTTACAATTTGATCTGGATTTTAAGACATTTTATCAAAATATTGTTGAAAATATATATTTTTATATGATACAATAGTAAACTAGCAGAAACATTTATAAAAAGATATAGTTAACAGATAGTACGAAAATGTTACTCGAATTGTCACACACCATGCGTTTTTTTTTTATATCATAAGATAGCAAACAAGCAGATGGGTCTCCTGATGGAAAGAGTCAACCATCGCCTATAGACACCAAAGATGTTAATGGTGCGTTGCTATCTTGTGGCGAGATCTAATGCCACATGCATAAGTTTACCGGCTACCTTACCCTCCAAACCGGAACACGACAGCGATAAGCACTGACGCTATTGCGGCAGGAATAGGTAAGGCAGTGGTACCAGACCCGGGCGAGACAATGCAGAACTCTACCACCTAGTAGCCACGATGGTAGTGACTCGATAGCCAATCGGTCGCCTTTTACGACCTGCCTGGCAGAACGGCAGTTGGCCTATTCTACAAAGGAGGCCGGGACCAACACGGCGGCGTAGCAGTGGTTCACACGAGTCGGGTCAATTACACCGTCATGTCTAAACTCAGACATGACGGTGGAAGTGACCCGACTCGTAGGGTAAGGCAATCGATAGCCTCACACTCTAAACTCCGTCAGGGCTCTATTCTTACTCCGTTTCTGTTTCTCAAATACATTAATGACTGGATTCTGGAGTATAGAATCGTCTCGTCTGTGGATGGCACTTCAATTCTATTCAAAGTGAAAAGACAAGTTGGTAAGGACGAAGTGAATGATAATATTTCAAAATTTGTACACTGTATTTATTTCAGCAATCTTCTGTTAGCCGAAACAAAACAAAATGTGTTCAATTTTCAACGCTTAATGTAAGGCTAGTAGATAACAATGCACAATTTAATGGGAACAATCTGGACCTAATGAAATCCAGTGTTTTTGGCGATCCATCGAAGCCATCCCTGAAATTTCTCACCAAATTGAGGTATTTTAAGCTCAAAGGAGTGAAAATTATACCTAAGCATAGATATTTTCGGAGCTCAAAAATTTGACCGATTTAAAATTTGTCGAATGGCATTGAAGGCAATTTTTGAGATTTAAAAACCATTAAACTAGATAATCGATAGGTCAAGAAATGTCAAAAATTTTCGTCATTGATAAATCCCGAATATTTTTTTATTATGTATGAATATATCATAAATAGGTGATCATAGCCATTGTCGGCTGCAGGTGGCAGGTGGCATGGGGCGGCGCAGCGGCTGCGGCGCGGCGGCGCGTGGTGCTGGCGGCGTGGCAGCTGCGCTCCGAGCTGGCCGACCGCGCCGCGCGGTACCACCGCCGCGTGCAGGTACTCACACACACACAGGCCGCAGCGGGGTGGCGGCTGCGCTCCGAGCTGGCCGACCGCGCCGCGCGGTACCACCGCCGCGTGCAGGTACTCACACACACACACAGGCCGCAGCGGGGTGGCGGCTGCGCTCCGAGCTGGCCGACCGCGCCGCGCGGTACCACCGCCGCGTGCAGGTACTCACACACACACAGGCCGCAGCGGGGTGGCGGCTGCGCTCCGAGCTGGCCGACCGCGCCGCGCGGTACCATCGCCGCGTGCAGGTACTCACACACACACAGGCCGCAGCGGGGTGGCGGCTGCGCTCCGAGCTGGCCGACCGCGCCGCGCGGTACCACCGCCGCGTGCAGGTACTCACACACACACAGGCCGCAGCGGGGTGGCGGCTGCGCTCCGAGCTGGCCGACCGCGCCGCGCGGTACCACCGCCGCGTGCAGGTACTCACACACACACAGGCCGCAGCGGGGTGGCGGCTGCGCTCCGAGCTGGCCGACCGCGCCGCGCGGTACCACCGCCGCGTGCAGGTACTCACACACACACAGGCCGCAGCGGGGTGGCGGCTGCGCTCCGAGCTGGCCGACCGCGCCGCGCGGTACCACCGCCGCGTGCAGGTACTCACACACACACAGGCCGCAGCGGGGTGGCGGCTGCGCTCCGAGCTGGCCGACCGCGCCGCGCGGTACCACCGCCGCGTGCAGGTACTCACACACACACAGGCCGCAGCGGGGTGGCGGCTGCGCTCCGAGCTGGCCGACCGCGCCGCGCGGTACCACCGCCGCGTGCAGGTACTCACACACACACAGGCCGCAGCGGGGTGGCGGCTGCGCTCCGAGCTGGCCGACCGCGCCGCGCGGTACCACCGCCGCGTGCAGGTACTCACACACACACAGGCCGCAGCGGGGTGGCGGCTGCGCTCCGAGCTGGCCGACCGCGCCGCGCGGTACCACCGCCGCGTGCAGGTACTCACACACACACAGGCCGCAGCGGGGTGGCGGCTGCGCTCCGAGCTGGCCGACCGCGCCGCGCGGTACCACCGCCGCGTGCAGGTACTCACACACACACAGGCCGCAGCGGGGTGGCGGCTGCGCTCCGAGCTGGCCGACCGCGCCGCGCGGTACCACCGCCGCGTGCAGGTACTCACACACACACAGGCCGCAGCGGGGTGGCGGCTGCGCTCCGAGCTGGCCGACCGCGCCGCGCGGTACCACCGCCGCGTGCAGGTACTCACACACACACAGGCCGCAGCGGGGTGGCGGCTGCGCTCCGAGCTGGCCGACCGCGCCGCGCGGTACCACCGCCGCGTGCAGGTACTCACACACACACAGGCCGCAGCGGGGTGGCGGCTGCGCTCCGAGCTGGCCGACCGCGCCGCGCGGTACCACCGCCGCGTGCAGGTACTCACACACACACAGGCCGCAGCGGGGTGGCGGCTGCGCTCCGAGCTGGCCGACCGCGCCGCGCGGTACCACCGCCGCGTGCAGGTACTCACACACACACAGGCCGCAGCGGGGTGGCGGCTGCGCTCCGAGCTGGCCGACCGCGCCGCGCGGTACCACCGCCGCGTGCAGGTACTCACACACACACAGGCCGCAGCGGGGTGGCGGCTGCGCTCCGAGCTGGCCGACCGCGCCGCGCGGTACCATCGCCGCGTGCAGGTACTCACACACACACAGGCCGCAGCGGCGTGGCGCCTGGCGTGGCGCGCGTGAGCCTTACAACATGAAGTAAGGAAGCAAACAGCCGACAGTCTTTTAGGAGAAATCTACCTCTCCCACGTTGTCTACTGGCCATTGGCGAGGGCGCTCAAATCAGACCCTAGGCAAGACCTTCCCCTTCATTAGTGACAACCAACCACCTGCATGCGATGACACCGAAAAAGTCGATTGTCTGGCCGACAGTCTTCAAGCCCAATGCTCCCTCTCCCCTCCATCTACCGGCTTAAACCACCACATTCTCCTGGTAGAGGAGGAAGTACAACGCAGGTCCTCGCAACCACCATAAGGCGAACGCTTAGACCATATAGATTTTGATGAAGTAGAATCTATCATCAAAAACTCGCACAATAAGAAGGCCCCGGGAATTGATAACATAACTAACAAAGTAATTATATGTCTCCCTCCCGCTCTCATTTTACTACTAGTAAGTATCTTCAATGCTAGAGCATCACTTACATTAAGCGTTGAAAATTGGTGATTACCCCATTTACATTAAGCGTTACCACCTTACATTAAGCGTTGAAAATTGAACACATTTTGTTTTGTTTCGGCTAACAGAAGATTGCTGAAATAAATACAGTGTACAAATTTTGTAAAACCGTCTAGTAGACTAGACGGTTGTGCATTTCCTGACGAATGGAAGAGGCCATCGTCATAGAAATCCACAAATCGGGTACCTAAACCAAAAAATAACCCAAACAGTTACTGACCTATGAGCCTAATTAGTTCACTAGGTAAAATATACGAAAGCATCATTCTCACGCGCCTAAAGGTAATTGACAGAGACAGATGAAAAGTGTGGAATTTCGATAAAATTTACTATGTAACAATGTATGTAAACAATTTTCCCCTGTCTTGGTCCGGCCCCTTTCATTTAGGATTAGACCAACTGCCGTTTTGTCGGGCAGGTTGTACAAGGCGACCGATTGGCTATTGGGTCACTACCATTATGACTGCTAGGAGTAGAGTGCTGCAACGTCTCGCACGGGTATACGGTACCCAAATTATATTTTTATAAAAATAAATAAGGTTTTTTATTGAATTTTCAAGTATACGAGCTAGTGGGCCATCTGATGGAAAGCAGTTTGCTCAAATATCCATAGGCAATGATGACCACTGCCTATCGACATTTGCAATACAAAAAGTTTATTATCATTATCACATTTCGACGTTATGGGTACGTTTTGAATCATAGAAACAGCATAGGATAGTAATCAGGTGAAAGCGCTAACATTATGATGGCAAAGATAATTAAACCTAGTCGAGTTCGAATTGTATTCCCGTGGTATTCTTACCTACACATATAAGTACCTATCTACCTCTTCATAGGTTTTTATTTCCTTATGAAATCGCAAATTATGCCACATTAAAGCTCATTTTTTTGTTTGCGTTTTTTGTGATGTAACGAAAAAATTACGGTTTTCAAATTTTTCTTTATTTGCGCTGTAAGACAAGCAAAATTTCATACTTCTAGGTCAATAGGAAGTAGGTATCCTGTAGGTTTTGATTCCTTTTAGACATCGCAAAATATACGACATAAATAGTCGTATCTCTTGATCGCGTTAAGAAGTGTGGCACCGCTGGTCTGTACCGCTGAAGGGTCATAGTGATGGAACCAGGCGGGCCAGCTTCTTGTCAGGTGACGTCATTACTGTGGAGGTCGATGACGTCACACAAGGACAAGTACGGGGAAAAGGAAGATCTTCCCAGCCAGGCAAGGTGTACTGCCTGGGGACCGAAGTCCATTTGAGAAGCGTTGAAACTTTGTATATAGTGTTACAAGATAAATAATTGTGATATCGCGATTCAGGATTTTATTTTGAATTTCATTTCTTCCATTTGTTATTGATTTTTGTCCATTTTTTATTATTCTTTCTTGTAGCGTTTGTGATTGTTTTGAGCCGCTACAGAAGTTTGATTTTGTCATAGCTGAGAGGGACTGTAGACTCGATGATTTGATATAAATTTCAACTTAATAATCTGTACGCGTTTCTGAGAAAGTAGACTTTACAGACGTGATCTAAACTAAGTGATCCAAAAAGGATCCTATTTCAGATATAGCACATTAAAAAACAGTAAAAACTTTGTAATTGTTACAGATAACTTCAACTTGCCTCCATCACAGCCAACTGGAAGTGTCGTCAGAGTTGGGAGAAACAAAAGTGACAATAGACTCTAAAATGTTTAAAGATCAAAGTGTAACTAACACGGACTTTATGAAATCAAGTTGCCAAAAAAATTTAAAGAAAAGAATAATACCGCCCCAGTACAAGCCAACACACAACAAATCAGAGCCAGGAGTAAAGGAGAAAAGCTGTCCTTTGTACAAGAAGAAAAAAATTAAAGATCCGGATTCGCTTAAGCCGTTTGTCGCTGATCACTTGATAAAGACTTATTAGACTATATCAATAGTAATCTTGCAAATTATAGTTATTAACTCAAATGTAAAATAAATTTTAATTATCAATTTTTACTATGTAAATAATATAGGTCTGAGAGAGAAAAGTTTGTATATTTTGTCTGTGTTCATTTGAGCCTCTTTTAAAAATAGATCATTTGTCTTAGCGTTTCCTAAAACAAGCAAAGATGTCAAAAATACTTTAAAATTTCGCAGCGTCTCGCCCTAGTCTGATAGCCCTACCTTAGCTATTTTTACTGCAATAACGTCAGAGCTATTTTATATCGATAGAAAACAAGCAGATGGTTAGAAGCAGCTGGAAAAAATAATCATCGTCTATACAGGGTGTCCCAAAAATGACACGTCACAGTGACACTGGAGGTAGACCAGTACAAGAGGCATCGAACCAGCCCAACATAACTTCAGTAAAAGTTGCTCGGTTTTCGAGATATTGCAAATTTAAACTTTTTCTAAATTTTCACGTTTTTTAACGTGCTCAGTGCTAGCATTAAGTTAGATAGCTCTCATGTTTAGATCTTTTTGTTTGTACTCTGTCACGTAAGATACATGTGTTATACCATTTTGGAATTGGCATAAGACACGCAAGTTTTTGAAATTATTTGCTCATTTAGTTTCTTGTAATTTTTTTTCACGGCATGTGGTCAAAGTTGGAAGTAATTTTTTGCTGTTAATTTATTTCAAGTTCAATCCAGTATTTTTCCACATTTTACATTAGTTATCGACAAAATAACACTTCCGTCATCTTAACCAACTGTTCGTGAAAGAGTACAAATAAAAACATCCAAGCATGAGGGCTATCTAACTTAATGCTAGCACTGAGCACGGTAAAAAACGTGAAAATTTAGAAAAAGTTTAAATTTACAATATCTCGAAAACCGAGCAACTTTTACTGAGGTCATGTTGAGCTGGTTCGATGCCTCTTGTACTGGCCTACCTCCAGTGGCACTGTGACGTGTCATTTTTGGGACATCGTGTAGATATCAAAAATGTTAACAGTGCTTTGCTATCCTTATGGCAGGATAATAATGCCATGTCACATGCATAAGTTTACCAGCAAACTTACTCTCCAAACCAGAACGCGAATGTGACGGATATACGCTGTTGTAGCAGCAATAACTATGGCAGTAGTACCGAACCCGGACGAGACGTTACAGAACTCTATCACCTAGTGGTCTCGATGCCTTTTACGAACTACCTGTCAAAACGTCAGCAATTCTTTCAGGATTCAAAGGATCAACACGGGGTTATTGTCGTGTTCCTTTTTAGAGATAAGTTAGCTGATAAACTTATGCATGAAACTACACCCTGCTACGTGGCTAACAACAAAAACAAAAACGCACAGTATCCCTCCAGATTTAGATCTAACGAGAATAATGAAGAACGAGTGAAAATAATAAGGGCAGGGAGGCAAAACAGGCTGCACGGGTCTAACATTCTGCTGCCAACGCTTACGACGGTAGCCTTTGTTATTTGTACCACCGTACTTACCACACCTACCGTACACACACCTACGTAGTAATGTGTTGGAAGTTTGTACTGCATTTTCTAGTCCTACTATTTTATGTGAAGGCTTGTTTCATCTCGATTTGAAGCACCAGGTGTAACGGGAAGGGGGGGCGGGGGGGGGGGGGGGGGGGAATTGGCGGCCGCGATTTTTCGCGCGGCGCGAACAGCGATGCGTCTAGCGTCTGAAACAAATGTATGGGAAAGTACTAATACCACGCGGTATGGCGGCCGGCGGCGGGGGATTTACCGACGAATTTTCCGCCGTCGCCGCCGTCGCGCCGGTTCGCGTGGCCGAACGATTAGAGTGGTAAAAAGCCTTACTGTTCAAGTTCATAGACAGTCACACTTTAGTAATATCATTGGTGCAGCATATATTTAGTGCCGATGTCCGACTCCATCTAGTGAAACATCTGATTATGTGTAATTTTAGTTTAAATTAACTGTGATTTGGAAGATGTCCTGAGCTAGAGAATATAATTTGTAACATAAATAGTTCGGTGCTTTGATAAGATAGGATAATGAAAATAAAAGCTAGTTATTGTGATATAAAGTATTTTATTTAAAAATATTTTTCCATTTTTAGTATATTTTCATCTTATTGTTCGCCCTGTCTAAAAAATAATTCTATTTATAAGTAATTATGTCGCGAGCATAGATATATTACACGTCCAGATTGATAATTGGGCGATAAAAAGTGTCCCCATTAAAAGTCTACTAAATTTGGTAGACTTGGGTGATACGTCAGATATCGTCATTTTAACAATCAGGAGAACGAGCGGAAGGAAAATTATAAAATATGCCGCTTTGTGATTACAAAATGCTGTCGCAATTATCTTGAAAAATCTTATAATAATAGTTAGAACACGTTTCATGAGCAATTTTTGTTCTACAATTACAATTATATATGAAAAAAATTGAGTAGTTCGATTAATCAGTACTGCCGGTTTATTACTGGGGTAATTTTCCAAAAAAATGGGAAACCCATTTCATATAAGTACGTCTTGGTAAATTATAGTAAAATTGTGCAATAACGTGTAGATAGATATGACATATGTATAATATTCTATCTAAATACCTAAAACAAAAATAAAAAAGTATGAAAATTTAAATTACTGATAAATAAGCAGATAGCACTCCTAAAGGAAAGAAACACCATCGTCTATAGACACAAGATGTTTCTAGTGCCACGTTATCCATGTGATGGGGTGGGATGGTATTGTCGGATACCTTACCCTCAAAACTGCAATGCGAGTTTTTTTACTTTTTGATTATATTGACGCTTTTGCGTCATGAATCAGTAGACATCTATTTTGTGGCAGTTCGGGTAAGACGTTGCAGAACTCTACCAACCAGTAATCACGATGTTAGTGACATGTTGAGCCCATCGTCCGCCTTTTAAGAACTGCCTTTTTTTTTTTTTTTTATGTCATAAGATAGCAAACAAGCAGACGGGTCTCCTGATGGAAAGAGTCAACCATCGCCTATAGACACCAAAGATGTTAATGGTGCGTTGCTATCTTGTGGCGAGGTATAATGCCACATGCATAAGTTTACCGGCTACCTTACCCTCCAAACCGGAACACGACAGCGACAAGCACTGACGCTATTGCGGCAGGAATAGGTAAGGCGGTGGTACCAGACCCGGGCGAGACAATGCAGAACTCTACCACCTAGTAGCCACGATGGTAGTGACTCGATAGCCAATCGGTCGCCTTTTACGACCTGCCTGGCAGAACGGCAGTTGGCCTATTCTACAAAGGAGGCCGGGACCAACACGGCGAGAATGGTCTGGCCTGGCAGAATGGTCGACAGTATATTCTTAAAAGACGGGGTGGGGAGGGGGTTACCTTACTCGTGCTTCAAAGTAGCATATATATTTCTATAAATGTATACACATATATATTTGCGGATGTCAGTTCAATTTTATTCAACGTGAAAAGAAGAGGTGGTAAGTATGATGAAATGAATAATGCAATTTTAAAAGTAGTACACTGGTTCGGCACAAATACATTTTATTAAATGACAACAAGATCAAGAGTGTTAAATTCTCATTACCCCATGTAAGGCACGTAAACAGCAATGTAAAACCGAATGGAAATAATCTGAGTCTCCTACGACCACGTTTACTAAGTGGTAGAGTTCTGCATTGTCTCACCCGGGTCTGGTACCACCGCCTTACCTATTATCTACTGCCGCAGTCGCGTCAGTGCTCGTCCCTGTCGTGTTCAGGTTTTGAGGGTAAGGTAACCAATTAACTTATGCATGTGGAATTTAAGACCTTGTAGCAAGATAGCAACAACAAATGAACACCTTTGGTGTCTATAGGCGATAGGCGACTCTTTCCATCAGGAGACCCATCTGCTTGTTGATATCTTATGATATAAAAAAAGTCAGGTGGACTTCACCGTGTTTTTAGGTATAACTTTAGATAAAATTACAATAAGTTAGCAAATAAATTTAGTTCGGCAGGTTTTGCAATTAAAATGGGACAGTTAACTGATGTCAACGCTGTAAGAAATATATACTTTAGTTAATTCCACCGCGGGATTTTTCGGTGGGGAAATTCTGCTGAAACAAAAGCTATATTTGTTTGCAGGAAAAGCTATAAGACGAACCAATAATAAACTAAGAACTAGATAAGAATAGTAGAACTCTCGATCCAGAATCCACACAAATTTTCAACGGATTTCATCCCAAAATCATGGTCCAATACAATTGTTCCGGTTTTCGGTAGCCTGTCCCTTACACCCCGTAAATACAAGAGGGGCAAACGCGTAGGATGTGCATCAGCTAGTAAGTAATAACCTTCGCCAAAAGACATCTGCAACACAAGAACTCTTGCAGTTGCGTTGACGGCCTTAAAGAAATAAGCTCTTTTTAACTTTTAAAGTCCCTAAGAGGTATCCATTCGGAAAAACTTCCATCGGTAATTGATTCCACAGATAAATACTTGAGGATCGAACTCAGGTTCATTTGTTCTATTTTGACAAATACCCTAACGCTATGATTTTCAAGGTCCTATGATGACGCAGGAAGGAGCTAATGAGAACTTCGAATTAAAATTTAGCGAATCGATATTTTGGCCTTCAAAGGACGGGGGAGAAGCGTGGTGGCGTTACTAGGATGGGCGACACGAGTGCGGATTTCGATTTTTCCTTTTTATCATTAAAATGTAAACACATTTAAAAATATGAAGTACGTAAGTTATAGAAAATATGTTGTTTTACTATTATTTAAAAACTAATGACCTTCCGTTAAGTATTTACACCATACTCCTAGGGTTTTCCTTTTTGTTCAGATGTAAGTTTACTTTTTTTTTCTAATAAGGAAATTTCGAGTTATCAACTTTCAAAGTTGTATAATTTATGGCGTGAGTTTTGTACCTATCTTACTTATGAACTGAATAGACAAGTCTTTAATATAACGATATAGCAAGGGATCTATCGAACGCATTTATTTCGAAATTAGCTCGACGCAGCCCTAATGTTTCTATGTTGTTACTTTGTCTAAGCCCACAGTGCAGTCAACAGGTGTTTTAAAATCAAATGAAACAACACATACCATTGTACTTTGTTTGCTTTATTAGTTGTGTCAAAACTTATGTAACAATAATTAAATAAATTATCAATAGACGCAAACGTCAGTAACAAAACGTGGCGCGGTCAGTCGGGCGCCATCTACTGTCACATACAAAAATAGATCGCTTACAACTAGCCTACCTACAGGAGAGAGATTTGTAAATGCAGTTAAAGATATGATATGAAACTATAGTCGGAGCACCATTTGAATTATTCCACACCACTCCTCCACACGCACGCCCCACGCTGCGATACACTGTATCGAACTATTTATATACTAAATCAATCTTTCAATCGGCACAAGACTACTTTATATACATAAATACAATTTATTAATTACATATTTACAGCATATGACACTTATATTTATGGCCTAGCTCAGTCCTACTATAGTTGCCGGTAACACTCTCAATAAACAGTCATTCACATTCGCAGCGAAACATGCTTTAATATCAATTATCATTCAAACTTAAGTCAAATATAGATTTTGATGTAAGTGGAGAGCCAGCGATTTGATATTATAACCAATTATGTCAGCAATGTAAAGCTTCTCACTAGAAATTAGGGACCTATCTATAAATAAATTCAAAGTCTACCTTAACCTGAAATCAAATCCTTAAAAAGGGATTTTAACATATTTTAGATAATAAACTTTAGAAGAGAAGACCTTTGATTTCCATATCTTGTCTTTTATCAGTGTTGCAATATTTAGAAAATATTTATCATTGTGTTGCAATATTTAAAAAATATTAACTCGTTTCAAATTCGGTTTCCGTTCTTTTGTTTTGAAAAAGCGCTTTCTTTTGATTTTCAGTACCTGATTTAAGTTAAAAAAGGGATAACATTTTATTCTGATTTCTAAAGAAATCACTAATGCTTAGAAATCAATTTTATTAAGTTAATTATATTTTTTATCTAAGGTATTATATTCAGATTTATTAATTTGAATCTCCTATTTTTGTAGATCAATTTTACAACATACAGTTACGATAAAGGCCGTCATTTCATTATTACAAAAACCAAAGCAATTAATATTAGTTAAGGTTGATACAGAGATCTTATATATAAGTATACTCGAAATGTTACATCCATAAAATATTTAACTAACGATCAAAAAAAAAATAGAAAATGTATTATTCCCGAATGATAGCAAAACTGAAATATTGATCGAATCGCTTTGTGCTGAGCTTCCAAACATTTTATTTCTTAATTTTTTCTTTATTATAATTATTATACTTCGTTGATTTTTTAGTCTATCAATTATTTGATATACTATGAAAAACATTATTCATATATCAACGAAGTATATATAATATGTACATTAGTTCCTGTTTTCCATTGTCTTTTAGGCATTTTGGCGCTCCACTTTTACAGAAATATTTCAGATTTCTGGAATAAATTGTTCAACCCCTTTTTCAGACTTATACAACTCTGTGTAATTGACAACATTTCAAAATTATAAAGACACCAAAACAAAAATACCGTTTTTGTTTGTTTTTCAAATATATTATATATATATATATATATATATATATATATATATATATATATATATATATATATATATATATATATATATATATATATATATATATATATATATATATATATATATATATATATATATATATATATAAATATATATTATTTTTTTATTACTCAATACTGGAGAAATAAAATTATAATTAAGAAATGTGTTATGACGTCACTTAAACGGCAGAATAAAACTTTGCTTTGCTAAAACATATCACAGAACAATATTACTCTAGGGAGAAGAACATCAACTTCATACCAAAAATGTGCCCACTAGCGGCACTAGTGGGCCCCTTTGACAACTTTCTAAACATTCAAAAATTTGAAAATCTAGGTGCTTCCTTGCATGTATCTACCAAATTATTTTTATACAAAAATAAATCACTAATTTCTCGGTAAGCGAATAAATTTCAGGTTTAAGAACTTGAAATTAGTATTATTGATTTATTTGGAATGTTTCTTTTGTATTATAAGGATAGAAAATAAGCAGAGGATTCTAATGAAAAATAACAAAAATCAGCTAAATACATTTAGTGTTAGTTGTGTGTTGCTACTAGTCTAGCGTGATCGTAGTGCCACATGCATAGCGGAAAACGACAGTGTCATATTGACACTTGCGACAAGACTAGGTAAGGTAATGGGTACCGAAGTAGTGGACGAAACTTTGTAGAACTCCTAGTAGTCTCGATTATACTATTTACGAACAAATTAAGAGTATGTATGTATGTATGTATGTATGTATGTATGTATGTATGTATGTGAAAAGATTCTACTCAACGCACTTTGCACGGAAAAGCACTAGAAATATCACTGATATTGAAAACACCACTAAAAACACAACAAAGTAGTCGGTTGCAGTTCGATTGTTGATTTTTGTTTGAATCAAAATGATGATATTCTCACTCGCTGTGTTACCATTTTTCTAACAAGAAAAATATATTTTTTTAATGCTGGCCACTCTATAACAAACCCACTCGTACGTACCAACCAATCGGAACATAGTTAACCGTGCCTGGAAACATATAGTTTAAAAAGTATAATGGAATGTTATCACGCGATAATGTCAAATATGTCAATCTTTTACTTAACCACGCTCCGTATTGTTTATTTGTGTTAAAAAATTATCAAAGACCTATGATCAAATGTAAACAAAGGTTTAATTATTTTTTTATGGCTCCGCTAAACTTTTAGCGATTCCGCCAATGTCAAGGTTGATGTATGCACGTTTATGTTTAATTATTTACAATACTTGATGTTGATTTAATAAATGTCATAGATGACATATTCTTTTTTGTTGGATCATAAAAAGCAAAGACGTAGCAACATTCAGCCGTATAAATTACGTCATTTGGCACTTGCCTCTATTTTGAATAAGAAGAATTTTAATCAAAATTAAAATAAATATCAAAATGAAAGAATATCGAAAAAAATAAAAAACACGGGTATCCTATTTTTTAATCTAGTTTCAGTTAAAAAAATAATATAAGGGTGTTAAAAATTGAAATGTTGTCAATTCATGTAGACTCTTAATATCTAAGTATATGTACAATATTAAAACTATATTATAAATAATAATACACCGTTGGAATACATCATTACCCTACCACACGTGTCGTATTGTTCAATGCTTTTTCATGGCAATGCGTGTCGTATTGTTTTCCTTTCATGTTATGACTTGTCTGTGTCAAAACGACGTGCTGTATAAAAGTTTGTGAAAATTGTTCTGAATTTATATAGTTATTTATTTTAATATATTTGGAATAAAAACCGTTCTAAATTGATACTGCAATTTGGGTTCAATAACTTTTTAGACTTCTTAATAGTTCAAGTGAAAATTGTTCTAAATTGATATTGTAATTAAGTTTTTTTTAATGCAGTTCAAATACAAACCATATCAAATTAATATTGTAAATACGAATAACAAACATTTTTTTTAAATTTCATTTTAATCTAATTTAATTAATAAAAAAATGGGATCGTAATTAAGGTTCAATTGTTTTTTTGGGCCTTTTAATAGTTTCAATGGAAAACTTTTTGAAATGATATCGTAATTAACGTTAAATTCATTTTCAATTTCATCAATTAATGTCGTAATAAAAATAATGATATATTACAACAGTTTCAGTGGAAACTGTTGTAAACTAATATCGTCATTAACTCAAAATTGATTTATATAATCCTTTGCAGTTTTGTGCAATTATTTTAACAACTAGCTATATCAATTCATTATCAATTTGTTTATACTATTTACAGAGCAGATTTACAATTAGATTAATCGAAAAGTAAAAGCAATAGCAATATGATATACAATCAACAATAAAAATTTTAATGTATTTTAACAATTTGTATTGAAATATATATGTTTTTCTTAAAATTGTTGCTTTTATTATTATTTTTTACTACAAAACAAATAAATCTATGACGCAAGAGTATGTATATTATTGATTTTTTTTTTGTTTTATTCAGACCCATAAGTATAAGTATCAATTATTGACACAGCTTTTTGCAGATATTAAATGAAATAGAGAATGAACATAATTATTGTTATTATAAAGCGTAAATATCTAACTAATAGTTAAGCACATTCTGTGCTGCCAAGAACTCTTCACAATGTTAAATATGATGCTTCTTTTGTGGTTTAACAGAATTGCAATCAATTGAGGAAACTCGTGTGACTCGAGTACCGTCATGTGACATAAAAATGAAAAGGCTTTAAGATGAAATATTGTCCAAATAAGTCTAAAATATATATCACTAGCGACCTTCATTTCAGTTCCTTACAATGAAATTTATTAATATTAACATTGACAACAGAAACATAAATACAATTTAATGAATTGCCCCTCTATAGGTAAAACATTCACCTATATTTGTTAAAAATCACATGAAATATGGAATAATATGTTACATAAAACTAGCTATCGTATAGTTTTATATAATTAAAACAAATGCAGAGTACAGTACAAAAGTGTTAAGTTCGGTCGTGTCCAGTGGCGTCGTCGGCGAGGGCGAGCGCGCGCGTTAGAACAGCAGCGTGAAGTCCGCGAGCACGCACAGCCAGTGCGGCGTGGCCACGGACAGCGGCCGTCACACCGCGGTGTGCGTGGCCGCACCCGCGCCCGCCCCCGCTCGCGCGTGTGCCGGCACGGGCGGGATGGCGGGCGGCGTGCCTGCCACCGGCGTCGTATCGCCATCCTCCTCCTCTTCCTCCTCCTCCTCCTCCTCCTCTCCCTCTCCCTCCGACTCCTCGATCTCGCACAGGTTTGCCGACATGTCGCTACACGATCCTCCCAACAGCGAATGCCGCTCTTCTGCAATAACAACATAGACATAAATGCATTCCACAGAGCAAATACAGCCAATCAAAAAATCGGGAATTGATGATTGTTTATATTTTATTTGGATTAGCACAACCCACCGACCACACGGCTCATAAACACCTAATAACAGACGAATGGCTTCTGTCAACACATTTGAATTATAGTTCCGATATAAATATCCACGCCAAAATAATCAGTGTCGACCAATCAGATTCACTGTACATCACTATCTTTCACTGTGACCTTGAGTTAACCAATCATGGCGTTGAAACCCCACTTCGTCTTACATCAGCTGGTTGCCAGAATACATTCAATACGGAAAATCAAATATTAGGCGTATATGGGCTGTGTGGTCGGTGGCACAACCGTTTTCCATTTTATTGCGGAGGTTACTTTGTATCTGCTATTTAGATTACAGTGCTGTTTTTGGCTGTAACATATTAACTAATATGTATTACGAAATTCATAATGGGCAAAAACATCGAACACAATTTGTCTTAAATTTTACGTCGCCAATGGAATTTCATGTTCAGTCTCTGAAAATGTTACAGTAGGCTAACGATGAATCGACTTTTTAAAAACATGTGCTTAAAAATAGTACAAGCTATTCTAAAGCAGCCGAGATGTGATGGAAGATTTCAACAAAAAGGCCAGGTTTGTGGAAAGAAAAGTTTGGGATTTTGCGCCACGATAACGCGCCTTTGCACAAGGCCATTATTGTGAACAAATTTTTTACCAAACACTTGACAAGTACCGACCTACAGACATGTATCCAACCAACTTCTTTCTTCTTTCTTTTTCCTCTTTTTTATTCGATAGAAGGCTAGAACGAGAATTCGCGGCGAGAACTGAATTTAATTTCGAAAAGTGTTCAAAATGTTTTGCTGATTAAATTATATTGCTGTATCCCGTACTGGTGACTTTTGTATGCAAAAGAAATTGCTTTGAAAACTTGTTTGGTAAGGAATCTATTCCTGATGCTACACAGAATGTTCAAATAGCTGATTTGTTTAATAGTATGGTTTTGTATGTTAACTTATGTTCTAAAAATGATTTAAATAAAGCTTTATTTTAAAGCTCGATAAAAAAGGTAGAATGTATTCTGCAGTTATAATACTTAAAAAATATACATGAAAAAAAAAATGAGCCCGCTAAGATTCTTCCGCCGGATCTTCTCAGTGTGTGGCTTCGTTTCCGATCCATTGGTATTTGAAAAAAATATTTCTGATTTCTTCGGGTGCGTTTGGATTAACATTGTATTTGTTACACCACACTAACCATCTTTCAATGGGGGCATTGAATATCATTAAAATGGATTTTCTCCAAATACTCTTTAGTAAATACTGTTCATCAAAGGTCCAGTGGGTAATATTCTCAGCCCAGCCGCAAGTTTCCAGGTCAGAAGAGATAACTAGTCCACTTGAGGGGGGCAAACTCCTTTGGTTAAATCTATTAGAGCATTCTGCAAGTTCTTTATTGGTAGCGGCTCTGCTTCGGCTCGCATTTTCAGTTCTGGTAACCAGAAGCACTTGGTCCACTCTAGTGCTATTGGAATATAAATCCCTTTTGCATTGTTCAAGTGACCTAGAATTTGTAGTTTTAAGCTGGGTGGAAGAAAAAACCAACCCAGGTGAAAGTCACGAAAAATTGGGGCACCATCTCTGGAATTTAATATAGCGTACTTTGGAACAACAAAGGAATCCAACTTTTCGAAAATAGCTTCCGTTGCATAAAGCAGTAAATGCCACTCTGGTAGTTCGCCACCTCTTGACAAGAGATTTTCAATTCCATTTAATCTCTCTGGGAGATAAATGGCTGAAAGAGTTATGTTTAACCGTTCTGTGAGTTCCAGAAGCCTGGTTGTCCACTTCAGCGATGAAAGAGATTGTGTTCCTCCTTCATTTCTGAGGAATGCTACCAGTGTCTTGTTGTCTGTCTGTACAATTATGTATGCATTCCTTAGAGTCTTCCGATGACTGTTTACTCTCTCCATACATACTGCATCTGTTTTGTTTTTATATGCCAACGATCGAAGTCAATTACGTTTTCCGCCAAAAGCGAGACTCGAAGTCTGTTGGGAGTTCCATACTAGACCAATATATTCTATCTCCTAAATTGACTCCAGGATGGATTTTTTGTAATTTATATGTCATACAAGTGTTTCCAATGTTCTAAAAGTTTCCGCAACTTGAGAAATAAGTATTGCTCGGTTTTGATTTACGAGTAGATAATCGTCCAAATAGACGAACAAATGGAAAAATTTTGCTCATAGAATCTCCACGATCTAATTTGTCACTGTGGCGAACATTCTAAGGGCTGATCTGTCATCAGCTAGAAGGTAGTGCAGTTAGTTACAGTATTTCTGTATTGTAAACTACTGTGGGGAATCTCCTGTGCGTCTCTGAGATAGGTAAATGATGGTAAGCTTGATGGATATCGACTTCCACTAGCCAATCGTAAACGATAATAAAGATAAATCTGTTAAAATTTTTCAACATTGGTCTGAAAAATTAGTTGGAAATGCCGTATAAGAATTAAAAAACTTCTGAGGTCAAAATTAGGTCGCAGCCCCCCATCAGCCTTCTAAACATTCAACAAGGTAAATTTGTTGCTTAGAAAGAATCAAAAAGCCTCCGAAGCATCAACTTTCGAGTTTCTTTCCTATACCTCTATTTCCACACTCCATATTTTCAGCACTAATTTAATACTTACTTTATACTAGAAAAAATATGAAAAGAGGCACTGTGTGTTTATATAACGTTCTTTCAGAACATTAATAATTCCAAATTTACTATTTCTTATTATTCTACAATTTAAAAATATTGATATTTTTACGCGGCAAAATTCATAAAAGCTATGAATTATCAACTATGACAGCATCCTTTACAAAAGAGGTTACACGTTGGTGAAAGATAAAGATAAATTAAAACTTAAGACTTAAGAGTGGAAAAAGACTAAAGTTTGTCCATAAACAATTATTTTATAGGCATATTCACAACAGCTTTAATATCAACGCTGTATGTCTTATCCACGGTATAAATGGATACGCTTGCATTTACACACAGAAATACAGTTATACTACTTGTCGATTAAATAAAATCACTCCAAGGGTAATTTTTAAACCTTGTCATCTGAGTCGGTACAATACAACAGTACAACATGGGTTATTTATATTTTTTTCACAATATAACCTACAATTGTATGACATTTGTGACAGTAATAGGGGCGTTCGTTCGCGGGGCGGGGCGCGGCGATACGGTTCCTTCATAATGACGTGTCTATTAAAATTCATGTGGTCTGTGGTGTTATTACATAATATATAGAGTATACTCACCAAGCATAGTGATGAGGCTGTGCGCGTCCGTGTCCCGCAGCGAGCGCGCGCGCAGCGCCTCGCCCGGCGCCACCTCCTCGCCCGCCAGCAGACACGACGACGCTGCGGACAACCACATGCCGCTCGGTGGACACATCGCCAGCGCTACTCTAGCCTACTACATCCTCATGGCACACCATTGCAAACAAGCTTTCTTGGTTCAAGAGATGCCACCCATTGCTTCCTCCCTTCATAATAATAACTCACAACTCGATGAGAGAGTAACACCGTTGTTACGCTGCCCATGCTGGTCCAGGTCAAACGGGTCGAACAGTCGAATGATTAACCAAGCGTGCTTCTATATACCATATGGTAGAGATAAAGTTGTACAACGCCTCGCCTAAAGCCGCGTTTTCACAGGGTCAGTGCACAAATCAGTATCAGCGCCGACACTGCCGCTTCATTCGTTTACATGGAGACAGTAGTCGTGGTAAGCTGAGTACGGTGGCTGCACGTTTGTGAAGTCAGTCGCTTAGTTTACGAGACATTTTAGCGTCTACGCAAGGCGACGTCAACCTACAACACAACAACAATGACTGAGCCAGCGTTGACTTCCCAGTTTACACGGGGCTCTTACCACTGGCGCGGGAGGACGCGGGGGCCGGGGGGCGCCAACTGACCTCAAAATATTCGTCTGCGAATATTGAAGTCAGCGCTGACTTTCCGCCGCTGTACTGACTTCAAATCAGTTTACATTGGGTATTTTTCGGGTCAGCGCTGACTTGTCTCGAAATCGAAGTCAGTTACTGACCCTGTGAAAACGCGGTTTAAGTTTAACATTACCCCTCTACCTATTACATAGTAAGCTAACGTATGTGGAATCATACTTCGTCACTTGGATGACAATACACTATAACAATCCTTAAAAAAACGCAATTGTAGATAGCTGAAAAGAAATAAATCATTGCCGATATCAATGAGTAAATAATCAATATATTATAGTCGGTACAAATGATCTGCTGTCAGCAAACTAAATAGCTTTTGGTTGTGTTCGGCAGAATTAAGCTCAAGTAATCTAAGTTACTTATTGAGGATGCATGTCGAAGATATTGGTTAGGACAAGTGTCTTAACCACTTCAAAGGCATGAAATACCCAATCCTCTAAGAGGATGGATCATAGCCATGCTAAGTAAAAGAGTAGTACATATAGAATTAGACTCTAACCGAAAGGCTGTCGTTGTAAAAGGGTATCCGCAAGGTGGGGTACTGTCGCCAACCATGTGGAACCTAGTCATCAACAACCTTCTTGTTATCGGCTGGTGTATTAACTGTAGGATACGCCGGTGACGTGGCCATATTAATAAGTGGAAGTAACGAGAACATTCTCTGTCAGATGATGGACAACTGCCTAAAATTGACAGAAAAATTGAGTAACAACAGGAACTTAATGTAAATCCGCAGAAAACAGACCTAGTTCTATTTACCAATAAACGAAAGGTGGAAAATTTAAAACTTACATCACTGTTGGATCCACCTTTGAACACAAAGTTGTTAACCAACGAAGTCAAATATCTGGGCGTGACATTTAGACAATAAGCTTAATTGGAGCAAATATCTCGATACCAAACTAAACTCATCCTGCATATCTTTAGCACAAAGCAAGAAACTGTTAGGTAAAAAATGGGGATTGAAACCCCACATTACCCAATGGATTCACACCACGGTAATTAGAAGCACAGTTGCATATAGCGCTATAGTATGGTGGTCCAGAACCGAACTAAGCACAGTGCAAAGAAAACTAGAAAGCTTCCAAAGAAAAGGATGTTTAGAAATCACAGGAAGCACGAGTACCACACCGACTGCAGCAATGGAGGTCATATAGCCCGACTGCATTTGTATTCAACAAGAAACAGCATTATCTTTAAGACTAAAATTATCAGGAAAATTAAGAGGTAATGTTTCTTCTCACATGACTATACTAGAAAAAATAGCAAAATTGAATCCTTTGATAGACGCACCGGGCGAAAGGGTTACATGACAATTGCGACCATGATGACAATAAATATGCGACCATGACATGACAATAAATATACAATTACTATTTCAGATGAAGTAAAGAACAAGTCAGGTATAAAAGAATGTTTATATTCTGATGGCTCTAAAACCCAGATGGGAACAGGCACTAGTGCCTATTGCCCTTAATTAAACATTAGTATAAGCACTAATCTATGCAGATACAACTCAATATTCCAAGCAGAATGCTAAAACTAGGGACAACATGCAAGGTCACTGTACAATGGATCAAAGGTGACAGTGACTCCTTAGGGAACGACATCGCCGATGAATTAGCAAAAAAGGGTCTAAGATGCTAACCGTAGGTCCTGAACCTATAGTACCCTTGCCCTTTAATCTGCTTAATACAAATATAAAAGAATTTACCAAGAAAAACACTGGGAAATGCTAATCAGTTGCCTACAAACTACACAAGCATTTCCTGAACTGAATCCTAAACTGACCAGAAAGTTACTTAAACTACTAAGAGTAGAGCTAAGAAAGATTTGTGGTCTGATAACAGGGCATTGCCATATGAATAAACACATACACGCCATAGGGCTAACGGACAGTCCCCTATGTACAGCGTGCCTAAACCATGAGGAAACTCCCCACCACGTGCTATATGAGTGCGTGGAAGTTCAATACCTAAGAGCCCAGTTCTTCAAAGAGAATAAAACGTATAAGGAACTATTTCGTAATTCTTCTATGGTACTAGACATCTGGAATGAGCTGGGTTGGCAGGAATAGCCACTATACCTTTGCGCACAATGGTCCGTAGTGTGGCAAGCTTGCTTTAATAGACATATAGATAGCCACAGTATAATTCTGATACTTCTTTTACAGGTTTTAACATTTTTATATGACAAATGATAAAAAGTGTGTTAAGCCTTACCCGACTATATCAGCCGTTCAGAGCAAAACTTTGTTTACTCTGACTTTGAATTTTATGACATTATGTCATTAAATAGTTAATCAAATTTTAGGGGGCAATCAGACGTAAGAAGTTGTAAAAGTTTTTTTTTTATAGAAGGGAGCAAACGAGCAAGAGGTGCACCTAATGGTAAGTGATCACGGTCGCCCATGGACATCCGCAATACTAGAGGTCTTGCAGTTGCGTTGCCGGCCTTTTAAGAATGAGTAAGCTCTTCAAGTTTAAGTTGATGCAGTAAGGTTTTTTAAGTGAAGTACTGTTTTTTTTTCAATAGTAATATGTTCCTTTGATGAATTAGGGAATAAAAATATTTCTGTCGCACCATTGTATGATCATAAAAAATACTATGCAATGGACTGCCAATATGTAGATATAGGATTATTATCAATATAAAGAAGTCTGTCCAATCAGTTCATATTATTGACCCACCACAATTGAGAGTCACGTGAATGGACAGTGAGAGGGAGGAACTTGGAATATCTATGGCAATGAAAGATAATGAATGATACCTAGTGTAAGGTAGGCTTTACAAGCCATATCATTAAGATATACGTATGTAAGTGTATCGAATAAGTGTTGTGTATGTTGTGCTGACCGTCGGTGTAGGGCAGGCCGTCCAGGTGATCCAGGTGGTCCAGGTGGTCCAGGTGGTCCAGGTGGTCGGGCGCGGAGTCGGAGAGGGGCGCGCGCGGCGGCGGCGGGGAGGGCGGCGCGGAGGAGTCCGGCCGCTCCGAGCCCGCCACCTCGCTGATGCCGGGCAGCGCGCCGCCGCCGCACCAGTCCGAGCAGTCCCAGTGGTACACGCCGCCGCCCACGCCACCCACGCCGCCCATGCCGCCGCCCACGCCACCGCCCACGCCACCCAATACTGGCGGCGGGGCCGGGCGAACGCGAGTATTACATGCCTTCAAATCTGCAACGAAATTATATTTGTTTACGTGATATTCAAGATATATAACTAGTTGGGATTATAATAAACTTTTAATTGAAGGGTGTAGAAATATAGTGTGTTTGAGAAATTTAATATTAAAGGGATCATTTATTACATCTACATAAGACTGAACAAAACCATTACTGTATGCAACCGTTACGTATTGCAATTCTTCATTTTACACCACACGTATCGTTTCACTATATCTTAATTCATAAAATGAAATATAATTAAAGACATTTCGCATACAGCTCTCAGGATAGCTGCTCTTTTGGATAGATTTCTATGAATGGTGGATTTCACGAAATTATAAAAATAATTTGAGGCTATTTATGTCGTGCGTAATTTAAATCACAAAATAACTGATTAAAATAGTGTTTACTATTGGTTATATTTAAATAATCCACTTTCTTATCACAACTTGAAAACGTTCATAAACTTGTCACTACTGGAAAAACTGAAAATAATACTTGGTACTCAAAGGGAGCATAACAAACGAATAATTTTAACCAAGATAGGTTGCGATATTTGTTAAAAATATTGCTTTTTAAACGCACACCCGCGTGACATTGGTCAGCTAAATCCTCTAAAAAGAAAATAATATGTGTAGTGTATGGGATCACTCGTGATAATTTTTATATAAAAATTATCAACAAAATAAATTTATTATAAACAAGATATTCCTACCGATAATAATTTTAATTTTATCGATTGAATAACAGCGGTCGTGAGAGGAAGGGTGTAAGTGGGCAGCGTGTGGGGTCTCACCGTTGTAGATCTTGTTGTCGACGAAGGTGTGCAGGTGCATCTGCTCGGACCAGGGCTTGCGGTCGGCGGCGTCGATGTTGAGGTTGCGCAGGTAGTCGGGCGGGATGCCCTCGAGCTCCTCGCCGGCGGAGCCGTAGGAGCGCAGCGTGTCCACGTTGTTGAGCGGCGGCGGCGCGGCGGGGGCGGGGCGCGCGCGCCGGCCCGCCTCCACGTTGGAGAGCTTGGGGCGCGCGCGCGGGCGCCGCAGCAGCGCGGGCAGCGCCGCCAGCGCCAGCAGCAGCAGCAGCGCCGCCACCGCCGCCGCCAGCGGCCAGCGCGCGCCCAGCGCCCACCGCCACACCTCGCGCAGCGCGCGCCCGCCCGACCCCGCACCCTCACCCTCACCCTCCGCGCCCAGCACCACCGCGTCCGAGTACAGCGGGTTGCCGCAGTTCATGCCTGCAACACACGCACACCACTCACACTTCGCTCATCAGCCTTATGCAATATTTACTACATTTCAACCATGGAACATAGAAAACAAGCGGAAGTGGGAAGTACAAACATTTGTATCAGGACCGCGGTCGCCAACTCACACATAAAATAAGCATTATTGCATATAAACTATTAATGCAAAGATTGTTTCATTGGTCGTTTTCATTTTAAACAACAATAATCCGAAACAGACAAACAGAATATTTAAAAATGTACCAAACTGCATTACAATAAATTTTAATTTGCTACAAAAAAAGAGTATTTACGTCCTTTTGTAGTATATTCAAAATAGATTCATCTATTTGTACATAATAGTTTCGCTATTCTACAGTAGATGGCAGTATTGATTTTTCCGTAGTTTTCAGTTGGTCATATTTAAGTAGAGAACTTTCTAGAACAATATACGTAATGAGTGTCATTACGTATATCTTTCTAGAAAAATTAGGTCACCCTAAAATGAACTTTATGTGTAAGATGTACGGCTGATTTTAGCTTAACTTTCTATTATATCATTAGAGATAATATTAAATCATGAATTTTATTAAAATATAATGAAAATTGTACTTTCGGATGATATGAAACATCTCCATTTTTAATCATCTGTATTCTACTATCATTTCTGCATTCAAGGATAGCACAGTACGGCATAATTCAGTGTATAATAGATTTTCGCACGACGACTATCTCCTAAAGATATGGTAAGTATCACTAAGGCAATTTAGAGTAACAGCGCATAATAGTGATGCACGCGGCACGCCCACTTTTCACTTCCACTTGTTTTCTTTGTTTCATGATTTCAACTTATGTTCACAAATTATGCATGCATATCTTCACGCCAAATCCCTTACGAGGTAAGCAGAAGGAACGGAGTGCCATACATCACGATCCTTACAGGCTCGTCTCGCTTCCTCCACATTGATTATCTTCACACACACGCCGGTTGCGAAGAATGTTGACGCAACCTTCGGACAATACTTGATCAACTAGATCATACTATGTCAGTCTTGGTCAAAAGTATAACATAATAAATATTTGCAAATTGAAACTTAGATGTGTCGTAGTAACAATTCGCATTCACTACGACCGTACGGAAGTTATTAAAGCACTAATACCTAGTGCACTCGCACATACCAGGTAACCCCCCCGTTTGACCGCTGCTAGTCGAATTTAATTACGCATGCGACGGAACTCGGGTCCGATTCCTGACGGGAGTATTTGTATGATGAACATGTTTGTATTTCCGGGTTTGGGTTTGGCTACCTTACACTCCCAACCGGAACACAACAGTGATCAGTACAGACGCCAATGTGTCAGGAATAAGTAAGGTGGTGGTACCGGACTCGGTTGAGCCGATGCAGAACTCTACCACATAGTATCCACGATGGTAGTGACGCAAATAGCCACTCAGTCGCCTTTTACGACCTGCCTGGTAGAACGGCAGTTGGCCTATTCTTCAAAGGAGCCCGGGACCAACATGAGGAGTACACCTTTCGGTCCCAGACAGTACACCTTGCCTGGCTGGGAAGATCTCCCTTTTCCCCTTCCTTGTCTTTGTGTGACGTCATCAACCTCCACAGTTATGACGTCACCTGACAAAAGCTGGCCCGCTGGTTCCATCACTATAACCCTTCAGCGGTACGGACCAGCGGCACCACAGTAATCAAAATAAGTGAAAGAACAATAATTAACCAGTTTTGTCGGGCGGGCAGAGGCAGCGGAAGGAGCCGGGCTCGTTGAGGCAGGTGGCGCCGTTGAGGCAGGGCTCGCCGGCGCACTCGTCCACGTCGTACTGGCAGCGCGGGCCGAAGTAGCCGCGGCACCGACACGTGGGGCCCCACTCGCCCTCCTCGCACGCGCCGCCGTGCGCACACACGCCCGCGCCGCACCAGCGCCCGCGCTCGCAGCGCGCGCCCGACAGCCCGCCCGCGCACGCGCAGCGGAAACCGCCCTCCGCCGGCGCGCAGTACCCGCCGTGCAGGCACGGCTGCGACGCGCACGGGTCCGAGTCGTGCTCGCAGTGCACGCCGCCGAACCGCGCGTGGCACACGCACTCGTAGCCGTGTGGCGTGTCGGGCGAGTCGCGGCACGTGCCCCCGTGCTGGCACGGCATGGAGCCGCACGGGCCGAGCGGCGAGAGCGCGGGGCAGGCGGGCGCGAGGCGTGCGCGCACGCGCTTGGCCAGCTGCACGCGCCCGTCCGCCGTCGACTCGCCCTCCTCCAGCGGCAGCGCCGCGCCGCCCAGCCGCGCCTCTGATATACATCCGTCGAACCCGTACGTCACCTATGTTATAAAGTATTCACTCTGTATCAAAATATACCTCTAGCTCCATCTATGTTGCAATATGTGTACTATACTGTCATTGTAATAATGTCCTATGTGAGAGGGTAGTGAAATAAATACAGTCTGCAAATGAATAACCGACGCGTTTACTTCAGGTTATGGGCTTTTCCCAGTTTTTTTAAAGTTTTATAGTGTTTAAAACGTTAGAAGTTAGTTACAGTCGTGTTGTGCAAGATGTCAACAAACTATTTAGCCAGTGTGCCTAAATTAAAGGGCAGGGAAAATTACGATGAGTGGACTTTCGCGGTCGAAAATTTACTCGTGTTGGAAGGTACGCTACATTGTGTGAAGCCAATGGCGAGAAGTGAAATTAAACCCGATGAAGATGCTAAGACGCGGGCCAAATTATCCCTAACCATCGATCCTGCTTTGTACGTACACATCAAGAGGACGACAACTTCGAAAGAGTTATGGGATAAACTAAAATCCCTGTTTGATGACTCAGGTTTTTCGAGAAAGATTTCGTTGCTACGTCACTTGATTTCAATAAGACGGGAAAATTGTGAAAGTATGACCACTTATGTGACTCAAATTGTGGATACATCACAAAGATTGAGTGGAACAGGTTTTGAAATAACGGATCAGTGGATCGGATCGTTAATGCTGGCAGGTTTACCAGATAGATTTTCACCTATGATTATGGCCATAGAACATTCTGGTATTCAAATCACCGCTGACGTCATCAAGACAAAATTGATGGATACAGAACCTATAGAGATTCAAACAGCGACATCTAGTGATGGACAGAATTCTGAATCGGCGTTTACTTCAAAATGGTCGAAACAAAAACCCAGACCTGGCAACACTAATGTCACTAATAAGAGCGGGAAGTCAATGTCAAATGTTAAAATGACAGGAGGAAATAAAAATATAACCTGTTATAAATGTAAAACTCCGGGTCATTATCGAAATCAGTGTCCAATGGTGGAAAAATCGTGTAAAAATAAAATTACAAATGCTTTTAGTGCAGTTTTCCTAAGTGCCACATATCGAAAAGATGAATGGTACGTTGATTCAGGGGCTAGCGCTCATATGACTGCCGTGGAAAGTTGGTTACAAAACGTTTCAATTGAAAATACATTCCCTGATATTATAGTGGCAAACCAAGAAAAACTTCAAGTCTCAAGCAAAGGAAATGTCAGAATATCAACGAAGCAAGGTTATGATATAACAATTAAGGACGTTTTGTGGGTTCCAAAACTTACGACAAACTTATTGTCAGTGAGTCAATTAATCAAAAACAATAACAGTGTTTCTTTCTCGGATAGTAAGTGTACCATATACAATGCTAAGAAAGAACTGGTGGCTGTTGCTAATTTAATTGACGGTGTGTACAAGTTGGAATTAAGTACTACACCAGTGACAAATTGTTTAATGGCTAAAAGCAATGCATTATTATGGCATAGAAGGTTGGGACACATAAACTCGCATGACTTGAATAAAATGAAGAACGGCGCCGTGGAAAGTGTCAGCTATGAAGGCAGCTCAGATATGTCAAAATCAAACTGTATAGTTTGCTGTGAGGGAAAACAGTCACGCCTACCATTCTCTGCAGGTACAAGAGCGACAGAAGTGCTAGAAATAGTGCACTCTGATGTATGCGGACCTATGGAAACAAAATCTATAGGGTCAGCAAGATATTTCTTACTTTTTGTAGATGATTACACCCGCATGACATTTGTGTACTTCATGAAAGAAAAGAGTGAGGTGTTTAAATTTTTTAAAGAATTCAAATCTATTGTGGAGAAGCAAAAGAATACCAATATTAAAATGCTACGGACAGATAATGATGGAGAGTTTTGCTCGAAAGTGATGGAAGAATATTTAAAAACATCTGGTATCATACACCAAAGGACAAACCCCTACACTCCCCAACAGAATGGTATGTCCGAAAGAAACAATAGAACTATTGTTGATAAAGCGAGATGCTTGTTATTCGATGCAAATTTAGATAAAAAGTTTTGGGCAGAGGCGGTATCCTCAGCTGTCTACTTAAAAAATCGTTCTATAGCATCAAGCCTAAGTGACAAGACGCCTTATGAAATGTGGTATGGAAAGAAACCAAAGCTGAACCATATACGCATTTTTGGTAGCCCGGTGATGGTGCATATTCCCCAAGAAAGGAGAACCAAGTGGGACAAGAAAGCGCAGCAGCACATTCTTGTTGGTTACTCAGAACACGTCAAAGGATACAGAGTATATGACATCATCAAAAACTAAGTAACTACCAGCCGAGATGTAGTGGTGATGGAAAGAGCAGTGTCAGAAGGAGAGCCTGCAACTTGTGAGGCAACTTGGCATGTGGAAGAAGAGTTTCCAGTTCCTAGAGATGATGATGATGGCGATCGTTCAGTGGGGGCTTGTAGCAATGCGGAACGATCTCAATCAAAATCGGAGACTCACTACAGCTCAGATAGTGAATCATCACATCAGACATTTTATGAAGTGGATGAGACCTATGTTCCAGGAAGCCCTTCATCAAGCAGCAGTCCCATCAGAATGTTGGATTTAGATTCTGATACTTTCAATAGACCCAACAGGGAGCGACGAAAACCAGATAGATACAAACCCGGCTTGTTGGCCACCTCAGATCCTGAACAGACTCTGGCACAGGCCCTGAGAGGTCCCGAGAGTGTTCAATGGAGAAAGGCAATGGATGAAGAATTGGAGTCATTCCGAGAAAATGAAGTGTATGAACTTGTTGATGCCCCACAGGGAGCTAAAATAGTGCAATGTAGGTGGGTGTTAAAGAAAAAATTTAAAAGTGATAGTGAAGTGCAATATCGTACGCGACTAGTGGCTAAGGGTTTTACACAGAAACGTGGAATTGACTATGATGAGACCTTTTCCCCGGTTGTGCGGCACTCTACTTTAAGGTTATTATTTGCGCTAAGTGTAAAGCTAGGACTAGACATTACACAGTTAGATGTTAAGACTGCTTATCTTAATGGTAACTTGAAAGAGGATATTTACATGTGTGTGCCTGAGGGCTTTACATCCCAAAAGGATGGAAAAGTGTTAAAGCTGAAAAAGGCAATATATGGACTAAAACAGTCCGCCTTGGCTTGGTATGACAGAGTACGAGATGTTTTGTCTAAAAATAATTTTAAAATATGTACACATGCACCATGTATATTTGTAAAGATGAGTAAAGATGTAAAGGTCATATTAGCTTTGTACGTAGACGATTTCCTCATTTTTTCTAATAATAAGGTTGAAACTGCAAAGTTAAAAAGTATTTTAAATTCTGAATTTAAGATTAAAGATTTAGGTGAGGTTAATCAATACTTAGGCATGAATATTAATGTAAAGAGAGACTGTAATAATTATGAGATAACTGTAGATCAGCAACAGTACATAGAAGAATTATTGCAGAAATTTAAACTGACTGATTGTAGGACAGCTGATACACCTATAGAAAATAAATTGAATGTGGCAAAAGCAGAATCTTGTGCGCCAGGAATTTGCTATCAAAAACTTATAGGATGTCTTATGTATTTAGCAATTATGACAAGACCTGATATAACCTATGCCGTTAGTTATTTAAGTCAATTTAATACTAGTTACAGTACCAAACATTGGAGTTATGCCAAAAGAGTACTGAAGTATTTAAAGAAAACTAAATCATATTGTTTAAAATTTAGTAGTAAGAGAGAAAGCTTAGTAGGTTATGTGGATGCTGACTGGGCCAGTGACAGCTTAGACAGAAAATCTTACACTGGGTTCTGTTTTGTAATGTCTGGCTCAGCTATTTCTTGGCAGAGCAGAAAACAGAGAGTCACAGCCTTATCAAGCACTGAGGCTGAATATGTAGCGTTTTCTGAAGCTTGTAGGGAAGCTATATACCTAAGAGAGCTATTGTATGAGCTAACTGGATCTTTGGTAGTAATTAAATTAAATTGTGACAATCAAAGTGCATTGAAGATGGCCACAAACCATCAATGCCATAGTAGATCAAAGCATATTGATGTTAGGCATCATTTTGTAAGAGAGACGATCAAAAGTGGAAAGATAGAGATCAGTTATTTACCTAGTAATGAAATGCCTGCTGATTTATTAACCAAAGGTCTAGGTAGTGTTAAACATTACAAGTTTATGGAAAAGTTAGGTATTGTAAAAACAATATAACTTTTTGTGTAGTTTTAGTTTTGTTGTTTAACACTTAGTTTATTTTGATAAGTGGGGGTGTTATAAAGTATTCACTCTGTATCAAAATATACCTCTAGCTCCATCTATGTTGCAATATGTGTACTATACTGTCATTGTAATAATGTCCTATGTGAGAGGGTAGTGAAATAAATACAGTCTGCACTGAATAACCGACGCGTTTACTTCAACCTATACGATATACATATATTAATACTTCGCCATTTCAAGTATTATACTGTATGTACTTTTAATATACACCATGTAAGGGATGATGTACCGAAAAATTAAGCATTAATATGTAAATTGGCATGTTTATGCCAATTTTACATATAAGCCATAACCGCAATTCCGCAAATGTTAGGTCGTACTTGGTTACACATTGCTTCAGTAATGATTCAGCAGTACTGACTGATGAACTGAAGTTTTAAGTTGTTAAAATCGCAGCATTAGAGAAAAAAAATTTCAAACTCCATTGCAATCTCCGAATCTCCCTTTATGATGACTCCATCAGTTTTCAGTTGGAAAGCACCATTGAAATGTTTAGTTTTGCTAGTTTCACAAAATAATATTATTCCAAATAGCTTTTATCTTGTTTGTGGATTGCTTAAAAATATTTCATATGTGAAGTTCTTTTGCTGTATTACAAATTCTTTCTGTAAAGAAAAATTTTGGAATTTGGCTTTTGTACATATTCTTGAAATTCCACGCTATGATTATAAGATTTTTCGTAATTTAGGTCTAACAAATATTTTCAAATTTTAAAAATTCCTACTTTTGCCCATACACTAAAACCTATCCGGTAACTAAATGATAATATTTTTGGAGTGAGTATATTCCGTATACCCGTATCAATTAAATAAAACAAGGGACCATATAAATCCTTTTGGGTTAACTTGATAGAGAAGCTTTTGTAACTTTTTAGTTAAATTAGCCTTAAAACGTTCTACTCGGTTCTACTGGAATAAAAACAATTTCTTTACTTTTATTTTTGTTGTTACACTTTACGAATTTAACTAATTGGCCGCTATAGTCGAAATCTGGTACATTTATAATTGAACTAGGGGAGCTATATTTGTAAATATACGACAATATTACGTATAGATACGATGAACGAAACCCTTTCACTCTTCATTAAATTTATATTGCCCGCACATTAGCTTCGGTCTTATCTGTCAAAGTAATATCAATGGTGGCAGCATGGTTGCATTATGTTCGAGATACTTCTCTTTGTCTTTGTACAATAAATAGTTAACTAGATTTTAAAGGAATTATTTCTGATTGAAGGAAAAATATTATTTTAAGCAACAGCTTTTAATGTTCTCTTTACAGGTTAGTAATCAATATTGATTTGTATTTAAAATGTTTCTAAATAAAAAATCTCTTTACAGAGCAACAACTTTGATTTTTGTGCAAAAAGTGAACAACATATCCAATTACATATACAAGTAGCACTAGCGGCAGTAATCCTTGTAGGCACAGAGAAAACGCGGTGCAGATGAAACGATTTAAAATGTTAACAGTATAAGGCGAGTCGCACCTGTTCAGGCGCGAGCGCGTGCGCGTGTCGCTCGAGCGTGGCGCCGAGCAGTAGGCGGTCGGCGCGCACGTCGAGCACGGCGTCGGGCGGCGGCGCGGTGACGTGCGCGGCGCGCCGGTCCACCGCCAGCCGCAGCGCCGCGCCGCGCCGCTCCACGCGCACCTCGTGCCACTCGCCGTCGCCCAGCGCCGCGCCCGCGCGCACCGCCGCCTCGCCCGCGCCCAGCTGCAGCCGCGCCTGCACCGCGCCCTCCGCCAGCTCCACCACCAGGTAGTCCAGCCGCCCCGCCAGCGCCACCAGCGTGCCGCGCGACGCCCGAGTGCGGAACCGCAGCGACACCGTCACCTCGTCATCGGGCACGCGCGCGCCCGCCACCACGCCGCGCTCCACGCGGTACCACAGGTACCCGTCGCCGCTCAGCCGCACCACGCGCGCGCCGCCCGCCCCTCCGCCCGCCGTCGCCGCGCACGCAGCCTCCAGCCGCAGCGGCGGCGCCACCAGCGCGAACACGTCCGTGGCGGCGGCCAGTGCGCGATCGGCGCGCAGGCGCACGCGCTCCGTGCACGCGGCGCGCGGGCACGGCGGGCACGCGGCGCGGCGCAATGCCTCAACTACGAGTCGCGTGCGCTCCTCCAGGCGCACGAGCTGCGCGTGCAGCCGCCGCCGCAGCGCGTCCGCCGCGAGCCAGCCGCCGCCGGGCGCGCGCACGGCCACGGCCACGTCCAGGTCCCCCGCCACCTGCCGCGCCACGCGCCCCGCGCTCTCCACGCCGTCCTCTACCACTTCGTTCTCGTCCTCGCCCGCCACGGTCACACTTATTATGACGACATCGTTGAGTTCACACTCTGTAGCCTCGGCCACCGCCCGTAGGAATCCTTTTCGATGACTGAGCACAAAATCGCGATCCGTAACCTCTCTAAACCGCACCACCACGGCTTGTGCGAGCATTTCGTCTGTGATCAAGAGCACTGTCACCTTTATGATAGCAAAACTAATAAACTTTCCGTCGCCGACGGTAACATTCAACCGATAATCACCGACATCTAATCGGGGTACGGCGCGTAGCGTCCCGTCAGTTGCGTCCACTTCAAACAGATCGTTCGGCGAATACGGAACACCCACCAAGGGAGCTAGAGCATACGTAATGGTATCGTAAGCGTCGCGGTCCGTGGCGTACACCCGACCTATTACACCGCCAGGAAATTCGTCTAAGTAAGAATTGATCACTATTTCTAAAGGAGTAACAACGGGTGGATACTGCGACTCTTCTATCACTTTAATGTAAACCCACGCGTCCGAAAATAGAGGAGGCGTTCCGTTGTCGAACACGCGCACTTGTAACACATAATGATCTTTAATCCGATGGTTAAATCTTGTTGCCGATCGAAGATAGCCGTCTTGTTCCAATCGAAATGCCCCCATTTCGTTTCCAGATTGGAAATCAAAAGTAAAGGGAGCGGCATTCGGTGGCGCATCCGCATCTTCGACGATGAATTTGAGTATGCTGTGACCTAGCGGTTTGTCTTCCTGCACGACGGCCGAGTAGTTGTTCTGCGCGAACAGCGGCGGGTTGTCGTTGGCGTCCACTATCTCGATGTTGAGCAGCGCCGAGGTCTCGAGCGCGGGCACCCCGCGGTCGCGCGCGCGCAGCTCTAGCACGTAGGCGGGCGCCGCCTCGCGGTCCAGCGGCGCCGCCACCCACACGTAGCCCGTGTCGCTGTCCACGGCGAACCGCCCGTCGCGGTCGCCGCGCGCCACCGAGTACGTTACGCGCCCGTTGGCGCCAGAGTCACGGTCGTCGGCGATCACTTGCAGCACGCGCGTACCCACAGCCGCGTCCTCGCGTACACGCGCACCGTACGACGCCTGCGAAAACACGGGCGCGTTGTCGTTACCATCGATAATCGTGATGTTGATAGTAGCATGGTCACTGAGCGGGGGCGAGCCACCGTCGACGGCTTGCACTGTGAGGAAGTACTCGGCGCGACGCTCGTAATCAAGTGGGCGCGCGACGCTGAGCACCCCCGTGGCGCGGTCAATCGCGAAGTCGTCGCGATCATCTCCTGCGACGAGTGCGTAATACACGTCAGCGTTGACTCCAGCGTCACGACTGAGTGCACGCACGCGCAATAGTTCGGCGCCAGGCGCCAAGAGCTCGGGCGCGGCGGCGGCGTAAGCTCGGCGCTCGAACTCGGGCGGGTTGTCGTTGACGTCGGCGACGGCGAGCCGCACGGTGGCGGTGGAGGAGCGCGGCGGGCGGCCCGCGTCGCTGGCCACCAGCACGAGCCGGTGCTCGGCCTGGCGCTCGCGGTCCAGCGCCGCCCGCAGCGTCACGATGCCGCTGTCCGCCGCCAGCGCGAACGCAGCCTCCGCCTCGCCCGCCCACGAGTACCGCACCATGCGGTTCTCACCCAAGTCAATGTCAGTCGCGTGCACCTGGCAAATGTACGATTATAAACGTTAACATATTTTAAGTACATCAATCACATTAAAAAGTATTTTAAGCGTTTAAAAACGGTAAAGTACGCTCTGAATGGCCGAAAGAGAAACACAACACAATGGCTCCCACAAATGTGCAATTAGCCACCTCTAGTATTGCAACTCTAAGCTATACTGCTGAAAAATAAAAACCAAGGAGCGAGCTTTATCGTTAGCCACAACCTTGAGGTATAAAATACCTACATTCTACAACATTCAAGAACAATGCAACATCGATTCAACTTGAACTATAAAGAAAAAAAAGCAACCGGAGAACAAATCCAGCGGGAAGCTCCAGCGACCATCATCTTTATTAATATCATAAAACAGCAAACAAATAAATGGTTCTCTTCATGAAATGAGGTAATCATCACACATAAACACCAAAGTTGTTAATGATACATTAATATCCGTGTTGATGGATGGTAATATCACACATAGAAAAATTAATCAGCTTTACATTTCAAACCAGAATACTACAGAAAAAAAAACGAAGTTAGCTGGAGGGTCGAATGTCGGCATACAACAAAAAAGTTAGTAAGTATCGTTTATTTCAAGATATATCAAAATTTCTAGAAAAATAGAACAGTAGGGGTTGCTGCGGCTTGCATTCTTTCTGGGTAAGCAATGACATGTCTGATCGAATATAATCAAAGACTTCTATGTGATCCTACTCATAGTACTCATACTAGACAAGGCAAGGCATCCAATTTGTGTTCCAATTAATATTTTACATTACAAGGATTTACATTACCCTTTATGGAATCTCAATCGAAATGAAAAAAGTAGCTTGGACTGAGATAATGAGAGTATTTAAGGCACGCATTATAATAGGAGACTTAATTACGTATGTGTTATATCGGGAAATTGGTGTTATGGAGGTAGGGAGGTAGGTAGGTGTCGGCAAGAGAGGACGACCTAAGAAACGCTTTTTAGATGTTGTAGATCAAGTGCTATTGGACTTACTATCAAGGATGCCGAAGACCTTCCACAGTGGAAGAGTAAATGCCGGAAAGTGGATCTTGGGTTACCACGTCTCAACGTGAGGAACAACCGGGGCTAACTCTAAGATGACGATGATGATGCACAACAAATAATATAATACCTTTGCAACAAGTGTTCCAATATCAGCATCTTCCGGTAGAGTGACACTGTAGACGGCGGCGGAGAAGGTGGGCGAGTTGTCGTTGACGTCGTCGAGGTCTATCTCCAGCCGCGAGCTGCAGCCCCAGTCGGCGCGGTCGCGGTCCTGCGCGTGCGCCACCAGCCGGTACGCGGGCACCGCCTCGCGGTCCAGCGCGCCCGCCACCGACACCACGCCCGTCTCCTGACACACAAACACAACACCTTCTTTACGTATTCCATTAGACTAACCCTTCGACCTAAGTAGGGAGAAAAAATTCCGTAAAATAAAGATAAGGAAGAGGGTTTTAAATAAATGACAGGAGACATTGGATAGCAGTGAACAGGGGAGAGACAGAAAAAGATATGTATAGATTTTTTCCACTGGCGGAGGATAGGATGAGGAGCAGGTTGATCAAGCACGACCATCAAACGTCACAGCTATTTATAGGACACGGTTGATTTTGAGGGCGGTTGAGGGAGCTAGGTCTAAGCAATACAGGATTATGTTATTGCAGCTCTAGCGTCGATGAGTACCGTGACCACGCACTATGGGAATGTTCGTTGTATGCGAACATACCTATTAAATAAGATGAAGCGTTTGGAGGTGCAACCGGTTTATTTCTCGAAGATTGTAGGTTCACCGGCAAACTTCAGTGCGTTCAGGGAGTTCGCGCGAACGTGGCATAAAAGAAGACGGCCCTTGGAGATAGTAGAGGAGCCATATCGTTGGAACACGGCGAATGAACAACGTCTCGTGCAGCTTGCCCCTTCAGGGGAGAGTTAATTTGGGGCAAAGGTTGAGGGATAAACAACTATTAGGGACAGAAGAATTGCACGACAAAGAGAGCCTAAGAGTAGACGTCGTGTAATCTCCTGAAGATTCGTCTCATTAAACTATGTAATGGTAGGCAGGGTCATGAGAGATGGTGGGTTTCCCCCTAGTGTAACCCTTCGACCGCATCTGCGTGTATCGTTCTAAATATATTAGTGCGTTAAAACCCTTCGACGTTCCGGCAACCACCCGACAAGGCACACGCAGTCCAAATGTTTACGACGATAGCCGATAATAGCCGGTCACATCTTGTGACGATAGACGCAAGTGCGGCCATAGAATTAGAGACAAGAACGATTCACGTGTACAGTCGGCAGGACGTGTTAGTATGAGCGGTGAGCGGTACCTTGTGTATGGCGAAGTGGTCGGCGTGTTCCCCCGTGAGGTAGTACCGCAGGCGCGCGTGCTGCGGCTCGTCGGCGTCGCGCGTCTCCAGCGCCAGCAGCCGCGTGCCCGCCGCCGCCGCCTCCGACACGCGCGCCCGCACGCGCGCGCGCACGCACACCGGCGGGTTGTCTGCACACACCATACACATACACATCTTAACCACTACACAATTCCACTAGCCGACGATTCGTTTTGTAAAGTAAAGATCGGCTGTCTGCCTGCTAGTAAGCTCGTGAGCCTCTAGCGTAAGCTAAAATAGTTATTATTTATATTAAAAATGATTTCAGGACTATTGGTTAGAATCGTACACATAGCAGCACTAGCCTTCAAACCACTCAACTAGGCAATTGAGTGGTTTGAAGGCTAGTGCATTAGTAGCAGCGAAGACCAGCTTCTGTTAAAAATCTAACAGCAAAGAGCACCGAAGCCATCGCAGCAGCCGCTAAAGCCATCACGCAGAAGTGCCAAATCCAGAGCCTACCAGCCTATCTAGCTAAACTCATAAGAGAGAAGAGAGATCTGCGCAAGAAGTGGCAAATAATGAGATGTCCGCATATGAAGACGCTATTGAAAAACCTGACAGAGAAACCGAAAGAGGAATTATACAAGCACTCTGCTTCGAAATGGGAGAAAAGAACCCAAACCAACGATGACTAGACACCAGATTAGATATGCCAACAGGCAAAAAATTTCATCAGACCTCTCGGGCACCGCGATGACACCTTGAGATATCGCTTAGCAGACCGACGATAGATATTTGAAAACTACCTTGCCGAACAGTTACAGACGAACTCAGCGAGCCTATCCGACCACTCGAAAAAAATAGAACATCTTAGAGATCATTTTGAACATCCCATAACCGCTCACATAAAACAATATTTTCACCATTTACCAGTTTTAATACAATACTCTATGGTATTTTATCGTTTTCGAACGAAACATTGTACAGAATAACATCAAATTGGCATTCTTTTTTCAAATACGCTCTTGGGGAAAAATAAAAGAACTTAGTACGCCATTTTAATTCGGGCTGCGTGTTATGTGTTGGTTGCAGTTTATAATACAGGTTAATTTAAAAGTGTTTTGGCGTATTAATCAACAAGTAAACTTTATTTATAATCAAGATTAGTTTAAGATCTAACGGTTTAGATAATAGTTTTGTCAAAAAACCGTAAATATCAATTAATAAAACATAATTTCCTTAACGACCAACTTGATGATACGAGCGCTTTGGGTATGACAGTACCCATTTTTATTTATTTTCGTAAATTTGAGTGTTGATATCTATGATCTCAAAAAAATCATATGATATGAATGTGACATATCCTAAATAATATTTAAAAAAAATAAAATAATATAGCTGTAAAATTGAAAAAGAAATAAATTATTTATAAATAACGAAAATTAACTACGTATTAATTATGAAAAAAAAAATTAATATTTATGTAAATAAATATTTTTGTACTATAATATATGTTGTTTATTTTTTTTTCCGTATGTATATGTTTACCAATTATATAAAAAAATATAAAAAGCATAGGTCATCGATTTACTTTTTGAATTAAAAATCCTCGACTAACAAGTAGTCATATTTTTCTCAAAGTGTCGTGTTACACCTGAATTATTTTGTAGCTTAAGCCATTTAAATTAAACGATTCTCACACCAGTGTATTGCAGTGCTCAAGGCCTCTTGAAAAATATACGCTTTATAGTATCGGATTCAATCCAAACAACTCATAAACCATTTTTGTGATCACGGTCCACCGGAAAGAACTCGGAACGTGTGCGCGTAAGGGTCCGTGTTTTTTAGAAAAAAATGCGAAAACGGCTGGTGGTGTGAGCGGATAACCAAACGACGAGGACCCCATCCTCTTCTCTTCAAACCAAATACGAAAGATAATCCTAAAGACGAAGATTAAGAAACCTCCTCTTGCCAACTCGGCAATATGGCTCTCCGACAAATTTCGTATCGCACCATAGCGGCATGGACGACTATTTAACGGCATTATGCGTACCGGGAGATTTTCAAGAACATGAAAGATAGGTCATATACACATGCTGCCTAAAGCTGAGAAAACATCCTGATTTCATCCAGCTATAGGCCTATATCATTGCTACGATCAATTTCTACTGCCACTTCACTCTCTAAACTGCCACTTCACTCCACGAAGAGAACAGTTTTGGTTTCGCGCAGGGCATACTACGACCGACAGGTGGCCAGAGTCATTCACACCCTTACAAGCGCGATAAATTAAAAAGAAAGTGTTATAGTGGTTGTTTATTCATATGGAGAGGGCTTTCAACAGAGTTTGGCATCCCGGCCTACTATTTAAGTTACTAAAGCACGGAGTGCCCAGACGGATAGTAAAAGTGATCCAATCCATCCTATAGGACAGAATAATTAAAAGATATATCTTTACTCGTAGCAGCTATGAAGTTCGATTATCTATCGATTGCACATCTCCGAATGTTCGGCTGAAATTCGAAGTCGACTCAAATCACATTCAACCCATCTCTATTTATTAAAAACATAAACTTAATAAAAAAGGGAGATAGCAAGTAAGATAGTAAAAAAGGCGAGCTTATCACTAAAGGTAGATATCTTACAGCTAAACCAAGACAGATAAATTTAATGCATAAATAAATAAAAAAACTGTACTGCATTATGAAGTTTAAAAGTGTATTTAATGAATTCAAAATTTCAACCAAACGGAACTCATAGTCTCAGAGTCAAATGAGCGACATACGGACGGACGAACTGTAGAGAAATGCACAGACAGACAGAAGGATACGACGAATTTAAGAGTTCTGCTTTTTGACTTTCGGCTACGGAACCCTAAAAATCAATTAAGATTTATATTATAAAATAATCACTAACCAATATAATTATTGATCAAAACAAAACCAATCAATAGATTGCATTGTAACTCGTGACTTGTAAACTTGTGATCTGAAATCACAACCCATGATTAAATTGAAGTGTTAAACTATATCAATCAATTGATTGAACAAGTCATAAGAACCGAGTCTTTTTGACGACAGGTCAGTTTTGATACGTTTCCTCGTTATCGAATGAACGACCAATGCCTATTCGGAAATGAGAATGCGAAGAAATGACAATTCAATCTAACATCTCATAATACGTCCGTAAGAAAGGTCATCATAATCAAATAAGAACCTACTTTATGTAATTTTCTTCTATAATACTAAAATAGTCAAGTGTGTTGTAGTAACTGTTAACTACTGGTATGTACCCAATCTATTGTAAATTTTTTCGTGCAGCTTCCTAAGAAATGAGAATCTTCGACAACGGTGGCCTAAAGAAAGGCTCGACTACTCTTGCTTGCTTGCTTGGAGTTTTCAATAGCGGTAAATCTATGGTGCGGATATATTCATCATGGACAATAAATAGCTTAAAGCTCATCACACACGGTTAATATACTATAATATTTGATCTTAAGATGCCCTTATATAAAATAATAAATATTCACGGAACAAATTACAGTATCTTAACGTATCACACACGGCTAAGATACGTTAGAGTTCTATATACAGGTTGATTAACCATGAGTGATACGGCCTTACTTCTTGATTTATTACACAGCTCCTTAGACAACGATTTTGATATTGAATAATATGAAATATCCTTGTACGGGTTCTTGCTAACTAGTACACTATTAGATTGATAAATGATAGATGATATTGATTATTATATATTGATTTGATGGCTAAATGCGAACTGTCTCATTATACTAATTAAAATAATAATGAATAATGCGTGTCGTGTAAAATGATGAATTGCAATATGTTACGGTTGAACCGTACAATCCTTCTTGACTTCTAAGTGGTGTAACTAACACGACTTAATTGATGTTTTTTACAATTTTTTTTATTGATGAAAATATTAAAACGTTATAATGTTCTTTAATAAACCAGCAATATTTTTTGAACGAATGTTTTTTTCTGACATTACTAACTTCACACTAATTGTGATATGAAGTTAATAACAAGCGCGATCCTATTCTCGGTTGGTAGGCATAGTAACTATTATATTAAACTAGATGCACCGTGCAGCCTGCTACATTATAAATTTTTTTGGTGAATCCCGCGGGATCACCTGCTTTTCCGGGATAAAACGTTGCCTATGTGCTATTCCAGGTCTTCGTCTACTTATGTGCCAAATTACATTCAAATCCGTTCAGTACTTTTTGCATGGTTGAGTATCCAACATCCACCCATCCAAACTTGGGATACTTTCGCATTTATAACATTATAAAATAATAAAACAAATATTAACGGGACCAATTACACTTATTGATCTAACCCCAAAGTAAGCAAATTATTTGCTTGTGTTATGGGTGTTAGTCAACGATACTAATACATAGAAATACATATATAATTACTGTTACATACATAATAAACACCCAAACCCAGAAATACAAAAATCTATGGTCATAACACAAATGCTTGTTCCTGTCGACTACGTAGTCTGGGTTGCTAACCACTTGACAAACGGGGCGGTCAATTATAATATTATAGATTATGAGGCACTGCTATCGCGCGTAACTCGAAATAAAAACATCCTGTATTTATATTAAGATGCGAAGAAATATATATTTCGTATCTTAAGATCATATCTTAAGATATGAAATATATATTTCCATATTGTTGGGTATCTTAAGATACTGTTACGAATAATCTAGAAGCGTGTAGAGTTGGAGCGCGCGCGCGGTAATTATCTAGAAATAAAAGAAAGAGATAGCTACTCCTATTGACAAACAAATAGTTGACCTGGGCTATGCCATAATGGACTTTGTGGGATATGGCATAAGGTTGAAAGTAGCGTGTAACTAGGATTTATGACTCATAACATGTTTACGATAAGAAGTGATTCATTGTTTCCCGATATATTTAGATTTTTCTGGATCCAGCTAGGACTTTCCCCTGCCTATAAATAGAGAATTGTTGACAAACACAAGGCAGTTTTTATCAAGCGATCGAAAGCGATACATCAAGTGACTAGTGCGAAGCGAGAAGTGTTTTATTGTGTAGTGTTCTAAGTTCAGTGATAGTACAGTGAGTGACTAGGGTGTAAAGTGCATTTTAGTATTACGTTGTGTTGTGTTGTGTAAATACACGGATTTAATATAAGTGGTGTTTTCTTACAATTGCGAACCCGAGTACGTAACAACTGGTGTCGGAAGTGAAATTGTGAAATGCCACTTATTCCGAAGGAAGGTGTTACCACCAGGTCTCAGGCTGAGACACAGAGGGTTTCAAAGGACACTGAGATGCGCGCTGGCGATGAACCTGCAAGTGTTGCCAGCACGTCACTATCGTCGAGCGCAGCGCCTACTGATCTCTCTTTTATACTGACGGCTATACAACAACAACTACGGGAACAACTTCAGCAACATCAACAGGAACAGCAACAACAACAACGAAAGCTACAGGAACAACAACTGCAGCTACAGGAACAGCAACAACAGAAGCTACAGGAACACATCAAGGAACATTTATCTGGCTTTGATGATAAATTGACGGTTATCCTGGCGCAACAAGACCAGCTTAAAAGCGATGTGAGCCTCGTAAAGCGCGACGATACCCTTCATGTCGCGCTTGACGAGGCTCACATCGCTTTTAAGCTGAGAAGAGGGTTGACCACTTGGAGGCCAGCTGCGACAAAATAAGTGAAAACGTGGACCAACTGGAAAGGGAGGTCATGAAAATGAAGATCACGAGAGTTAAGTCGGGTGCTGCCATTACAAGCTACTCTCACCAGGTGAGTCCTCGGGTAAAGGTAAACTTATGAAGGTCTTACGTCATGGAGTGCGTACCGCACACAGTTTGAAATAGCAGCGAAGGCCAGTGGTTGGACAGACGAACATTGCTTAACAGCTCTAAGTACGGCGTTGCGGGGACAGGCGCTCTCCGTGTTGGACGCAATGCCTAAGCAGTATCAGTTCGCTGATTTGATGGAGCAATGCCTCCAATGAAGCTCGCTACGGTTAGCGTCACTTGGAGCATGTTTTCCGTGCTCAATTAAAGGACCGTGTACAGAGGAGCGGCGAGGGACTTCAACAATGGGCCGTGAAAATTGAGAAGCTTGTGAGGAAGGCGTATCCTTCAGCCGACGCTAACACAGTAAACAACACTATTGTCCAGGCGTTTATTGATGGAATTCGAGACCTGGAAGTGCGTGCTGCTGTTCGCCTTTAGCATCATGTGACGATGAAGGAGGCTTTGGCTCATGCACTGGAGGTTGAAGCTGTTCGCCTCGAACCTCGAGCAGATAATGGACGTGAGGTTACAGAACTTGTGGCTCAATCAAAGGAAGTGGAACCTAGGAGACTGGGCCCCATGTGCTATGCCTGCGGTGAACGTGGGCATATTAGAGTTAGCTGCCTAGCCAAACCTATGCCTACAGGGTCAATGAACTGGCGACAGCAAGCAGGGGGAAACTCAGCAGCTGAAGAGAGCAGGCACGTCAAACAGCCTGTTGAACCAGCAGGGAAGCAAGTAACAGCCAGGAGCAAACGACAGGTGCTGGCTGGACGAGAAACAACCCCAAAAGTTGTCATATCCCAGGTGTGCGACGGCAACAGTTTATCCATTAAGGGACTGATTAATGGCAAGAACTGCAGCTTAACGCTGGACACTGGAGCTACACTAACTGCGGTGCGACCAGAAGTAGCTGACAATGGCAACCTGAGATTGAGGAATTTTGGGAAAAGCAAGCTTCTGTCTGTCACAGGCCAGCCAATACCCGTCTGCGGTGAAGCATCTGTAGTGATGCAAATAGGCGACGAGTATTACACTCACGACGTCGTAGTGGCCGATATTATGGATGACTGTGTACTTGGTTTAGACTTCATGAAGAAGAATGCCTGCAAGATTGATTGCAAAACAGGAGTTTTCGTATGTGGCTAGTAGAAATTTTCATGGATGGGGGATCAAAAGGAAAGGTAACAGTAGCTAGAAGAACCATCTTACCTTCAAGATCGAAGACATTGGTACGCGTGAGGTTACCAGCCAGTAACAAGGGCCAGGGTAATAGGAGTGTGTTAATTGACAATGGAACAATTCCACACTGTATTACAGGCCGGAGTTTGGTTTGTGACAAGGGCTTGGCAGCGGTGCAGGTAGTAAACTTGAGGGACAGTGATGTGGTGCTTAAAGAAGGTGATGTTGTAGGACAAAGTGATGAAGTTATGACGTTAAAAAAACTGACATCGACAGGAAGTACAGCATCAAGAGACTTACCACAGGAACTCAAGGATTTGGTGAACAAGTGCAGATACCTTACCGCGTCACAACGGCAGCAGGCTAAGGTTCTACTTTCACGTTATGCCAACATTTTCTCTAAGACTGATAGAGATATAGGCAGAACATCTATAGTCAAACATAAGATTGACACTGGAAACGCGCAGCCGATAAAGCAGAAAGCTAGACGTGTCCCAATAGCCAAAGAAAAGGAGGTACAGGAGATGATAGATGAAATGAGAAGGAACGGAGTTATAGAGCAATCTTCTAGTCCATGGTGCTCTCCTGTAGTATTGGTTAAGAAGAAAGATGGGTCCACGTGTTTCTGCATCGACTATCGTCGGCTCAATGAAGTCATCAAAAAGGACAGTTACCCATTACCTCGGATAGATGACACTTTAGACACTCTGGCAGGCATATCTTGGTTCTCAACTTTAGATTTAAAATCTGGGTACTGGCAGGTTGAACTAAGCCCTAATGACAAAGAGAAGACAGCATTCTCCACAGGACAAGGATTATGGCAATTTAAAGTGATGCCGTTTGGATTATGCAATGCACCGGCGACTTTCGAAAGATTAATGGAATGTGTTCTAGCAGGACTTGTAGGCGATGCCTGCTTAGTGTATTTAGATGACGTAATAGTCATAGGAAAAGATTTTCAGCATCATCTGTACCAACTGGAAAGGATTTTTAATAAAATACAAGCTGCAGGGCTAAAGTTGAACCCAAAGAAGTGTCACTTATTTCGAAAGGAAGTCAACTATCTGGGTCACGTGATATCACAAAATGGCGTACAGACAGATCCTGAAAAGGTTAGTGCAGTACAGAAGTGGCCAACACCCAGAGACAAGACCGAAGTTCGCGCATTTCTAGGACTATGCTCTTACTACAGACGTTTTGTGATGGGATTTGCTGAAATAGCAAAACCGCTGCATAGACTCACTGAAGAAAAGAAGAGTTTCGATTGGAATGACATGTGTCAACAAGCTTTCGATGAACTTAAGAAGCGGTTGTGTGAGTCACCAATTTTGGGCTATCCTGATCGGAAAGGGCAGTTCTTCGTAGACACGGATGCAAGTAACACTGCCATTGGTGGTATCTTATCACAGAAGCAAGGTGATCAAGAAGTTGTGATAGCCTACTTCAGCAAATCATTGTCGCGGCCGGAACGAAACTATTGTGTTACAAGAAGAGAACTATTCGCAGTAGTGAAGACTCTTCGACACTTCAAGAAGTATCTGATTCGGCGACCCTTCAAGCTGCGTACCGACCATGCTGCTTTGAAGTGGTTGTTACAATTCAAAGACCCGGAAGGCCAAGTAGCTCGCTGGATTGAGCAATTGCAAGAGTTTGACTTTAACATAGAACATCGCAGTGGAAGGTCTCACTCGAATGCAGATGCATTATCACGACGACCTTGTGCGGAAGATTGTAAACATTGTGTAAGGATGGAGACGAAGGAAAGGGTTCAAGTACTGCGAGCTAAGCCTACGGATGACAGGTGGGAAACTTATGAGATGCGAGAGGCCCAGTACGAAGATAGAGATTTGCGGCCTCTAATAGATTGGAAGAAGCAAGACACGGGAAAGCCCGAATGGCAGGAGCTGGCTCCCTTTAGCGCCATTACGAAAAGTTATTGGGCGCAGTGGGAAAGCCTTGTGTTGCAAAACGGCTTACTGTACCGCAAATGGGAAAAACCTTCAAGAAGAGAAAGAACATCATCTACGGTTGGTCGTGCCAAGGAAACTTATCAAGGACGTACTACGTGAGTTGCATGATGGGGTTTCTGGGGGACATCTTGGAGTACGACGAACATCGGTAAAGGTACGAGAGCGTTTTTACTGGTTGCCGAGAAGATGTCGAGAATTGTTGCCGAAAATGTACGTCATGCTCAGCAGTGAAAGATCCGTAGGTTAGAAGCCGAGGCAACCTTAGACTATACAACGTGGGAGCCCCCTGGGAAAGTATAGCGATTGACGTGGCTGGGCCATTTCCTAACACAGATAACGGAAACAAGTATTTTATGGTCGTGATGGATTACTTCACGAAATGGCCGGAGGTGTGCGCAATCCCTAATCAGGAAGCCACGACGGTTGCTGAGAAATTAGTCAATGAGGTGATATGCAGATTTGGCGTTCCGCTGGAGATTCATTCAGACCAAGGCAGAAACTATGAATCTAATGTATTCCAGGAAACCTGTAAATAATTAGAAGTGTACAAAACAAGAACTACACCTTATCACCCGCAATCTGATGGAATGGTCGAACGATTTAACCAAACTTTGGAAAGACACTTAGCCAAGCTGGTAGAAGATCACCAAAAGGACTGGGATAAATACATACCTCTGTTCTTACTGGCTTACCGAACAGCGGAACACGAAAGCATAAAAGTAACGCCAGCCTATGCCAACTTCGGCAGACAGTTACGTATACCAGCAGACTTAATGACTGGAGGCCCGCCGCCGAATGCAGAGACCCAAATAAGTATACCGGAATATGATGAAGACATTCGTGAGAGGTTACGTGATGTACATTCGTTAATAAGTGAAAATGCATTGAAATCAAGTCAGCGGATGAAGACAAGATACGACCGAAACGCCAATCATCGAGGTTTTCAGGAAGGATCTCTTGTTTGGCTACATAATCCGGTTCGACGAAAAGGAAAATCACCTAAGTTGCAGCGACGTTGGGATGGGCCATAAAAAATAATCACACGGATCAATGACGTAACCTACCGAGTGCAGAAGCAACCAAGAGGATGGTCCCTCTTGGTGGAAGATTGTTCATGTTGATCGATTAGCCATCTATAATGGAAGTAATGATGTTCGGGACGAACATAACTAAGAGGGGTTAATGTAATATGATAGAATAAAAGTCCTCTTCTTAGCTCGTATCATAAGAGGGATAATTTTGAAACCCTGCATTGCGCGTGGCCCGACACGCACTTTATCATTTTATTTTAAACTTGTTTATTTATTTTACATATTCACAGGTTGATTTACATAAAATATTTACAATACTATATTCATTGAACATTATCTAATTACGGATTTTCTCTTTGTTTTCTGATTATATGATGTAGTTAATTAGGTAGTAAATAAATTATTAATAGAAGCGAAAAGTTACAAAGCTGGAAATTTAAAACTTAAAAGTAATAATAATAACAGCGAAAATGATAAAAGAAAATTAAATATTTATACAATTAAAAACAATGCAGCAGGAAAACAATCTAGTTGCATGGTAAGTAAGAGGATTCGTATAAATACGGTGCAAACTAAGTACGCATAAACTTGCAAAAGAAAAAAGATAACGATATAAAATTCTAGCTAGGTACATTTATAGAAAAATTACAATATTGAATGTAATGATAACGATATGAAATCAGGTTATACATGAGCATTCATGACAAAAAATATTGTCTAGTAGTTGAAAATGTATAAAAATGATAAAGAATAATGATAATAATTTAATTAACATTCATTGTTTGAAATGAAATTATCCTATCACTCAAATATTATGTATGGACAACCTAGTAGAAAGAGACACACTCCACCGATGTCGTTGTACCCCGGAACGATTTTGAAGCGCACGTGAACATTTCAGGTAGTATGTAACTTCCTTGCGTAAAACACGGCCGTATCTACGACAGCTACTATCCCTTTGTTATTATGAATTTAAGATAATAAAATCTGTCGTCAAAATACTAACCGTTTACATCGAGCACGGTGACAGCGACAGAGGCATAGGCGGTGAATTTCCCATCAGTGGCGGCGACGGTCAAGGAATAAGAGGGCGTGGTCTCTCGGTCGAGCGGGCGCGCCACGTACAGCTCTCCGGAGGCCCGCAGTTGGAAGCGCGCGCGCGGGTCCCCGTCGGCCACGAAGAAGGTGAGCGGCGCGGGCGCCAGGTCGGCGTCGCGCACGGCCAGCCGCGCCACCACCGTGCCGGCCGCCGCGTCCTCGCGCACGCGCGCCCGCACCGCGCTCTCCTCGAACTCGGGCGGGCAGTCGTTGTAGTCGACGAGCCGCACGATGAGCGTCCCGCGCGCCGCGCGCGGCACGGCGCCGCAGTCGCTGGCCCGCAGCGGCAGCCGGTACTCGGCGCGGCTCTCGCGGTCCAGCGGGCCCGTCGTCACCACCCACCCGCTCTCCGCCTCCACCGCGAATGGAAAGCTCTCCGCCCCGCCCTCCTCGCCGTCGCTCTCCGCGAACGAGAACCGCACCTCACCGTTAGAACCTGCGTCTGGGTCATCTGCCATCACTGAAATCGATACACAATTCATAAAAAATATATTCTACTTTTCGCTATGCTCGCGTGTTCATTTGCGTGATCGCTTTCTAATGGTGAACATTTTTTTAATCGGTTAATAAGTTTTGACTTCATGGATCACAAAAAATATTACAATCAAATTTTTCCTCTTTACAATATTAATGTACGTAGGGTAGCAAACAGCAAATTTATACATACTTCTTGTAACCATTTTTACCTATAAATAGTACTAAATAGTATTTAAATGTTATTTATATTGTATATGATCGCCTCTATGGTCTAGTGATCCGGGGTCGGAATTGACCACATGAGGTCCCAGATTAAATTCTCGAAAACACCGTTGCCCGGGATTGGAAAGTGCCCGGCTGGCGATAGGCTTGCCACCTATCACATTGTGAGACCAAGTATATTCGGCTAATCGTGGGTGCACTTGTTGTACTTCTGCCCACCTCTTCGAGGACATGGGCGTGAAGATACTTTTATTTATATTTTATATGAACATGATAAACAAGAAACACATCGATCCAGCTCGAAGGATCGAGCTCCTACAAGAATACATGTGCATCAATTTTACGTATAAATAGTCAAAAAATATAGCAAAAATGAGTGTATGTTTGTACCGGAAAATATAGGAACATAACCTACAATGCATGCTTCTAAATTCTGTGCTTTAGCTTCCTAACAGTTAAGGTACTAAGTCATTAACTACCCAGGCGAATCAATATTTTATTTTTGACACTAAAATATACATTAACTATCTTTTGCCCGCGGCTTCGCTCGCATTTAATTCATTTTAGGGAAGTGGGGGATTTGAAAAAGGCAAAAAGTAGCTTGTCCATCCCTTCAACTATCTTCCCTTAAAAAATCACGTCACGAACATGGCAAACAAGAAACACTTCGATCTGGCTCGAAGGACCAACCTAGACAATATAATCAAAAAAATATAGCACGAATGAGTGTGTGTTTGTACCGGAAAAGCACAAAAACGTAACCTTCTATGTGGTATGTTTCTAAATCCTACGCTTTAGCTTCTTAACAATTAAGGTACTAAATAATTAACTACTCAGATGAATGAATATTTTATTCTTACAAACAAAATATTCATTCATTTATTCAATAATTTTTAACTTAGAATTGAATATATAAAGGAAAGTGGTAGTTGCAGTGAGACCGCCGACCACACAGCCCATAGACACCTAATAACAGGCGAATGGCTGCTGTCAACACATCTGACTTATAGTTCCGATATAAATGTCCAAGCGGAAAGACCCAATCTGTGTCGACCAATCAGATCTCCTGTACATCACTATCTTTCACTGTGAGGTTGCGTTAGCCAGTAACGGCGTTGCAACCCGCTTCGTCTTAGCTCAGCTAGTTGCCAGAATACATTCAATAAGAAAAATGAAATTTCGGGCGTGTATGGGGCGTGTGGTCGGTGGGGAGACTGACGCTGCAGCACGGAGGAGTGCGGCGGCGTGTTCTCGGCGAGGTGCACGAGGTACGGCGCCGAGTGGAACGACGGCGCGTGCTCGTTCACGTCCAGCACCAGCAGCCGCGTCATCAGCAGCGTGGCCACGCTCGGCTCCGACGGATCTTCCGCTATTATACCTGACACACACAACACACCGACTGTTAGCCACGGATATTCTCATTCAATGTCTATCTCTTTGCTACTTTTGGAAATGTACACCGTTGATACAAAAAACCCAAGATACACAATCAGTGTCTCAAAAACGTCCTCTAAAAATGAGCGCACAATTTAAAATTATGCACTCATTTCAAATAGAATCGCGTCGGTCGCGATACTCAATATTATTACTTTGTGTACATTGCTTTGTAAAAAAAACTATAAATCTTGCGCTTAAAGTTAAATATGCAAAGACATAAGTTATTACCATATCTATAACTACTTATATGAAATTAGGGACAGTTTTCAGTGTTAGTTTTGTTCAGGACTGTGCATCTCGGGTTTTTTATATCAATGATGTACACATATAGACAAATACTATTAAAATATAATGCAACTATAAACTTAAATGTATTGTCATCACAGAAATCTAAATTATAAGGCAGTAGAAGTTGTGAAGGTGCGTGACTTTGTCGCTGCACATGTGACTCGTAAACCACAAGTGCGGCGAAATATTATTGATCCGACACATTATTGGTCCGAGCTGCCACGTCTCCTTTTTACTTGAGATTTTGAGTTTTTATAAAATATTGTTAACGCCATAACTTTAAACTGTTTTTTTTTTGTTGAATCAATGCAAGTGACACGTGCAGACGTAATTGTGTATTTATTGTTTGTCTAGATGTGTTGGTAGCTACGACCCGGCGACACGCGTCCTAGTGTTAAAATACAGTAGGTAGCATTTCTATTGCCTTATTATTTAGCATTCTGTGATTGTCATATTATTATTAGATCAGATTAGAGAGCATCACCTATGTCTAGAAATCGAGTCTTCAAAATATTATTGTAGATAGATACTATTTGGTAAATGCTTTTTATATGCGATTTCCGACGTAGATAAGCATTTGTGTCATGATCATAAATGTTTATATTTTCGGGTTTGGGTGTTTATTAAATATTATAGTGATGGAAAAAAACCTATCGATAATTTTTTTTATAAAAATTAAGATATGGCCAGGTTGAGATATGGTGGTTATTTGCTACCTAAAATTTAGAAAATCTGCCTAATCAAGTGCAGCATAAAGGAGTTGTAGGGTCACAAATTTGCAAAGAGAACGTTGTTTTGACATTCTCAAGCGCGTCTAAATTTCTTTTATTATTATATAGGAAATGATGTAAGAATAACGACAAAAATATAATCTGACAATTTTCACAAGCCGAAGTTATTGGAATTTCTTTTTTCTGTGCTAGTAGTACCTGTACATAAAGGGTTTATATTTGGTGTAGAGTGTGAACAGTAAGCAAGGTAGTATCGTATGTTAATCTGACGCTAGAGAGGTGGAATGTACTGACCGATGACGTGTTCGGGCGCGGTCTCGCGGTCGAGCGGCGCGGTGAGCAGCAGGCGCGCGGCGGTGTCGAGCGCGAGCGGCAGCGGCGCGGCGGAGGCGGCCAGGCGCAGGCGCGCGGCGGGCGGCGCGCGCAGCTCGGCCAGCAGCGTGCCCAGCGGCGCGTCCTCGCGCAGGAACAGCGCGGGCGGCGGCGGCGGCGGCGCGGCGGCGCGCGCGCCCGCCCGCAGCACGCGCACGCGCACGCCCGTCTCCGCCGCCCGCCCGCCGCCGTCGCGCGCGCGCACCCACACCTGCACCACGCGCCCCACTGCAACCACACACACTCACCTCACTGCATGCTATCGACGCCACGGCCCTTACCTACTGTACACTCCAATACGAATTTAACCTATCGTACTGTCCTTTTGAACTATGGAATAATAATAAAAATAATAAATCTTATCTCACATGACCTACCGCTATTTTTACATTTTAAATATCTACATACTCTAAAAAAATATTACCACACTGTATCTCTGGATTCTAAGCTAAAATATTTGGAACGAATCGTTCGATACGAATTTTCCAAATATTTTAGTTTTACAGAAAAAACATTAACATGCCAAAAACTAGTACATACTCTTTGATAAATTAAATAAATCGCATTATATCAAAATATTAATAATATTAATACATGTCATTCTGAACAAAAACATCTTTAAACAGGTTCAACTTATCCCTAAAACTTCTCTTTGAGTTAATTTTTTTAACTTTGAACTGTAAAAAATTAAACTTTATCAAATAAAATAAATGATTCAAAATCTGCTAGGTTGAATAGGTCGTAAAAGGTTCCTAAAACCTTATAAGGAAGAGTTTTAATGAAATCGCGATTTTGTATTTTAGGGTAAAATTAGTAAAAGTTAAAAATATACTGTATATAAATTACATACGTAAATTAAAGCCGTCCCATCTATTCATAGTTATTAAATAATTTAAAAGCAAAAAGAACTATGACAAACGTCTTCCAATATCTTGTGTTTCAGGAATATTGAGTCAGATATTTTCCAAATTTTTAGGACCAAACGGACAGTGTAAACTTCTAAAATCTAATAATCTAATCTATCTCCTACCTTCCTGCTACTTTTCTGCTATCTTCCCGTCGGTGTGGTGGTTTGGTGTCTTTAGGCGATGGTTGTCTCTTTCCACCAGAAGAATAATCTGCTTGTTTGCTGTCGAATGATGTATTTAAGAAAAACTTTCCTAGTACTTCCCTTTACCTTCTCTCTATCATCTCGCTACCAGTTTTTTGCCACTATATCTATGTACGCACATATACAATATATACGCAAATCTATATAAATAGAGGTGTCGGTTACGGTAACATGTTGCAAGTTCAATATAAATTACATCAAAAATTATTTAATAAACTCATCTAGTATGTAACTAGAAGAGTGGCTATGTTGTTTGTTTTGTTAGAAAACAAATTCCGCCAAAACACTACGCCCCACTTGTAATGCTGTGATTCGCCAATTCAAGTTAAATGTGATAATGACGCAGCAATAGTAAACACGTATTTAATAAAATGAGATAGTTGTATATAAGAGAAAGACGCATAAACAAGTGTCCACGTGTTTCGTGTTATCTGTCCAGATTTATTATTATTATTATTATTAACTTGAGCCATATTATATGAAAGTAAATAAAAATAAAATCAATGTTTATTGATGCCGATGAAATGTAATTCCGTCTGTTTTATAGTTCGACGTTTTGCTGCTTTTTCCACACCATCTAATAGAACAACACGACATTATGCGGTATAATATACCAAACTTTGAGTATTTTCGAGAGCATCGGGGACGTATACATAGGTCACTTGTTGGTACGGTACTGCCTTAGTGCGAGCATAAATTGCTGTTTATCAGTGGCAAAACACTGAACAGTTTCGAAATTAGCTGGCTCATATTGCTACTCTATTAGGTTACATGCTCGATGAATAAACTGTATGGTTTTTTCCATCTCAAAAAATGTCCAAGCCGTCTTAAGAAGTTTTCAATTCAACAAAAAAAGAATAACTGAACAGAGAATTTCTTTTTTTTGAGGACTATTGAGGAGTAATTTTTTAATGTTATTTCAAAACGTAATAAGTAAATAATGGTACCGTAGTCGGTGGCGTTCCTGGCGAAGGAGAGCTCGCCGGTGGCGGGGTCAATGGCGAACAGGTGCGAGGTGTCGGCGTGCAGCGCGGCGTCGTGCACGGAGTAGTTGAGGCGCGCGAAGTCGCCGGCGTCGGGGTCGCGCGCCGTGACCGCGAGGAAGGCGCGGCGCGGCGGCAGGTCGGCGGGCGCGGCGGCCACGTACTCGCGCAGCGGGAACGCGGGCGCGTGGTCGTTGGCGTCGGCCACGCGCACGCGCACCAGCGTGTGCCGCGCCAGCCCGCCGCCGTCCGCCGCCAGCACCGGCACCGCCCACTCGCCGCGCGCCTCGCGGTCCAGCGGCACGCGCGTGCTCAGCGCGCCGCTGTGCGCCTCTATCGCGAACGTCTCGCGCAGCCGCGCCGACGGGATGGAGTACGTTATCGTGCCGTACTCGCCCAGGTCCTCGTCTTGGGCCACCACCTGAAACGAACACAACTCAGATTAAATACGAGTGTAACTTCACAAAAAATACAATAAAATAATAGTGCGATTCGAATAACTTTTACGCTTTAGAGCCGAATCATACCTAAATACCCTTCTGGGGTTTAACCTTCCGTCCTGATTTTATCAACCGATAGAAAACGGAAATTATCAATTTGACCTATTTGTATGTAATATTATTGGAATTGGATAATATTCGAATATAATGATTTACTTAGGTTTCCAAGCACATATACTCAATTTCATAGATGTACGTATGATTATAGATCTCTCCACGAATTTCTTGAAAATTAAGAATCATATCGGAATATTTTTTTTAATTTAAATCGGGTATATTCAATCTTAGGTAACAGCCTAAATTTTATTAAAATCGGTTTAGTATGTTTTGTTATATGAACTTAATAGTATCATTGTGAAGACTGTATATATCGAAAGTGTAGTAACTAATCTGTTTCGTTTAATGTGGAATACAGGGTTCAAAAATATCATATCTTGATATTTTTAAAAAATCGATTTTTCAGATTTACTGTATTTATTTGATGTTCAAATTAATTATATATCAATGATGATTAGGGTTATATAGATTAAGCGCCGATATAGATTATGCGTTTGAAAACAACGTTTTTTTAACTGCACAATAATTACGCAGTAATTGGTAAATGATATAGGTAAGATTTCCTGTACAAAAAAAAATCACGCGTATCGTATTTAATAATATATTTCTTATAGACACTTTAATGCAATTTTTAAAGTTTAACGGATTTTATTGAATTTTCGGTTTAGCAAAGGCGTGACACGTGGCGTAAACAACTAAACGGATCTTGCAAGAAAGCATGAGCAGGCTTGTCTCTATTTATAGCATAAGATAACAAATAAGCAGATGGCTGTTCTGATGGAAAGTAAAACCATCATCCATAGATACTAAATATATTAATGGTATCTAACTATTCCTGTAGCGGGATGGAAATGTCATATGAATAAGTTTATCTGCTACCTTACTCTTAAAAATTTAACACAATAGTGACGAGCACTGTATTTAATATTTTCATTTTCTAATTATATGTATATTGTAAGAGAACATTTTATTTCAATTTATGTAACAGCAATTTATTATCATATCCACAATGTTAATTGTTATTTATACAAGACTCGTACAAGACTAGTGTAAATATTAGTTAACTTTAATAAAAAGTTGTTTGAAAAGGTTACTTAAATATAAAATGTTTAAGTAATTTTTTCAAACATATTGTTTTAAATGAGCGATAGATATATATATATATATATATATAATCAGTGTAGGTGGTAACACTCACCGTGGTGACGAGCACGGGCGGCGGCTGGTTCTCGAGCACGCGCGCCTCGTACACGAGGTGCGGGAAGTGCGGCGGCGCCGTGTTGGCGGGCGCCAGCGTCAGCTTGACGCGCGCGAACGCGGCGTGCGCGCCGTCCGACACCGACACGTTCAGCGAGCGCGGCGCGCGCGCGCCCGCCAGCGCCGCCGCCGCGCCCGCCTCGCGCAGCGACAGCACGCCCGTGCGCGCGTCCAGCTGCAGCGCGCGCCCCGACCCCGCGCCCTCCAGCGCGTACCGCAGCCGCAGCGCGTCGCGCGCGTCCGCGTCCCACGCCGCCGCGCGCGCCAGCGCCGTGCCGCGCGCCGCCTCCGGCGACACCAGCGCCGCCACCACGCCGCGCTCCATGCGCGGCGCGCAGTCGTTCACGTCCGTCAGATTGATGTACAGGTGGGCGGACGACGACAGGCGCGGGCGGCCGTTGTCCTCGGCGCGGATCACCAAGTGGTGAGTGGCGCGCGTCTCGCGGTCCAGCGGCGCGGAGACGCGCACGGCGCCGGAGCGCGCGTCCACAGTGAACGCCTCGGCCGGCGCGCTCGCCTCGCCGTCGTTGCCGATCTCCCATAGAGAGTAACTGATCTCACCGTTCTCACCTAGTGGATATTACATATAGCATCATCATTAAGTTCCCCAATATATCAATTGCGACAGACATTTGAAATCTAAAAAAAATGTATAGTTTAAGCATGTGATGTGTACCGGTGTCGGCGTCGGTGGCCCGCACGGTGAGCAACAGGTCGCCAATGGCGGCGGCCTCGGAGACGGCGGCGGAGTACTCGTCCCGCTCGAGGTCGGGCGCGCAGTCGTTGACGTCGGTGAGGGCCAGCAGCAGCGCCAGGTCGGCGTAGGCGCCGGTGACGCCGTCGGTGGCGCGCACCACCAGCTCGTGCTCCGGCGCCGCCTCGTAGTCCAGCGGCGCGCGCGCCACCAGCGTGCCTGCGACCGACCACGAGCACCGCTTACACGCCACCCACAGCCCTACCATTGTCCCCTACCGACCTCTGTCTCTAGTTACAATTTATTCCAATACATCAATTCCAAAATACTATAATTCATTAGAAAATACTACAGATTAATGCACTACACTAACGACACGGAAGATATAAATATCAATTACTCCCTTGAACTTGGCTCGATACGACATAAAGATAAATGAAAGGAAACCGCGCTGATCCTAAAATATTTTCAATTCCTACTCTACTTTCTAATGCGCACATCTCATTTCTTTCTAATCCTTAGTGGATCCTACTTTTCTTAAACCTTCCTTTCCCAATATAAAGATCACTTACAATAAGTAGTATTCTTTAATATTTATACTTAACACTCTTCTCATAATATTGTTTCATTTGTACGATGTCGTATCCATTAAGAAACCCGTAAAATTCTCATATTATATCGTCCACAAATTTCAATATAGCTTGTCCATTACAATAATATTTATTTGCAACAAACAGTTAGCGAAAAGCGCTTTATAAAATTACGATTACGTCGTTTCCCTTGTTGAGTAAGGAAAATGAATGCTTGGTATTTGCGACTTCTAAACCGATAGCTTTATTCGTTTTCCGAGACATGCGGGTATTTATATATAGATAATTTAAAGTCAGCAGACTCTGGGCTGCGACTAAGATTTTTCCTTGGAAAACTTCAATAACACGCGACAATCTTACGTTATCAGTTTATTTAACACTGCAAAAACTTTGCTTATAGTTTTGAGAAACGGAACAACAGTAACTAAGACAGAAGCTGGCAACTAAGTAAATCCATCGCATTAACTTTCTTAGCGAGTAATCAAATCAAATATATACAAGAAAGCAACATGAGTATAACTATTTACAAGTGTTTAGAGAATAAAATACCAAAAGTTCCTCCTATGTTAAACTGATAATGTAGAGTATTTGTTTTATTTTGTAGGTTAGCAAACAAGCAGATGGGTCTCCTGATAAAATGAAATTACTACCGTATATAGACACCAAGATGTTAATAGCGCGTTGCTATCCGTGCCGTGCCGTTGATATCAGTCACATATTCTGATGCACAATTTTCCACGAGCTTATTTTAATTAAGCACATATCGTGCTTTTTGCGTGCAATTATGGAAGTTTTTTCTTGTTGCGCGTCCTTGCAATGCCGTCTTATCTATTCCTGATATTATTTCTCTGTCTCTATGTCGTAAGTTCCCGTTTGGAATAAAATGCAGCCGGTAACCTTATATTTGGCATTTCATATTAGCCAAACGAATAGCAACCATTAACATTTTTCAGGAGAACCATCAGTTTGTTTGTTATCCTAAGAGATAAATTTAAAAAAAATGCGATGGTATCTGATGCGTTTCTTGTCCCCTTGCAGTTTGGAATGATTTGAGACAGCAAACTTCAATTATTTTATCTAAATTTCAATAATTATTATCTTTCCTCTGTGACCAATATTAAATTATGTATATTAAAGGATAGTTGAGCAATCAAGTTACATCTGATTAGGGATAGAAGTATTTTCAGGGTTCTACCTTAGATAATGCAAATTTCTTTCTCTTGTCAAAGGATTCTACCGGGTACCATTTTTGGTCCTACTTAATTTCATCTGTAGTCAGTAGTGCTCGATCGAGCAGGTATTGTCTTACGATTGTTTTTGGAGGAACTTTTGGCTTAAGAAAATGGAGCACAGGCTTTGGCTTAATGAAAAAACTCACAAAGATGTTATTGTGTACTGAAATTTTAATGGCTGAACATGAAAAAGTATGCGTAAAGAAAACCAGTAATTTTATAGATTTTTAGTTTGGATAAAAAAACAGCAATTATTAGCAACTACTTCTCACAAGTTTTAAAATTAGCCTCGACACACATACTTCGAACATTTGTGATTAAAGATCAAGTAAATTTGAGAACAAAATTCATCATCGCCCGTTTGGCAGATGGAATCGTAACAAGGAATAGTCAAACCGACTTTTGGATAAGTACGTTTTAGATAGAGACAAAGAGAGGGTAAACTGTATTTGTCAACTGTGTGTTCCGTAATACAATTTGTTACTAAAATAATACAAAACAGTGGAAAAATCGTTATCCCTGCCATGTGTCCTATTATACGTTATTGTAACAGCTTTAAATAGGATTTACCTGGATAGTATGGTATGGAACTACTTTTGGAACGAAGTTCCTTATCGCGCGTTGTGAAAAGGGGCTAGACGGAAAAAATTCTTACGAAAAGTTGTCACGACACTTTTTGCTTTAGTAAGGTATTGTAAGCACAGAAATATCCAGCCACTTCCCTTTAGCTCGTGCATTGAAAGTGAAAGACTACTATTTGATTGAGTTACTTTTTTTCTAGTGCCAAATGTTCGACATTTATACAGAATTTCGGCCGAATGTCGAATTTCGACATTCGACCGGGTGCCGAAATTCTACCAGGTTCCGAAATTCGACCGTGGGTCGAAATTCTAGGAAGTTCCTTATCGCGCGTTGTGAAAGAGGGCTAGACGGAAAAAATTCTTACGAAAAGTTGTCACGACACTTTTTGCTATAGTAAGGTATTGTAAGCTATGCGGCGTGCGGATGTTTCTGTTTGTCTCTCTCTCTCTCTCCTCTCTCTCTCTCTCTTATAGAAAGCAAACCAGATATTTTCATTTCTATTTCGCATTGAACAGTGTAGTTTCGCGACGATTATTTTTGTTGAGTGTATACAGGTTTTTTGTAAATAATAATAAAAAGAACTTTGTTCCATTCGGGTGTCCCTTTACACCTCTCAAGTTTTTTTAAGAATTAAACAAGATGGCTATAATAGATTTCAAAATTAATAATAAAATAGCTTTTCAATTATAAAAGAGAACAATTGCTACGTGATACGTGACTATGGGGCAAGACCCTCGTTCACAGTTGCGTAGTAAAAATTCTTTTGGTTATCTATATTTATCGATATTTATAACAATTTACATTTTAAAGTTAGAAAATATTTTTGCATATTCTAAAAATTGACGGCAAGCTGAATCGATTGAAAAATAATAGGTTTCCTTGATGATAGGAATGTGCCTCAAAAATCACTGCAAGATGTCGGTTTTTGGGGTCCTTTTTTATTGTTACTTATTTTTCGATCTAGCCCTTTCGCATTTTAACAAATTACATTTTTTTTGTTTTAATTGCTTTTTTAAGTTATTAATATTTGCAAAATGGCAGTAATTCTTAAAAAATTCTGCATAAACCTACGTTTTATTGGTTATCTGTATGCCGGTAACCTTATATTTGGCAATTCATCAGAGTCACATGAATAGCAACGTACCATTAACATTTTTGGTGTCTATAGGCATTAATGGTTCTCTTTTTCCACCAGGAGTGGTTTAGCATGTGTATGATCCTAAAAAATAAATAATGAAAAAAATTATATGTTTCTTGTCCCCTTGCAGTTTGTAATGATTTGAGAGAGCAAACTTGAGTTGCTATAATTCTGTCGTGCGAAACATGTCAGTCAAATCCATCCAGTGATCGGACCTGTGTGTTAATATAATCGGTCAGAACATACAATATTATATTACTAACATGGCATCACATTACATAAGATAGCATCACTGCACACCTGCTATTTTACGCACCATTTTGTGTAATTACCACTGAATGTACAAAACAAAATCAATTTAACCGCTTAAATTTTGTTAAGATGACGGATAATTAACTACAGGTATGAGCTGAAATTGCCAAGTCATAGTATAGTATATTTTCTGGTGTTAAAAATTTTCGTAATCCTATCTTGTTGTATTAAGAACAATCTTAATCCAGATATTTTTTTTTACATATTTAACATGAGTCAACATTTGTGCAATATTAATTTAAAATTCAAATATTCATGAGATAATTTATTTAAAATTAAATTTTGGATAAAACCAAAAATAAATTACTCGCTAATATGGATCGTAATCTTAGTATATATAAATGACGATGGATGTCCATGATGTCCACGGTGGACTCCGAAACTACTGAACTGATTTCAATGAAATTTTGTAGATTGAAGAAAAACTATCCTACCTTTTAAGTTGGACCAAACAGTAGATTACTGTTTGGTCCAATTTAAAAAGCAGGATAGTTCTTATCCCAATTGATTTGTGATAAAAAAGTTCAATAAAAGTTTTGTCGAAATTTTGAATTTGATGTACAGCCCATCTCTGGTAGTTATGAACAACGATGCACTTGGTTAACCGAAAATTATGACGTACAGTGATTCCCATGCATCAAATCAATAGCAAGCGTGTTTTGGATGAGCACTGCTAGTGAATTATCACGATTGTGGAACTGGAAGCGACTATGGACATTGAAACAACGAATGAGCAGTGGCTACTAGCATCGATCAATGAGTTGACTTAGCGGTCCGAGCAAAAACAGAAATCGTATTTGGTAATGAAATGTTTTATATAAGGAAAAGATTTTAAGTACATATCTTTGTCACTTACTAAATGAGATTGATGAGATAGACCACAAGTGCTACAATAACATAGCGTCAGCCGAAATTATCAATCAATTCAATATACAATAAGCCCATATTAGAATTCAACGGACACTTTTCATATAAAATAAATTTTAAGAAATAATGTAGTTAGGAGGCACGATACTAATCAAACTTGTGCGCTATTTCTTATTTTTAAATCAAGCAAAGATTTTCTTTTGTGCCATAAGGGTAACATTTTCTTTATTTATGATCAATCAAACAAGTAGAAATATGTCGAATATGTTAATCAAACTATTGTATAAAATACAAAAATTGGAAAGTATTTATTACTATAGTTGAAACTTACAACACAGAGGGCTGTATAAACATGCTACTCTAAAGTAACAAGAAAAAATACAAGTGTCATCTATTCATGCGGGCGACAATAAATATTTTGTTTTGTTATTGTAAACAAACGTTTTTCATTTTAAAACTAGTAAGTGGTTAAAATCAAATAAATTTAACAATGAGAGATAAAATTGTAAATTTCAGAATTATAAAAAGTGTCTGTGATATAATTTATATTTCCGAAGAAATTAATAATGTTTTAAAATAATATAAGCATCTATCAACATTCGTTGCTTTTGAGGCGAACTTTCTATGGACTCATCAATCTTGTTTCAAATTAAATAATAATTGTCATAATGGTAAATAACGTTGCCTATAGATACTAGATATGTTAATAAAATTTTATGCTCTAATTACCCTTACTGAAAGGAACAGTGACAGGTAATAAGAATAAATACTGTGTGGACATCAAATCTAGATGAATAATGGACGAGTATGATATTATAAAGTAAAAGTTTTAGTAAAAGTGAGTCACTCTTAGTTTAATTTTAATGAAAATTAAAAGCAGTCTAGCTATAAATATAAAACGTTTTTTTAACAATATTTGATTATATCTATATTTATTATACGTTTCAATTAGTTTTTGAGTAGATAATTTGACAGCTAATTGTTACCAATATGTGTTTTTGCTCAGACTTCAGTAACCGAACGCTCAGAGCGTGCAACATCGATGATATAGCGTTAGAATACTCACAGGGGCCGGTGCCTCTGTCTGGGGCTGTGGGATAAAACATAAACTTTAAACTAATCTATGTTATTTAAGTGATTAAAGTTAATGAGTATAGTTGCAATAATGATTATTTTTTCACAATTAAAATTCGACAATTTTAAAAAGTTTAGAAACAGTGTATTTATATGGAAGCAAGTGTTTAGATGTCGTTTGTCAAAAAAAAAGCAAAAAAATTATCAATCAAAATAAATATTTAAAATTAATCGATTTAAAAAAAAACATTTCGACTTAGTTTATGTTGTTGTTAAAAAAATTGTTAAAGAAAATTAATGTGGATTATTTTTAAAATAAATTATTAAAAATTGTTCAATTCAAGAAGTAAATCCCATATTTTGTTAGTAAAGTTTCAAATCTAAGTGTTAGTCAACCGTAAAATAATTTTGTGAGCCGTTTGAAAAGTTTGTATGGAGTCGTTTCGTGTATAATTGTAACGGTGTTTTAACATGTAAAGTCTTTTAATATGTGGATAGAAATAGCGGGAGATATTTTTAAGAGATTTTTCTAAGTGGAAAGCACAGAAACCTAAATAATAAGGCAATAGAAACGTTATCTCTGTCTTTTAATACCGGGGCGCGTGTCGCAATACATCAATGTCAAAGTCAAAACATTTTTATTCAAATTTTTTTTGAGTTACTACCGGAACGGAAACGCGGCCGGGAAATCTAGATAAAAAATAAATGCACAATTACGCTTATATATGTCACTTGCATTGATGCAACAAAATTAAACTTTAAAGCTATGGCGTTAAGCAAAATTTTATAAAAACTTAAAATCTCCGGGGACGTGGCAGGTCGGGACAATAATGTGTCGGAATAATAGTATTTCGCCGAATTTGTGGTGTACGAGTCACAAGCGCGGTGACAAGGTCAGGCGCCTTTATGACTTCTACTGGTTTATTATTAAGATTTCTGCGGTGGAGAGTGAGTAGATGTGTGTATGATACGTGCGGGTGGAGCGAGCGTACCGGTGTCGAAGTGTATCTCGAAGAGGTCGGCGCCGGCGTGCAGCGTGTAGATGAGCGGGCGGCCCAGCGGCGAGTCGGCCCGCAGCGGCGCGCCCAGCGCGGCCCCGGGCGGCGTGTCCTCGCGCACCGCGCGCCGCTCGCGCGCCATAGCCCACGCCGGCGCCCCGGCGCCGCCGCGCACCACCACCGACACGCCCGCCTCCGCGCCGCACGCCGGGGACCCTGCGCCGCACCACACACGCACAATACACATCCCCTCCCAACACACCACTACCACACTACAACACTACCACTGACTACTGGAAACTAACACAACTCTATGTAAATACAAGTTATATTCGAACAACGCACACATACACACCTCTCACGGACGCGACACCTATCTCAGACTGGTTCGGGACAGTTTGTTCCGCACCAGTCCGAGATATCGCGTCCGTGAGAGGTGTCTATGTGTGCTATGCTCGAATATCACTTGTATAAAACACTGACTTCTGTTAGACTCCGGTATTCTGTGGCACTACTGCCGTAACTACACCGCCCTAGCGACAAATAAACTTTTTTTTACATCATAAGATAGCAAACAAGCAGATTGGTCCCCTGATAGAAAGAGTCAACCATCGTCTATACAGACCAAAGATATTAACGATGCGTTGCTATCTTTTAACGAGGTCTAATGCCACATGCATAAGTTTACCAGCTACCTTACCCTGCAAACCTGAACACAACAATGACAAGCACTAACGCTATTAAAAAAGAATAGGTAAGGCGGTGGTAACAGACCCGGGCGAGACAATGCAAAACTCTACCACCTTGGTGCCACGATGGTAATGACCCACATAGCCAATCGGTCGCCTTTTACAACATACCTGGCAGAACGGTAGTTGGTCTATTCTTCAAAGGAGCTCGGAACTAACAAGGGAAAATCAACCCTCGCCATAGTTTAAGTAACTTATAACGTAAAAAATTTTTTTGTTAATTTTTAAAAAAAAAATATTATGATTCATGATGTATGAGTTGTTAAAGTAACGCTTTGATAATAAGATTCACACAAATTATAAATGTTTTTTTAAAAATAATTTTCACGCCCGTGTCAAAAAAAATGCCCGACCTGGAATTCTAACCCGGTGGTTAACGTCAACGCCGGACTCCTACATCCCAGAGGCGATATAAATGTTTATTAGTTATGAATAAATAAATAAATTAAAAAATCTTTAAAAATCAGGCAATCAGTTTTAATTTTTAAATAAAAAATGATGTGGTGTCGCGGGACACCAGGTAGGAACGAACTTCCTTCGGCTAAACGGCACTACTCGCTTGTGTACGCGACTGTCGCGCCTGCGCACGTCTCATTTAACGCTTTTATTCCACGCATTTTTCTTACGGTTTTACTATCACACTTTTTTCAGTTCGGTCGCGCAGCAAAATCCCTATCCCCTCCAAGCCTGCCGTAAGGAACTTCATTCCAAAAATACTTAATGGAATATTTTTCACATGTAGTTTTTTGGAATAAACTCAACTTTTTTAATGACAGAGTTGAAATTCAAATATTTTTTCTTAATAACTTTTTTATTACTTTATAAATTTATTGGAACGAAGTTCCTTACGGCAGGCTTGGAGGGGATAGGGATTTTGCTGCGCGACCGAACTGAAAAAAATGTGATAGTAAAACCGTAAGAAAAATGCGTGGAATAAAAGCGTTAAATGAGACGTGCGCAGGCGCGACAGTCGCGTACACAAGCGAGTAGTGCCGTTTAGCCGAAGGAAGTTCGTTCCTACCTGGTGTCCCGCGACACCACATCATTTTTTTTAATTTTTGTCGGTCTGTCTGTCTGTCTGTCTGTATCAAGGCCGCGCATCACGGCGAATCTACTGAACGGATAAAACTGTAGGAGGTCGATTTCTGTACATTGAAGATATTTTAAAAATTTTTTTGGAAGATACTCTTTAATCGATACTGAAGCGAAAAATGTAATTTTTTTATTGGTAAATCTTTTTACTATCATTATGTTAGAAGTTTATAGATTCAGGACGATGTGACAAATAGCAGCAAGTATGTACGTAACCCCCCACAGCCTCAAACTACTTATTACTTAGTTCAATTGCAAAATATCTGATTGATTTGTATACTTATTGAAATAGTTAATTTACTTTTTAGGAGGTTATATTTTAAATTAATTGTTACGGAGTCAGTTAACATATTAATATTTTGTATTTTTAGCAAAGAACTAGTAAAAATAATTGCCAAATTATCAGTGTTATAAAATATGCATCCTACCTCCATCAAAAGCGGCGATGACCAGGTTGTAGACTTGATTATAAGTGTCGATGGTCTGTTTTAGGGTGACTTCTCCAGTACGTCGGTCCACGCGGAACAGTTCGCCATGTCCTCGTTTCATTTCGTATCGAACCTATAATGAAGACATATATTTAATTAGTGCTCAGGCCGAGTTCAATGTAAAGACTGGTCTATAAACGTTCGCTTTAAGGGTTATTTTCTTTTCTAAAATTAAATCTCTTAGTGCGGCGATTTGAAGGGAAGTATCGTATGGTTTGTTTTCGTCCTAAATGCGGTGTGAACAACATGTGTATTGTGTTTGCATCATTTTGGTGTAGCAAATGTTTTGACTTAAAACTAGTTTAAAAACTACCGGTCATTAGAGATTTTTGGAGGTTTTTATAAAATGTTCACTAGGAGCATATCAGAGATGAGGCGTTTCATAAATCCAAAAAAAACAGTAGCAGTCGTGGGACTGCCGATAGAAGTGAAAACGGAACTATTAAGTTGAGAGTAATTAAAACTATATGCAAAACATAGCTATAGATATACTATTATCATTAGCATGTCGGTGACGCGAACCGAGGATTTTACCCTCTACCAAAACGCTCAACGCGCCTAAAGAAGTTTTCACTTCAATAAACAGGTTTAATTGAGAATAGACAATATTTGCCGGTGTGAGTGTCATGCACAGTGCGGTCAAAAATTATGAGCGACGAACATCAAAGAAAAATTTTGAAAAAATCTTCTACGGGTTTATTGATTCAAATACTTAAAATTTTCTTACAGAAGGAAAATGGCATTTAAAACCTCTATAAACTGGTTTATCAATTCAACCCTTATAATTTTCCTACAGAGGGAAATCGGCATTTTTGAGGTTAAGGTAGAGCCAAACCTCAACAAATCGTTTTTTATGTACTTGGACTGATTTAGGTTTTAAAATTGACCGTTAACAAGCCTTAGTTTTTTTAAAGGGTAATATGGCAATCTTTCGTTCCCACCACTATAACTGCAACAAAGTTTCTGTGACATATGAATGTAAGAAGTATGACCGGTGGGCTGGCGTGTACCTCGGCGTTGTCCCCGGCGTCGGCGTCGGTGGCCCGCACCCGCAGCAGCAGCGCGCCGGCCGCGGCGCCGGCGGGCACGGCGCCCACGTACGGCAGCTCCGTGAACACGGGGCAGTTGTCGTTCACGTCCGTCACCGCCACGTGCAGCCGCGTGCGCGCCACGCGCGCCGCCCCGCCCCCGCCCCCGCCCCCGCCCCCGCCCCGCGACCGCGCCTCCACCAGCAGCAGCAGCGACGCGCGCTGCTCGCGGTCCAGCGCTATGCCGGTGCTGCGGACTGCTCCCGATGTCAGACCCACCTGTATACCAAACGACCAACAAATCCCATTCAAATATATCTGAAGAACGCTACTGATTGTCATCGACCACCAAATCTCGCTAAAATATATTCAATTCCATTGACTGAACTCATGGCTAGTTATACACCTACTAATATATAAGGTCACTCGATAATAAGTGAAAATATTTTAACCCAACATTCGGTACGTCTAACCAAAGATATCCAGCTAAAAACAGACGTACAAGAGTGTAAAATGTTTTGATTTGTACGAATAAAATTTCGTATACGAAAAAAATTTCAAACCCTTAAATGACGTATGTTATTACCTGGATATCTTTGGTTAAATTAATAATGCTGTGTTAAAATATTTTCACCTATTATGAATTAATAACCTTATATATTAGTTCAATGAAGTCGTCGTTTTTATACATCGATTAATAAAACAAATAATATTTGCTATTTGAGCCTGAAACACACGATTTCTATATAATTATGTAGTTCAGACACATGTCATAAATACCAAATAGTCTGCGCGACAAGTTGATAATCGTTTAAAATAGAGATGCTCTTCTTAAAATTATGTGCGATAGCTCATTGGATCCGGAATGACGCCTAAAAAAATTGTACTAAAAGCGTGTATTAGAACATAAAAAACTGCAAAAGTTATAAACAAAGATGAAAAAATGGCTTTTCGTTTTTTGCCAATATTTAAAAAACTATTAATATTTAAGAAATTTCAAAAAAAGATTCGAAAAGAGGAGGAAATTTCCAAGTAAAAACTTATAGATCTTGGAACTCTATCTCCATTATTTATAATTTTAATTTAACGCTGAAAATAGGTCTCCGCACGACATTTTTAGGAGTACGACACAAATTAATTTATTTAAGGTGTTGAATATTCTTTTTTTAATTTGAAAAAATTGTGATGTAAAGAATACATCACAATTTTGCGTCTGCAAACAAGAAAAGGCGTCTGCAAACATTACATATTACATTACATTACATTTACATATTCAGTATTAGAATCAAGCACTGTATACGCTCTTTCTTGCATAATCGTTATACCCGACGAGGGATGCTTTTCTGAGTTCGTTGGTTATACCAGTTAACCTGCATTATTAAAAAATCAATAGACTGACCTCAAAACCTTCAGTGGGATTCAGTATGTTGAACTCGACGTGTTCATTGAGCGCGGCTCCCAGCACGTTGAGCACGGCGATGGTGGCGGGCTTAGTGGTGTTCTCCAGCACGGAGCCGTAGTAGTCCGCCTTCTGGAAGGCCAGCCCCGCCGCGTCGGCCTCCCGCGCGTGCACGCGCACGCGCGCGGTGCCCGCGAACCGCCCGTCCGACACGCGCACGCGCAGCGCGCTCTCCGCGCCCAGCGCGCTCGCGTCCGCCACCACCAACTCGCCGGCCGCGCTCAGCGAGAACGCGCCGCGCGGGTCGCCATCCACCAGCGAGAACGTCAGATTGCCCTCGCCGTCCGGGTCGCTGGCCGCCAGCGTCAGCACGCGCACGCCCTCCACCGTGGGCAGCGTCACCGTCGCCTCGTACTCCGACTGCGAGAAGCTGGGCGGACAGTCGTTCTCGTTTATCACTTCCACCGTCACTGTCGCACTGCTGTCCGACGGTAATCGCGGATCGTCCATGTCGATCACCTGAAAATAGGTTAGTACACACTAAATAACACAAAAATTATAATGATCGATTAGAACACAATGTTATAACTTAGTGGAATTTGTAAATTAATAAATTCTATCATTGTTTTATGATCGCTACCATTTACAGACTGTAACGGAATTAAATATAAATACAATCTTGAAGGAAATACGGATTACATGAAGGTATACAGAATATACATATATAATCTTTTTCGGGTTATGATATCAACGATCCAAACAAGCGGAAAAAATGGGTTAAAGTACCATATCTAAGTAGAATGTCGCACGCCACTGTTCGATCATTGAAGAACAGCAAACCAGCAGAACAGTATACCAAAAAATCTCTACACAGGTTGCTATATAATCACAAACAAAAAATACCACGTATGCTTAAAAGTGACGTGTACAGGTTAAAGTGCCAGGATTGTGACGCGACATACGTGGGACAGACCGGAAGATCTTTCGAAGCGAGAATAAAAAAACATACCAGAAGCTGGCGTTTGTAAAAAGGAGAATCGGACTTTGCACAGCATTTAATAAAAGAACGTCACAGATTTGAGTCCCCAGATAACGTGAGCGTTTTGCATGTATGTGACAAGGGCCGAAAACTCAATGCTTTAGAGGCTTTAGAAATCAACCGTTTAAAAAATTAGCTATTCCTCCTTAACGACCGGACCGATATTAACACATCTCCATTGCTAAATATTTTTGCTTAATGTTGCAGTTAATTATTTTATTTTAATTTCGTAAGTATTATTACTAATTATTTATTATTAATCTGACATTATTTCTCGTTATAAATCATGGAACATAGAACAAGCGAATTGGCAAGTACAAACATTTGTATCAGGACCGTGATCGCCACACTCACACATAAAATAAGCATTATTGCATATAAACTACTAATGCAAACATAAACAATGTTGGTCGTTTTCATTTTAAACAACAATAATCCGAAGCACACAAACAGAACATTTAAAAATATACCAAACTGCGTTACAATAAATTTTATTTTGCTACAAAAAAAGAGTATTTACGTCTTTTTGTAGTCTATTCAAAATAGACTCATCTATTTGTACAATAGTGAAACTTAAGATCGTAATAGTTTCGCTATTCTACAATAGATGGCAGCATTGATTTTTCCGTAGTTTTCAGTTGATCATATTTGAGTAGAGAACTTTCTAGAACGATATACGTAATGACTGTCATTACGTATATCTTTCTAGAAAAATTAGGTCAACCTAAAATGAACTTTATATGTAAGGTGTACGGTTGATTTTAGCTTGACTTTCTATTATATCATTAGAGATTATATTAAATCAGGAATTTAATTAAAATAAAATGAAAATTGTACTTTCGGATGATATGAAATATCTCCATTCTTAATCATCTGTATTCTACTATCGTTTCTGCATTCAAGAATGGCACAATACGGCATAATTCAGTGTATAATAGATTTTCGCACGACGACTATCTCCTAATGATATGGTAAGTATCACTAAGGCAATTTAGAGTAAAAGCGCATAATAGTGACGCACGCGGCACGCCCACTCTTCACTTCCCTTGTTCTATGTTCCATGTTATAAATTATAACTTATATAATCTTATATAATTTGACATTTTACATAGACTATAAATAATATTTATTGATATACAATTTGACATATTTTTAACTGTTTGACAATTTTTCATATTTATATTGTAGGTATAATTAAATTATTTTTTATTTTTAATTATTAGAATTATTAGTTTGATTTTTTTGAATAATATCAATATTTCCCCATTTTGGAGGAAAAATATTTTCACGTATTGGGTAAATTCTTAGGCCTGCTCGTCTTTATATAAATGTACCCACTACAAGCAATATTATTTGTCAATGTATGTAACTGTCATTCTTGTTTAGCTATAAGTCCTGAAGATGCGTTAATACGCGAAACCGGCAGACTTCAAATATTTTGGAAAAATATATATGTAGTGAAACCAGTACAAGTGTTTTATATCTAAAATACATATATAAGATCCTTCCAAAATAGGTAAACCATAATTATCCAGCCAAAAAGAACGAGATTCAAAGGACGAAAACTTTGATTTTTAATTAAATAATTTTTTCCCATAACGCTTTACACCTTTCTGCACAAAATAATTCACATTTAATATAAGAGTAAGTGAGTGAGGTTAATTACCCTCTTACTCATGTGCGTCAGAGCTGACGTAAGTCTCGCTCTGACGTCGGAGCCCTTTACGTAACACTTCGATCGCAGTTGCGTCCATTGTCACAAAACTTCGTGCAATGACAGGGAAAATGCAGATGTGACCGGCTATTATCAGCTATCGTCGCAAACATTTAAACTGCGTCTGCTTTATGCCGCGGTTGGCGGTATATCAAAAGGTTTTAGCACACTAATATCTTCGAGAAGATACATGCAGATGCGGCTGAAGGGGAAAGCGTAAACTTTAAAAAATTCAGTGACAAAAGATAACTAAACTACAAGCTAACAGCTGTAACATTTATTATTTAATAATGGCTATTTCTGATTTCCCATCACACTTTACCAGGCTTTGTTTATTATCATGATATCATCACTGGTATCTTTAAATTACAGGAATGCATGTACTTAAATATCATTCAGTTACAACTTTCGAATTAAATACTGGTTGCCCCGTGTTGGCCTAAGACCCTTATAAAATAGACATTCATTTCACCAACAGTTCATTTAAAAGGAGATTTATATTATATTTAAATTATATTTAAACATGTCACTACCTTCGTAACAATTAGGTAGCAGAGATTTTGCAACGCCCGCACTGGTACAGCAACCATCGACTTACCTGCTCGTATTTCTGCCACAATAGCGTCAATACCATTTGACTATCGTCTTCAGTTTTAGAGGGGCTGTTAAATTAAGCATATTGCACATAATTAATGTCTGTGGTGTCTGTAGGCGAGGTTTTCTCTCCTGTAATTAGGGTAGCCATTTGCTTGTTGCTGCTATCTATACTGATGTAAAAAAATACAATTCTTTTGTATTAATTAATGTAAGATAACACTCAATTAAGTGTAATCAAAAGTTTGAATCTTCTCCGTAAACATTAATTATTAATTAGGTAAAATGAATGTACCTTTAGTTTTTACCTAAATTGGCTAAATTTACATCAATTACCCGCTCAATACCAGGGCCATAATATTTGTGTTTTTTTCGTTAAAGCACGGACCGTTACGCGCGCTCACCTCCCAGGTCCGTAAAGCAGATACAGTCCGAATGTTTGCGACGATAGCCAATAATAGCCGAAAGGGCTCCGGCGTCAGAGTGAGACCTACGTCAGCTTTGACGTTCACAAACAAGAATAAGAAGGTAAATAACCTCTCACCCTTACGTTAAATGTAAATTATTTTATGCAGAAAGGCATAAAGCGTTATGGAACAAAAGTTTTCATCCCTTGAATCACGTTCTTTTTAGTTGGATATGTTTGGTTAGACGTACTGAACTGTATAGAAATATGATTACCTCTTTTGGAAAACCCTTATATATGTAAGTGTGTACATTGTACATACATTGCGTCTGTACATGTATGCATGTTGGCATTTTTTTTAATAATATTTAATTTTATTAAATTTTATTAAAAACTAATGCGACTAAAGTAGACGAAATGTAGGGGAAGGTGGGGGTAAGGTAGGTGCGAGATAGAGGGGAGGTTGGGGTTAAGTACGGGGAAGACAGGGAAAAGGTAGGCGCAAGGTAGAGAAAGGTAGTGGAAGGTAAGTGCAAAGTAGGGGGAGGTGAAGGTCAGGGATGGTAGGGGTTAGGTAGGAGTGACACGAGACAGTGGGAAGGTAGGGGTGAGCGAGGTAGTGCTAAGTAGAAGAAAGGTAAGGGAAAGATAGGGGTACAGCAAGGGCAAGATAGGGAGAAGTTAGAGCTAAGGTAGTGGTTAAGTAAATGGCAGGTAAAACAAAAGTAAGGGGAAGGTACGGGGTAGATAGAGGAAAGGTAGCGGGAAGATGGGGGCATTGTAGGCGGACTGTAGGGAGAAGATAATGGGGGGGGGGGGAAGAAAGAAGGGGGTAGTGCGAAAGGTAGGGGTAAAATAAAGGTAAAGGGTAAGGGAAAGTTGGGGGAGATAGGCGAAACATAGGGGCGAGTTAAGAGCAAGGTAGAGTCCAGGTAGGGGCTAATCATCAGGCAAATAGAAGATAAGGGGAAGATAGTGGGCAGATGGAGGAAAGGTAGTAGGAAGATGAGGAAAAGGAAGGTAAACGAACTGTAAGGGGAAGATAAGGGTAAGCCAGGGGGAAGTTAAGGGAAAAGTATGGGGAAGTTAAGGGAAAGTGGGATTTGTGTAAAGGCGAGATAGGGTGAGATTTGAGGAAGGCGGAGGAAAAGTTGGGGCAAACTAAGTGCAAGGTAGGGGAACTTAAGGGAAAGGTAGGGGAGATCGGGAAAAGGTACCGAGAAGCTAACTGGAAGGTAGTGTAAAGTTAGCGATAAGGTAGTGGGAAGGTAGGGGAAGGTAGTGAGAAGGTAGGGGAAGGTAGTGGGAAGGAAAAGGTAAAACAGAGGGAACGTATATGGACGTTGGAAATTTGTTTATTTACCAGATTCTTAGTGAATTTTATCCATATTTTGTGTTACTGTTGCTCGAGAGACGTTGCAAAATATCACATGAAGGTGGACATTTAAACGCCGTATAAAGTATGTAAGCAAGCGCGTGTGTATGCGCGGAAGCATGTGTATGTGCAAAGAGACCTCGACGGTGAAGCGGTAGAGCGGCGTGGTCTCGTAGTCGAGCGGCGCGGCGAGCAGCAGCGCGCCGGTGGTGTGGTCCAGGCGGAAGGGGGCGGGGTGGCGCAGGCGGAAGGCGCGCGCGCGCCGCCCCGCGCCGTCCGCGTCCGCGCTCTGCACCACCAGCGGCGCGCCCGCCTCGCCCACCGCACTACCCACCAGCGACCCCACCGCCGCGCTCTGCCGTTTCCATATTTGTTTTATTCAAAATCAACTAACAATAATCTAATATCAAATAAATCGATCACATTAAAATAAAGTCAAAATAATTTGCACCATAATTCGTAATTATTACTTTTTCTTATTTCGATTTTTCTGTTTTTGAGTACTCCGATTCTAATGTCTAGTTCGACAATAATACTCATCACGATAAAAATTACTCATTCCCAATAAAAATGCTATCATATAAGGTGACTAATAAAACCTACTTTATTAAATATACTTTATATTGCTTATTTTTAGTCAACGCTATAAAGTGCTTTACGCACATATAATAAAATATTATCCGGTTCGAAGGACCAAAAAATCTAGAAAATCGTCTCTTTATGTAAGGATAACGTTAATACGTAACTGATGATAATAATAAATAATATATACGTGAGGCAAATAAAACACGTTGACTACGTAGTGATCACTGCTTTTATTGTATGATTTCAAATTACTTACGGATTAGGTAAAAAATACCAAGTGCCAAAATTACGATCCTTACAGGTTTCGCTTCCTTTCAAATTAATATATTGTTAGAAAATGCATAGTAATGTAAACGTAACATACAAATGTAATGAGACATTGTATCGTACAATTACCTCGGATATCCGGCCCCGGTACTCCCTGCTGAGCAGCACGGGCGGGAACTCGTTGACGTCCAGCACGTGCACCGTCACCTGCGCCTCCGCGCTGCCCCCGCCCTGCCCACGCCGTTTATATTATAATATTATAAAATAAATACAAATAACAAATATTTTAGAAAAAACAGAAACCGGCCAAGTACGAGTCGAACTCACGCACGAAGGGTCACATACCATCATAGCAAAAAAAAAAAACGAAAACAAACACGCTTATTGTATTGGGACCCGCCTTAATATTTTCAGTTTTTTGTTTTTAGCTTTTGTTATCGTAGCAGCGACGAAAACACATAATTTGTGAAAATGTCTACTTTATAGCTATCACGGTTTATGAGATACAGCCTAATAGGGTTCTGTTTTACCTTTTAGGTACGGAACCCTAAAAATGTAGGACTTAGATAAAGATGGACTTTGACAGTGCCTACAAAGAGATAAAAATACGAATAAATTGCACATGTGCATTTGGTAAAATAAATGTCAATTTTATTTTAAAAAAATATTAGTTTATTTTTTTATTAGTTGTTATCAAACAACTCAATGTAAAACAGGCATCTGAATTAGGAAAACCTTCTAGGAAAAATAACATTAAATAACTTTTTTTTTTTCTCTCAAGAAATCGTGCTTCCAAGCTAATTAAGTTTCTTACTGCTTGACGAAATTTTTGACGTAAATACATCTTTAAATTTATTTTCATAGTAAAGGTCAGCTTAAAAAAATATGATAAAAAAAAATTGGGGGATGCAATTAGGTGTTATAGCTATATAGCTATCATCAGCATCCAAATTCGAATTATACCGCTGGATAGCGAAGAATCAAAAAAATCATTAAGCTGAGTGAGAACTACGTTTCGTTAGGGGTAATTTTGCTGCGTTACATAATTTACGTATAATACAGGGTACTAGATAAATAATGGACATCGGAAAACATCGGTAACAGTCGTTCAACATAAAAAAGTTAAAAAGTAATTAGGCCCTAAAACTATTTAGAATTTCACCTCTATTGTAATGAAATAAATGTCAACGTCATTTATAAGAAAACCGAATTAGTTGCAAGCTGTACGAGCGGTATGTCCGAGTCATTAATGAGTCAGTTGCAGATAGTATTGAAAGCAGGAAAGACGTGCATTACCGTTTTGTAGAACTATACAGAGCTGTTACAATCCTCTACCATATTTTATTTTGATGCAACATTTTAAGTATTATTTTTTATATAGACACATAAACTCTACATGTATGTAAGTCTATAATTAAATATTTTATATTACAAATTTGATTAAAATATGTAATAACTATGATGTAGATGTACAACTTTTATGGGAAAAATAATAATAATCCTATTTCAGCATGAAAAAAAAATAAACGTAGAAAGCCTCTTAATTCGTGGGCACGGCAAATCGTGTACAATGTGTACCTTTATTTCCTACTGTATTGTCTGTGTACAGTTTAAGATGAGTGCAGAAGATATGTGAGGGAGAGTCAGTGTACGAGACAAACCCAATGAAATTCTTTCTAACACTGATTTATTATTAAAGTTACAACAAAAATGATGATTAAATAAAAGTGCAACCGTAACAGTGTGCGTGGTTAACTTATTACATTGTTTCTATGTAACCTAAATAAATTACATGTCATTGATTTTAAATATGTGCGGTAACCCGTACACCTACATGAAGTGAATGCATTCAATAAAACAGAAAATGGATATTTAAAAAAAATCCAAAGGAGAGTCGTAGAGGCTTCTGGAACTGATAGTAGTAGTGTTAGCAAGATTGTGAATAACAATGATGAAAACGGGTCGCCTATTTTTATATAGTAGTTTTAATATATTATTGTAATTATTTATTTTGTTATTTAAATAAAATAAATAAATAATAATAAATATTCACGGGATAAATTACACTTACTGATCTAACCCCAAAGTAAGCAAATTATTTGCTTGTGTTATGGGTGTTAGTCAACGATACTAATACATAGAAATACATATATAAATACCAGAATATATATAATAAACACCCAAACCCGGAAATACAAACATTTATGCTCATCACACAAATGCTTGTCCCCGTCGGGGATCGAACCCGAGCCACGTTGATTGCGTAGTCAGGGCCGCTTACCACTTGACCAACGAGGCGGTCAAAAAGAAAACATAGATTTATTTAATTATAAGGACCACATCTCTAAAACCAGTCGCCACCAATATGTTATAATATAGATAAGGGGGTTAACGATGGTAGTACAGCAGTGTAATATCGCAATGCCGGTGTAGGTATGTGTGTGCAGAGAGCAGAGAGCAGAGACCATTCCGTAGGCGGTGACAGTGAGGTTGTAGTGGTCGGCGGTCTCGTAGTCGAGCGGCGCGGCGAGCGTCAGCGTGCCGGCGGCGGGGTTGAGGCGGAAGCGGCCCTGCCCGCCCGCCAGCGCGTACCGCACGCCGGCCCCGCCGCGCGCCTCCACCGCGCACACCGCCGCGCCCGCCACACCCGCCTCCGACACCTCGCACACCACCCACGACGACACGAACCTGACACCAACGTTATCGGATAATCACACACATATATCAAACGCCCGGCTACATTTCAAAATTAGGAACTTAATAATGAATTGAAAGTACGTTTTAATTATTATTTTAATATAAAAATATTCCTTTAAAAATATCTACTAAAACTATGTAACTTAATACACTACAAGATAATATAAAAATATTCCTTTAAAAATATCCCAATAAACTTATGAATTGGATGCACTGAGTCTTGTGAATGAACTCTGTAAAGCTGACAGTGTGTCATTTCACATTTACTTATAATAATTACAATAGTACCTATTCTATGCCTAGTGCCAAATCTGTCGCTCTTAGTACATTTTTCCGATCACGTTTAATTAGATTGAAAGCACTAAAACATTTCGTTCGAATTTTACGCAATTAAAATTATATCTATGCGTTTTGTTATTTGTGTCGGAAACATGTTTTTTTTTTTTAAATTGAACATATTATCGATTCTGAACAGCTTATGATTTGACCGAACCTTTAAAAGTAACCGTATATTATAGTACACTATGTATACTCAACGTAAAGCGCAAGTAAAACGTAAAGCATACACTATTTTATATTCGCATTCTACGCTATAATATAACGCTACGTTACATACTTAACAGCTAACAATATAATTATAACTTATAACATACGAAATTGACAAAACGCTCACCTTTTCTATTTCCGAAAAATCTTGAATCGGATAACTAATAAAGATAGATAAAAAAGAAAACTTTAGAGTGTCGAACTAAGAAAAAATTCCAATTTACATATAATTGGTGAGAAACTTAGATTGTTTTTAAATTGATTAATATCAATTTAAAAATCTCATATATCCGAATCTTTAGAGTATAAACGTTTTTTGGTGTTTTTATATAAATTAATTAAGCGATAAAATCAGAAAATAATTAATGTTAATAAAATATTTTTCCTTAACCGAATTAAAATAATTGAAGTCCTTTAACTTCATTAGTTACTCGATTCAAGATTTTTCAAGATAAAAAAGATTTGCGTCTCGTCAAAACGAAGTTGTTCATAAAAATTTAGCATGATATTAATAAAAAAAAATTGTTTTTCAGACCACGATCTATGACGTAGCGCACTACAAAAATATAATTTATAGTTTATAACGTGCTGTCATAAAATAGTTTATTCGAACAATATTAAACGTTTCTAATTAAGATTAGTAACATTTTTGGATTGAAAGTTTTATAGGCGCATTAGGCGATTTTTAGTAGGAGAAAATTTTATTGGTTTGTTTCAGCAACATGGTAATGTTAACACATTTGTATTCATATGGTTTGTAAGCCACAAACATAGCTACATGATTACTAATAATCACGCCATTAAACTAATATGTCACGGCGCATATAAGCAAACGTTCCTATTACTGTCAAAAATGTCATAAATTTGTAGGTTATATTATATTGTGAAAGAATAGAAATAAACCACGTCCACGTCGTACTGTTTTATCGTACCGAATGAGATGACAAGGTTTGAAAATTACCCTTGAAAGGATTTTATTTTATTGATAAGTAGTATAAGTCCGTATTTGTGTATGTAATTACAGTGACAAACGGAGAAACGTTGTTGAAAGGAGTATCCATTGAATCCGTGGTGTGCAGTGCAGTGGTGTGGTGTGTGTTGTGGCGGTACCTGGGCGGCGCGTCATCGGGGTCGAGCACTCGGATGTGTAGCGGCAGCGTGGCGGCGAGCGCGGGCGGCGGCGCGGCGGCGCGCACGGGCAGCGTGTACTCCGCGGGGCCCGCCGCCGGCAGCGCGCGCGCCAGCCGCACCTCGCCCATCGCGTCCACGCTGAACTGCGACCCCGCCGCGCCCAAGCTGCACACGCACGCGCACACCTACACTTCACACCGTTCAGCGGGACATTTGCCCACTACGCCGAACACACTATTTACTATTTAGGAACAAAATATTCATTCGGCAACGATTTTATATGTACCAGTTTTTTATTGCTTATCATAAAAAAATATATCATTACAAAACGTAAATAAAAACATTTAATTCCTAATTTGTGAAAATAATAATAATATTGTATTAACATTACTGAATAAATAGACATCAAATTCTATTATCTAGTAATTTGTAAACAATACGGCGTTCCACTTTTTTCACCTATTACGAAATATCTAACAATAAAACACATGACTGATTCTTTTTTATACTAAATACTATAATATATCGCATAGTGTTGTTAGAAATAGAAATATAGTGTATGATGTCACCTGTAGGTACACGGCGGCTCCACATAGTGTAATTATAGCAGTTGTAACGAGGGCGCAATAGAACACGCTCACACTTATCGCGCACAGATACCATCGGTATCTTATCGCAACATCGTTATCAAATTTTATCACGCAGCATACACGTGAATCTCTAGTATTTAAGCTTAATGTAAACCCAGTTAAATTACAGTTTAATAAACACATTTACCAACAGATGTGTGACTGTCATTTAGCCGACGTAATAGCAGTATCTGTATGGGTTGCGGTGTCACCTGTAGGTGAGCGACGCGAAGTCGGGGTCGGAGTCGGCGGCCCACAGCGAGATCACGAGCGTGCCGAGCGGGGCGGCGCCACACAGTGTAACTAGCAGTAGTGCGGGGACAGTGTCACCCGTAGGTAAGCGGCGCGGAGTCGGGGTCGGGGTCGGCGGCCCGCAGCGAGGCCACGAGCGTGCCGAGCGGGGCGGCGCCACACAGTGTAACTAGCAGTAGTACGGGAGGCTGTGTCACCTGTAGGTAAGAGGCGCGGAGTCGGGGTCGGGGTCGGCGGCCCGCAGCGAGGCCACGAGCGTGCCGAGCGGGGCGGCGCCACACAGTGTAACTAGCAGTAGTACGGGAGGCTGTGTCACCTGTAGGTAAGAGGCGCGGAGTCGGGGTCGGGGTCGGCGGCCCGCAGCGAGGCCACGAGCGTGCCGAGCGGGGCGGCGCCACACAGTGTAACTAGCAGTAGTACGGGAGGCTGTGTCACCTGTAGGTAAGAGGCGCGGAGTCGGGGTCGGGGTCGGCGGCCCGCAGCGAGGCCACGAGCGTGCCGAGCGGGGCGGCGCCACACAGTGTAACTAGCAGTAGTACGGGAGGCTGTGTCACCTGTAGGTAAGAGGCGCGGAGTCGGGGTCGGGGTCGGCGGCCCGCAGCGAGGCCACGAGCGTGCCGAGCGGGGCGGCGCCACACAGTGTAACTAGCAGTAGTACGGGAGGCTGTGTCACCTGTAGGTAAGAGGCGCGGAGTCGGGGTCGGGGTCGGCAGCCCGCAGCGAGGCCACGAGCGTGCCGGGCGCGGCGGTGCGCGGCAGGCGCGCCTCGGCCAGGCGGCGGCCCCAGACGGGCCGGTGCTCGTCGGCGTCGTGCACGCGCACGCGCACGCGCGCCAGCGCCACGGAGGCGCGCGGCGCCTGGTCGCGCGCCCACACCGTCAACTCGTGACTGGCCGCCGCCTCCCTGACACACACACACGTCACGTGACACTCACGCACTACACACTAGTGTCTGCATACTGCTAATTCATGTGTACTATGTACTAAATCATATTTTTTATATCGTAACATTGATTCAGTTTTAAATTGCAAATACCCCATACAGTTGTCTTTTACAATTTATTTTTTTTATTTTTCGTAGTTTGTTTTAATAAGTTGTACATTATAATAATTGTTTTTAATTTATAGAATTAAATTTATCAGTCCTATAACTAGACGTTAACGAAACCCATCCAACGATATGTAATTGACTAATATAACAATAAATTTCTTAATTAATTAACTTAGAATTTTAGACCGTTTTTACGTTACATAAAGTATGTTCACATCCGCATCCGACGGGAGATAGGCAGAGATGCAACCAGTGCATGGTTGCATCTCTGCCTATCCGAAGATAATTAATCCCATAATGGGCACTGATCCAATTCCGGGTAATGTTGTTTTTGTTGTTTTGAGACCTAAGATATTGCTTTAGCTAGATAATCAACAGGTTGAAAAAATTTCGTAGCAATGTCAAAAACATTTTTTTCAAAAATTTTCGTCAATAATAAATCCCAAACAAATTGACCGATTTTGACCCAATTAACGGTTTTGGGTGCAGTTTTTAAAGGAGAAAGGCTGATAACATTTTTATATCAATCGGTGTATTAGCCTGAAATTTATTTCAAAAATATTAAGTAGGTAGGTATGTTGTATATTTTGTGCAATAAAGAGTTTTAATAAATAAATAAATAAATAGGTTTGCTTAAAACAACGAAATTTTAATAACTAAAAAGCTGTAACTTTTGAAAATTAGATTCGGTTTTGATTTTTGAAACGACATTCGACGCAGTTCTTTTTTTAGAACTTAAATATCGTAGAATAACAAGAAATCATTAGTTGAAAAATTTCAAAGTTATGTCGAAAAAACATTTCCAAAAATTTTTCGTCAACGATTACTCCTAAACGGATAAACCAATTTTGATGCAATTTATGCATTAGACGTAGTTTTTTGAGAAATAGAGCTGATTAGTTTTTATACTCAAACGGTACATTAATCTGGAAGTTATATTTAAAAAATACTGTTTCGCCAAAACTTGTTTTGGTTTTTCTTTCAAAATTTCTTAACATCTGCAAACTATGTCCAAATTTTCAGGAAGTCTAAGTTGAGCGGAATCTAATGAATGCCATGTACCGCGTTTCGATCAGTCCAGCTGTTCAAAAGTAACGAGATGTTCACATACACACACACACACACATACAGTCTATTTCTTTTTACGTGTCTATTTTAGTAAACAATAATGGCGGACCTGTAACTTAAATTAGTCATAGACAATCAATATGGTTGTGAAAAATCGAAAGATCTATTGAACAAATATGACAAACTAAATTGAATGAATGATATTTAATACTATTCATCCATTTTATTATATTACAATGTATTACAATTTTTATAATCTATATTAATCTATCTATATTAATATTATCCATATTCCATATTATAATATAAATGCGAAAGTTTGAATGGATGTTTGTTACTCTTGATTGAGTAAAGTAAAGCCACTGAATGGATTTGAATGAAATTTGGCACACATATAGATGATAACCTGAATTAGCACTTTTTATTCCGGAAAAATTAGGTGCTCTGCGGGATTCACCAAAATATATTATAATGCAGGAGCTACACGTTGCAGCTAGTTATATTATAAACTAGCGACCTGCCCGCGGTTTCACCCGCGTAGCTTTTGTTTCCGTGGGAATATCGGAATCGGGTTTATATAATATAACCTTCCTCAAGAATTAATCTATCTATTAAAAAAACCGCATCAAAATCTGTTGCATAGTTTTAAAGATTTAAGCACACGTAGGAACATAGGGACAGACAGAGAAAGCGACTTTGTTTTATACTATGTAGTGATACGAATGTTTAGATGAATGAGTGTTTATTTCTCAATCACGAAATAATTTCTGGACGGATTTGGATGAAATTTGGTACACATGTAGATGATGATCTAGAACAGCATTAAGCTTTTTTATCTCGGAAAACTGAGTTCTCACGTGATTCATCAAATTTTTTTATAATGCAGAGAGCTGCGGGCTGCAGTTAGTATGTTATGCGAAAATGTGTTTGTTTGTTTGTTTTTCTTTTAGGTAAGTTAAACTAGTTTGTACTATGATGTAAAAAAAAACTAATAGTTCTGGTGGTAGATACCACAGAATTTTTCTTTGTCACTAAAGGCATCGAACTTTCTGCGATTTCTGATCTTTATACTCAAGAGAAATCGAAATCCACTAAACCCAATCCAAGTGAAACAGAGAATGAGATCGAAGTCCTAAAAACAGTCCAAAATCACCAAAAACCACAAAAACACAGCCGAAAACAAAGAAACCGCATTCACGCAACAAAGAAGGAAACAGAATGAGTAATTTTTACTTTCTCTTTTTAGACCTGAATTTAAAGTGTCATCAAAATTTTACATTGTGCAAACTTCGTTAATATTGAGTCATTTTTACTGTTATCGTGTCATTGTTACTACTAAGAAAATGGCGGATATGTGTATAATTCTAAATAAATAAATTAATTGTATAATATTATATCATAACATTAATTAAATTAATTTAAAAATATAGAATTTAAATAGATTTATAAAATAAAGATACGGAATCAATAATCGTTTTTTATTTATAAATAGTCGCTCCATTACTAAAATATTTCAGAAAAATAAGTATAAAAAACTAGAAATCTTCACGGGATGAGAGGAGTATCATTAGATACAGATAGATAGATAGATACATTAGATACACACATCCTAAATAATTAAATAATATAATGTTAATTCGTAGTGTATAACAGAATGTAATGAATAACGTTATTAAACAGTAACGAATTCTGTATCATTTTTGGGTAATATTATGCTTGAAAATAACGTTTTGTCATGCTACAAGCAATAACGTTACCACAAAATACCAATATTTAAATCCTTATTTAAGTGATTGTAAAACTATATTATTACTTATAAGTGTTGTTCATCTTTGAATAATAATGATTCATTACAGATCAAAAAATCTATATATAACATTTAGACAGTTTGTATATTTTTCTATATATTATTATAAGCTATTTGTCGTATTTTATGAATATTTATCTTGGATAAGGAATCATTCAATTATTCATTCAAATTCGTTCATTGTTGCACATGTCTATCAATTTCATAGATAATCGGATATTCGACATGTCAAGTACATATGATATTTTTCAACTGTGGAAATAAATTTTGTATTCTAATAAGTTTTCGTAAATTAAATATGATAAAATAATATATAAGAAACTTTTTTTAGTGCCAAAAAACCGTTTACAATTAATGAATAAGATAATCTAATTATATTTAATTCAGTGTATATGATTGATGTGAAACTTTGGTGTTTTTACAAGTGAAGTTTGTTTACCTAAAAAGACACATGTTACACGCGCGCCCTATATGAAGATTGCTGACGCTGCCGCGACTTACACGCATAGCGACACGGGGATGCTGACGGAGCTCGCGTGTTAACTCAACGTGCGCCCTCAATTCTGACGTCGCCAACCAATTTCTTAATAGCATCAATTCATATAATTATTCATTATATTTTAGGGTCTAGCATCGACCACTAGTCTAAGTTTAATTTGTAAAATATATTAATTTAAATAAAGTTAGTTTAAGTACTTTGGTTTTTTTTGAGTCCTCTGGCTGTCGTCTACGTAATTCACGTAAAAATAAATAGACTGTACATACTTATAGACGCACTGACGTCATCGTGAAAATAGTCAGTAAAGGTTCCTAGGACCTCAAAACGTGGAGATTTGGTGAAAACTCAGTAACTTCTTTATTAGGGATAACTTAAAATATTGGATTAAAACCGCAATATTTTAAGTCATTCCTAAAGTAGTAATAGTACATTAATTATATTTTATTGACGCGTCTATCAATTAATATCCTAAAGCGTCATGCTCCTATGTCAAGTAATTTTAATCAAATCCAATCAGTCTCTTCAAGTACGTACAAGATATAATGACGTACCTGTCTAACGGTTGAGCCAGCTCCAACACTCCGGTGAACTCGTGCAGGCGGAACAGGGCCATGTCTCTGGGACTGCGCGTGTTGAGGATGCCATACAGCAGCCTTGCGCTGGAGTCAGTGCGCTCCGCCCCCGCCCCGGCCCCGGCCCGCAGCGCCAGCAGCGCCTCGCCCACGCGCGTGCTCTCCGACACCTCCACCGTGTACTCGCTGCGGGAGAACGACACCCCCGCCTCGTTCACGTCGTTCACTACCGTTATATTGATCTGAAAACATAAGGTAAACAATTACTCAAATTTATACATATAATATAATCGTAGGAAAGTCAAAACTGTACATTGAATATTTTTTTTAAAAGATAACTTGGGGCGTGATCTATAATCGATATCGAAGCCAAAAAAATATTTTTTAGAATTTTTCCAGGGTAAACTCAAAAAGTATTGCATGGATTTACTTCAAATTTTACATGAATATTACTAACAGGTCGGGTCAACATAATGGCTACATATTATCACGCTATCACCTACGGGGGAGGGGCTGTGCGGAGTAAACGAAGTCCGCGCGGACGAAGTCGCAGGCAACAGCTAGTATTATTATCAAAATCTCCACTAGCCTTTCTACTGATAAGATAAAGCTTAAACTTTTCAAAACTAGCCCTTTCTATTGTTAGGTTTTTATTTAATAAAGCAGGATTTTGCCCGACATCGTTGTTGTGCGAATTAAAATTATTAACTCTGGTAACACAGAGCTTGCACAAAAACAATAACGCGTGTGCGATCGGCGCTAAAGCTCGTCACAATAACTATTATGTAATTTGCACTGCGTAGCGTAGCGTAGTTCATTGCCCACGGCGCGCGTATTCACGTATTTACATGAACATGATTTAAATCATTTATGGGATAATTAGGTCAAAAAAGTCATATATTTTATAGATATTTGGGCTCGGAATCGAATACTGAGTACACTATTTCAATAGGTCCCACAGCTAGAAAAACAGCCTGTATAGTTTCAAAATGTTGACAGTGTTACGGTAAAACGGTGCACATACGGTGGTGGGCACGGTGTGTGTGCCGTCGGAGACGCTGAGCCGCAGCTGGTAGGCGGCGCGCCGCTCCCACAGCAGACGGCGCGCCAGCACCACGCTGCCGTCCTCGCGGCCCACGTAGAACTCGTGCTCCGGGTCCCCGTCTGCGCAGGTCACAACCACCATACACTATACTTTACGTACGCTACTTTATATTAAGGCAAATAACTGTAGTACATCGATAACGAGTCTTACTTATATGTAAGAAGTTCAACACCGTCTCCGAGCGGCCAACTTAACTGAACCATTCCGAATAAGTAACACAAAATACATCACATCGATATTGTTCGTCGATTTAGACAGGTTGCAGCAAACGTTTATTAAAAATTATAAAATGGCGTACGTCTCAACGACACGCACACGTTTTATCTACCGGCGGACAAAAAACAAAAAAAATATGGTGTAAAAATTATATTTTTAAAATGATACCTATTTAATAGTGTTAAAACCAGCTAGATACTTTACAATACATCTTGACTCATTATCTATCATATTAGAAATTAATGTTAATTGTACCAAGTAAATACTCTAGTGATTCAGGGACCAAGACAAATCCGATTAGATGGTGATATATGACTGAATTAGGGTTGCCTAAAATGCAATTGGGATGACTCACCGACTATGTCGTAGTAGAGCTGATCTCCATCAGGGTCGGTGGCCTGCAGCAGCGTGAGCAGGAAACCAGGCGCGTCCAACTCCGCCACAGTCAGCGCCGGCACGGCCCGCACCAGCGGCGCCCCGCCCCCGCCCGCGCGCACCCCGCGCACCCGCACCCGCGCCGAGCTACAGCGAGCCGGCCGCCCACCGTCACACGCGCGCACCTGCACACACACACACACTACTGTCTCACCCCGCCCGCCCGCACCCGCGCCGAGCTACAGCGAGCCTGCCGCCCGCCGTCACACGCGCGCACCTGCGCACACACACACTACTGTCTCACCCCGCCCGCCCGCACCCGCGCCGAGCTACAGCGAGCCGGCCGCCCACCGTCACACGCGCGCACCTGCACACACACACACACACTACTGTCTCACCCCGCCCGCCCGCACCCGCGCCGAGCTACAGCGAGCCGGCCGCCCACCGTCACACGCGCGCACCTGCACACACACACACTACTGTCTCACCCCGCCCGCCCGCACCCGCGCCGAGCTACAGCGAGCCGGCCGCCCACCGTCACACGCGCGCACCTGCACACACACACACACACACTACTGTCTCACCCCGCCCGCCCGCACCCGCGCCGAGCTACAGCGAGCCGGCCGCCCACCGTCACACGCGCGCACCTGCACACACACACACACACTACTGTCTCACCCCGCCCGCCCGCACCCGCGCCGAGCTACAGCGAGCCGGCCGCCCACCGTCACACGCGCGCACCTGCACACACACACACTACTGTCTCACCCCGCCCGCCCGCACCCGCGCCGAGCTACAGCGAGCCGGCCGCCCACCGTCACACGCGCGCACCTGCACACACACACACACACACTACTGTCTCACCCCGCCCGCCCGCACCCGCGCCGAGCTACAGCGAGCCGGCCGCCCGCCGTCACACGCGCGCACCTGCACACACACACACTACTGTCTCACCCCGCCCGCCCGCACCCGCGCCGAGCTACAGCGAGCCGGCCGCCCGCCGTCACACGCGCGCACCTGCACACACACACACTACTGTCTCACCCCGCCCGCCCGCACCCACGCCGAGCTACAGCGAGCCGGCCGCCCACCGTCACACGCGCGCACCTGCACACACACACACTACTGTCTCACCCCGCCCGCCCGCACCCGCGCCGAGCTACAGCGAGCCTGCCGCCCGCCGTCACACGCGCGCACCTGCGCACACACACACTACTGTCTCACCCCGCCCACCCGCACCCGCGCCGAGCTACAGCGAGCCGGCCGCCCGCCGTCACACGCGCGCACCTGCACACACACACACTACTGTCTCACCCCGCCCGCCCGCACCCGCGCCGAGCTACAGCGAGCCGGCCGCCCACCGTCACACGCGCGCACCTGCACACACACACACTACTGTCTCACCCCGCCCGCCCGCACCCGCGCCGAGCTACAGCGAGCCGGCCGCCCACCGTCACACGCGCGCACCTGCACACACACACACTACTGTCTCACCCCGCCTGCCCGCACCCGCGCCGAGCTACAGCGAGCCGGCCGCCCACCGTCACACGCGCGCACCTGCACACACACACACACTACTGTCTCACCCCGCCCGCCCGCACCCGCGCCGAGCTACAGCGAGCCGGCCGCCCACCGTCACACGCGCGCACCTGCACACACACACACTACTGTCTCACCCCGCCCGCCCGCACCCGCGCCGAGCTACAGCAAGCCGGCCGCCCACCGTCACACGCGCGCACCTGCACACACACACACTACTGTCTCACCCCGCCCGCCCGCACCCGCGCCGAGCTACAGCGAGCCGGCCGCCCGCCGTCACACGCGCGCACCTGCACACACACACACTACTGTCTCACCCCGCCCGCCCGCACCCGCGCCGAGCTACAGCGAGCCGGCCGCCCGCCGTCACACGCGCGCACCTGCACACACACACACTACTGTCTCACCCCGCCCGCCCGCACCCGCGCCGAGCTACAGCGAGCCGGCCGCCCACCGTCACACGCGCGCACCTGCACACACACACACTACTGTCTCACCCCGCCCGCCCGCACCCGCGCCGAGCTACAGCGAGCCTGCCGCCCGCCGTCACACGCGCGCACCTGCGCACACACACACTACTGTCTCACCCCGCCCACCCGCACCCGCGCCGAGCTACAGCGAGCCGGCCGCCCGCCGTCACACGCGCGCACCTGCACACACACACACTACTGTCTCACCCCGCCCGCCCGCACCCGCGCCGAGCTACAGCGAGCCGGCCGCCCACCGTCACACGCGCGCACCTGCACACACACACACTACTGTCTCACCCCGCCCGCCCGCACCCGCGCCGAGCTACAGCGAGCCGGCCGCCCACCGTCACACGCGCGCACCTGCACACACACACACACTACTGTCTCACCCCGCCCGCCCGCACCCGCGCCGAGCTACAGCGAGCCGGCCGCCCACCGTCACACGCGCGCACCTGCACACACACACACACTACTGTCTCACCCCGCCCGCCCGCACCCGCGCCGAGCTACAGCGAGCCGGCCGCCCACCGTCACACGCGCGCACCTGCACACACACACACTACTGTCTCACCCCGCCCGCCCGCACCCGCGCCGAGCTACAGCAAGCCGGCCGCCCACCGTCACACGCGCGCACCTGCACACACACACACTACTGTCTCACCCCGCCCGCCCGCACCCGCGCCGAGCTACAGCGAGCCGGCCGCCCGCCGTCACACGCGCGCACCTGCACACACACACACTACTGTCTCACCCCGCCCGCCCGCACCCGCGCCGAGCTACAGCGAGCCGGCCGCCCGCCGTCACACGCGCGCACCTGCACACACACACACTACTGTCTCACCCCGCCCGCCCGCACCCGCGCCGAGCTACAGCGAGCCGGCCGCCCACCGTCACACGCGCGCACCTGCACACACACACACTACTGTCTCACCCCGCCCGCCCGCACCCGCGCCGAGCTACAGCGAGCCGGCCGCCCACCGTCACACGCGCGCACCTGCACACACACACACACACACTACTGTCTCACCCCGCCCGCCCGCACCCGCGCCGAGCTACAGCGAGCCGGCCGCCCACCGTCACACGCGCGCACCTGCACACACACACACACACTACTGTCTCACCCCGCCCGCCCGCACCCGGGGCGAGCTACAGCGAGCCGGCCGCCCACCGTCACACGCGCGCACCTGCACACACACACACTACTGTCTCACCCCGCCCGCCCGCACCCGCGCCGAGCTACAGCGAGCCGGCCGCCCACCGTCACACGCGCGCACCTGCACACACACACACACACTACTGTCTCACCCCGCCCGCCCGCACCCGCGCCGAGCTACAGCGAGCCGGCCGCCCACCGTCACACGCGCGCACCTGCACACACACACACACACTACTGTCTCACCCCGCCCGCCCGCACCCGCGCCGAGCTACAGCGAGCCGGCCGCCCACCGTCACACGCGCGCACCTGCACACACACACACACTACTGTCTCACCCCGCCCGCCCGCACCCGCGCCGAGCTACAGCGAGCCGGCCGCCCACCGTCACACGCGCGCACCTGCACACACACACACACTACTGTCTCACCCCGCCCGCCCGCACCCGCGCCGAGCTACAGCGAGCCGGCCGCCCACCGTCACACGCGCGCACCTGCACACACACACACACACTACTGTCTCACCCCGCCCGCCCGCACCCGCGCCGAGCTACAGCGAGCCGGCCGCCCACCGTCACACGCGCGCACCTGCACACACACACACTACTGTCTCACCCCGCCCGCCCGCACCCGCGCCGAGCTACAGCGAGCCGGCCGCCCACCGTCACACGCGCGCACCTGCACACACACACACACACTACTGTCTCACCCCGCCCGCCCGCACCCGCGCCGAGCTACAGCGAGCCGGCCGCCCGCCGTCACACGCGCGCACCTGCACACACACACACTACTGTCTCACCCCGCCCGCCCGCACCCGCGCCGAGCTACAGCGAGCCGGCCGCCCGCCGTCACACGCGCGCACCTGCACACACACACACTACTGTCTCACCCCGCCCGCCCGCACCCACGCCGAGCTACAGCGAGCCGGCCGCCCACCGTCACACGCGCGCACCTGCACACACACACACTACTGTCTCACCCCGCCCGCCCGCACCCGCGCCGAGCTACAGCGAGCCTGCCGCCCGCCGTCACACGCGCGCACCTGCGCACACACACACTACTGTCTCACCCCGCCCACCCGCACCCGCGCCGAGCTACAGCGAGCCGGCCGCCCGCCGTCACACGCGCGCACCTGCACACACACACACTACTGTCTCACCCCGCCCGCCCGCACCCGCGCCGAGCTACAGCGAGCCGGCCGCCCACCGTCACACGCGCGCACCTGCACACACACACACACACTACTGTCTCACCCCGCCCGCCCGCACCCGCGCCGAGCTACAGCGAGCCGGCCGCCCACCGTCACACGCGCGCACCTGCACACACACACACACTACTGTCTCACCCCGCCCGCCCGCACCCGCGCCGAGCTACAGCGAGCCGGCCGCCCACCGTCACACGCGCGCACCTGCACACACACACACACTACTGTCTCACCCCCCCGCCCGCACCCGCGCCGAGCTACAGCGAGCCGGCCGCCCACCGTCACACGCGCGCACCTGCACACACACACACTACTGTCTCACCCCGCCCGCCCGCACCCGCGCCGAGCTACAGCAAGCCGGCCGCCCACCGTCACACGCGCGCACCTGCACACACACACACTACTGTCTCACCCCGCCCGCCCGCACCCGCGCCGAGCTACAGCGAGCCGGCCGCCCGCCGTCACACGCGCGCACCTGCACACACACACACTACTGTCTCACCCCGCCCGCCCGCACCCGCGCCGAGCTACAGCGAGCCGGCCGCCCGCCGTCACACGCGCGCACCTGCACACACACACACACTACTGTCTCACCCCGCCCGCCCGCACCCGCGCCGAGCTACAGCGAGCCGGCCGCCCACCGTCACACGCGCGCACCTGCACACACACACACACACTACTGTCTCACCCCGCCCGCCCGCACCGAGCTACAGCGAGCCGGCCGCCCACCGTCACACGCGCGCACCTGCACACACACACACTACTGTCTCACCCCGCCCGCCCGCACCCGCGCCGAGCTACAGCAAGCCGGCCGCCCACCGTCACACGCGCGCACCTGCACACACACACACTACTGTCTCACCCCGCCCGCCCGCACCCGCGCCGAGCTACAGCGAGCCGGCCGCCCGCCGTCACACGCGCGCACCTGCACACACACACACTACTGTCTCACCCCGCCCGCCCGCACCCGCGCCGAGCTACAGCGAGCCGGCCGCCCGCCGTCACACGCGCGCACCTGCACACACACACACTACTGTCTCACCCCGCCCGCCCGCACCCGCGCCGAGCTACAGCGAGCCGGCCGCCCACCATCACACGCGCGCACCTGCACACACACACACTACTGTCTCACCCCGCCCGCCCGCACCCGCGCACAGCTACAGCGAGCCGGCCGCCCGCCGTCACACGCGCGCACCTGCACACACACACACTACTGTCTCACCCCGCCCGCCCGCACCCGCGCCGAGCTACAGCGAGCCGGCCGCCCACCGTCACACGCGCGCACCTGCACACACACACACACTACTGTCTCACCCCGCCCGCCCACACCCGCGCCGAGCTACAGCGAGCCGGCCGCCCGCCGTCACACGCGCGCACCTGCACACACACACACTACTGTCTCACCCCGCCCGCCCGCACCCGCGCCGAGCTACAGCGAGCCGGCCGCCCACCGTCACACGCGCGCACCTGCACACACACACACACACACTACTGTCTCACCCCGCCCGCCCGCACCCGCGCCGAGCTACAGCGAGCCGGCCGCCCACCGTCACACGCGCGCACCTGCACACACACACACACACTACTGTCTCACCCCGCCCGCCCGCACCCGCACCGAGCTACAGCGAGCCGGCCGCCCACCGTCACACGCGCGCACCTGCACACACACACACTACTGTCTCACCCCGCCCGCCCGCACCCGCGCCGAGCTACAGCGAGCCGGCCGCCCACCGTCACACGCGCGCACCTGCACACACACACACACACACTACTGTCTCACCCCGCCCGCCCGCACCCGCGCCGAGCTACAGCGAGCCGGCCGCCCACCGTCACACGCGCGCACCTGCACACACACACACACACACTACTGTCTCACCCCGAACGCCCGCACCCGCGCCGAGCTACAGCGAGCCGGCCGCCCACCGTCACACGCGCGCACCTGCACACACACACACACTACTGTCTCACCCCGCCCGCCCTCACCCGCGCCGAGCTACAGCGAGCCGGCCGCCCACCGTCACACGCGCGCACCTGCACACACACACACACACTACTGTCTCACCCCGCCCGCCCGCACCGAGCTACAGCGAGCCGGCCGCCCACCGTCACACGCGCGCACCTGCACACACACACACTACTGTCTCACCCCGCCCGCCCGCACCCGCGCCGAGCTACAGCGAGCCGGCCGCCCACCGTCACACGCGCGCACCTGCACACACACACACTACTGTCTCACCCCGCCCGCCCGCACCCGCGCCGAGCTACAGCGAGCCGGCCGCCCGCCGTCACACGCGCGCACCTGCACACACACACACTACTGTCTCACCCCGCCCGCCCGCACCCGCGCCGAGCTACAGCGAGCCGGCCGCCCGCCGTCACACGCGCGCACCTGCACACACACACACACTACTGTCTCACCCCGCCCGCCCGCACCCGCGCCGAGCTACAGCGAGCCGGCCGCCCACCATCACACGCGCGCACCTGCACACACACACACTACTGTCTCACCCCGCCCGCCCGCACCCGCGCACAGCTACAGCGAGCCGGCCGCCCGCCGTCACACGCGCGCACCTGCACACACACACACTACTGTCTCACCCCGCCCGCCCGCACCCGCGCCGAGCTACAGCGAGCCGGCCGCCCACCGTCACACGCGCGCACCTGCACACACACACACACTACTGTCTCACCCCGCCCGCCCGCACCCGCGCCGAGCTACAGCGAGCCGGCCGCCCGCCGTCACACGCGCGCACCTGCACACACACACACTACTGTCTCACCCCGCCCGCCCGCACCCGCGCCGAGCTACAGCGAGCCGGCCGCCCGCCGTCACACGCGCGCACCTGCACACACACACACTACTGTCTCACCCCGCCCGCCCGCACCCACGCCGAGCTACAGCGAGCCGGCCGCCCACCGTCACACGCGCGCACCTGCACACACACACACTACTGTCTCACCCCGCCCGCCCGCACCCGCGCCGAGCTACAGCGAGCCTGCCGCCCGCCGTCACACGCGCGCACCTGCGCACACACACACTACTGTCTCACCCCGCCCACCCGCACCCGCGCCGAGCTACAGCGAGCCGGCCGCCCGCCGTCACACGCGCGCACCTGCACACACACACACTACTGTCTCACCCCGCCCGCCCGCACCCGCGCCGAGCTACAGCGAGCCGGCCGCCCACCGTCACACGCGCGCACCTGCACACACACACACTACTGTCTCACCCCGCCCGCCCGCACCCGCGCCGAGCTACAGCGAGCCGGCCGCCCACCGTCACACGCGCGCACCTGCACACACACACACTACTGTCTCACCCCGCCCGCCCGCACCCGCGCCGAGCTACAGCGAGCCTGCCGCCCGCCGTCACACGCGCGCACCTGCGCACACACACACTACTGTCTCACCCCGCCCACCCGCACCCGCGCCGAGCTACAGCGAGCCGGCCGCCCGCCGTCACACGCGCGCACCTGCACACACACACACTACTGTCTCACCCCACCCGCCCGCACCCGCGCCGAGCTACAGCGAGCCGGCCGCCCACCGTCACACGCGCGCACCTGCACACACACACACTACTGTCTCACCCCGCCCGCCCGCACCCGCGCCGAGCTACAGCGAGCCGGCCGCCCACCGTCACACGCGCGCACCTGCACACACACACACTACTGTCTCACCCCGCCCGCCCGCACCCGCGCCGAGCTACAGCGAGCCGGCCGCCCACCGTCACACGCGCGCACCTGCACACACACACACACTACTGTCTCACCCCGCCCACCCGCACGCGAGCTACAACGCCTTCACACACACACACACACACACACACACACACACACACACACACACACACATACACATACACACACATACACACACACACTTGGCGCGTGTGACTTGAGAATGTCGTTCATACGATAGTGGGTCTGTAACCTGGGAATTCTATTCTCCAATCTTATATATATATATATATATATATATATATATATATATATATATATATATATATTTATATAAGAGTATATACTTTAATTATTTGCTTCCGAAAGAAAAGGGGACATTGCTAATGCGACTTCGCCCACGTCTTTCTAATATAGATATCCCACTTCGTAGTGTGTAGTAGAAATAAATAGTATAGTACACGTGTGTGTGTGTGAATGTACCGTGAGGTCGTGTGCGCGGTGCGGCGCGAGCGCCAGCGCGGGCGCAGCGTACAGTCGGCCGGAGCGCGCCGCCCCGCACGTATGTGTGTGAGTGTACCGTGAGGTTGTGTGCGCGGTGCGGCGCGAGCGCCAGCGCGGGCGCGGCGTACAGTCGGCCGGAGCGCGCCGCCCCGCACGTGTGTGTGTGAGTGTACCGTGAGGTCGTGTGCGCGGTGCGGCGCGAGCGCCAGCGCGGGCGCGGCGTACAGTCGGCCGGAGCGCGCCGCCCCGCACGTGTGTGTGTGAGTGTACCGTGAGGTTGTGTGCGCGGTGCGGCGCGAGCGCCAGCGCGGGCGCGGCGTACAGTCGGCCGGAGCGCGCCGCCCCGCACGTGTGTGTGTGAGTGTACCGTGAGGTCGTGTGCGCGGTGCGGCGCGAGCGCCAGCGCGGGCGCGGCGTACAGTCGGCCGGAGCGCGCCGCCCCGCACGTGTGTGTGTGAGTGTACCGTGAGGTCGTGTGCGCGGTGCGGCGCGAGCGCCAGCGCGGGCGCGGCGTACAGTCGGCCGGAGCGCGCCGCCCCGCACGTGTGTGTGTGAGTGTACCGTGAGGTCGTGTGCGCAGTGCGGCGCGAGCGCCAGCGCGGGCGCAGCGTACAGTCGGCCGGAGCGCGCCGCCCCGAACGTGTGTATGTGAGTGTACCGTGAGGTCGTGTGCGCAGTGCGGCGCGAGCGCCAGCGCGGGCGCAGCGTACAGTCGGCCGGAGCGCGCCGCCCCGAACGTGTGTATGTGAGTGTACCGTGAGGTCGTGTGCGCGGTGCGGCGCGAGCGCCACCGCGGGCGCGGCGTACAGACCCACCACCAACCCATGGCCCTACCAACCAGTCATGGTTATACGGGCCTAAGCGCGGGAGATGCACAGAGTCTGCTCTAAGGCTCTCTTCTCTGTGCAATTCTTGACTCCCTACAAGTTATTTAATTCTCGACCTCCGTCCCTATGACGCCTCTCCCCTGAAGGGGCGGTCTAGTTACTTCCCAATTGGGATGGACAATACAATAACGCTACTTGTTCACCAGTCAGCCAATTAGATATATGTCCATGGTGTTGTCCCTGATTTGCGGTTTTTTTTTTTTTTTTTTTTCGTCCCTCATTCGCCGAGTTCCAGCAGTCTTCTCTTTTTGTGCCACTCGTAGGCGAATTTCTTTAAAGCGGCGTAGTTAGCAGACGTCCCAACAAGCTCCTCAAAGCTGACCGGTCCCGCTCTCGTGCCCCTTGTCTCATACAGCATATTTTCGCGTTCCTGCTCATATATGTTACAGTTCCAAAGTATGTGATCTCGGTATTCTTCCGCGGCTCCACAGAAGCAAATTCCCTCTTCACTCAAGCTCATATCCCTTAACCTGCCCCTAAAACAGCCGTGACCAGTTAGTATCTGGGATACCACATGGTCCGGCTCTACCCACTTCGCCTGTAACCTCTTACGTACGTCGGGAAAGAAGCGTCTCAGGTCTACACCATCATCGCCATTTCCCCAGCGCTCCTGCCACTCTGTGAGCACCTGCTCGTAGATGTCACGTTTCAGTGCGCGCACCTCGAGTCTCCCTATCCCCACTGTCCTATTTGTTATATCTCCCGCTAATTTTACCTGCAGATCAGCCGGGAGCACACCCGCGAGCACCGGGAGAGCCGCTGTACTTACTGATCTGTATGCCTTTGTCATTAAGATAAGTGACGTCCTTTGTCCCCTCAACAGTGCGCTTTTTACTGAGTAAATACCCACCCTAGCGTGCCACACTGCCGCTGCGTACGTTACCGTTGGCACAAAGGTGCCCTTGTATATAGTTTTTAAAGCCGTGTACTTCAACCCGCCAGTCGCCGACGTGATGCGCGATACCTTGCCAAAGCAACCGGCCGCTCTCTCTACAATATCAGACGCGTGTTGCGTGAATGATTTCCTAGAGTCTACTGTAACCCCTAGCACGACAGCATGGTCCACGTTAGTTACGGTATTACCTCCCATTTTGATAAGCGGTGGTCTTTGGAACCTGCCTTTTATCGTGATAGCCTTGGTTTTTGTTGGTGAAAAGTTTAGTCTATTTAATTTGCCCCATTTTTCGATTGCCTCCAAGGCACTGGCAGCTTTTGTTTCAATTTCACGTCGTGAGTTGGCCTCAATAGTCAACGTCACGTCGTCTGCGTACGCCGTCATCTCGACCCTTTCCGGCATAGGCCAGTCCAGCAGATTGTCCAAGTGCAGGTTCCACACCGCCGGCCCTAATACTGATCCTTGTGGACAGCCCATTGTCGAGGTCTTCCAAACGACTTGGTTGCCAACAAACAGACCAACCTCGCGTTGAGCAAAATAACTAGCCAGCATCTTGTAGATATTTGGCGGGCAGGCTCTCTGCTTAGCCTTTAACAGAATCATAGGCCACCAAGCGTTATCGAATGCCCCGGCAATGTCCAAAAATATTGCGTGGACATAGGCTGCTCCCGTATTATGTGCTTTAGCCAAAATGGCATTAAGCGCAGTAGTGGTCGATCTACCCCTGACGAAACCATGTTGCCTGTCGGAATTGCCCCTGAACACATTTGGTGCGCTCTCTATTATCAATCTTTCTAGCACTTTACCCATAATGGGTAACAGAGTGATCGGCCGGTAAGCTTTCGGGTCGGTAAGAGGCCGTCCATTTCCTTTCGGAAGAACTACAAGTTTGCCCCGTGTAGGGGTTTATTCCTACTAATGATATGACTGATATAAAACTGATAAATGATAATCTAATAGGCGAGTGATTCTGCAGCTGATGATATATGATATACGGGAGGAAAATGAGACCCGATTGACTGCTTATTGATCACTGCGTTTATTCAATATTATAACAAGTTAATATAATATGAGGAAATGCATACTCAGGCAAATGTGACGTACGAGCGTAATGACGCATTGGCTCGTACATCTTGCCTGTCTAAAAAGGAGCAAACAAGAAGAATTAACAAAATGATACTTAAAATTAAACAATTAACAATAAAATGTAAAAGGTATACAGTAGTATAAATGATTATCAATAATATAATATTTTGTTCCGGTATCCTGACGTCCAAGAATGATAGGTGTCTCCTTACATCGTGTCTCAGTGCTGACCTAGTACAACAAACGTCGTGTATCCGGCGCTTGAGTGCAATTCGATTCACATTTTCATTGTTTTATTTTATAAAGCGATTATGATTTCAATTTTATTGTTTTATTTATGTTGATATATAGGAGCTATTAAAGCACTTAGTCTGTTGATGTGATATTTGTGCATGATAGTATCTCAGACTGCGACATGCCACGAACTTCAGGATTGTATAATATGATGTACATATTATATTTTTCTGATATAGATAGGCTGATAACGTGAATCAACTCGTAGTTTTCACTCGTAGTCAGACGTATATTTATTCCCACAATAAAACTGAATAAAGCTTTTATTTGACTTTAGTTCGGACGTATAGAGTTTTGTATAGGTATTTTATATTTTTTTCCATTTAATTGACCAGAAAATTAATTTCAATGCTCCCATAATTGGCCAGGTGATTCTATGCGGATATCCAATTATCCTCGATATACATATATATTCATTAAGTTCGGTGAAGGCTTTCTTGCGCGCGATGGGTATTTGAAACCATGTTATCAATGTTTATAATATTCCAGCTCATTGTTATGTAAGCTGATATATGTTTATATTCGCCTCCTTTGTTGAGGTTCGTAATTGACTATTAATATTTTAAATTGTTATAAGTATATATTCTTGAACAGGTGATATAATTAAGTTGTCGTTTAATGATGCTACTTTATGTCTTTAATGTTACCACCCGGATATGTCTGTCCCTTCCGGGGTAGTTCGCATACACGTGCTAATGTCCACTTTCCAGAGGACATGTTTTCCTCCTTGATAATGACAAATGTCATTTGATTCAACGTCCTTGAAGGGTTGGTCCCTTCCAAATTTACTTTTTCGTAGCATGCGGTAGCTGCTATTTCGATGTTAAATATGTCATAAGTATCTGGGTCTGTTTGCGGTCTCGATAAGATAGGGCCACCGACAAGGAAGTATCCTATAGTGAGACACATGTCGTCTGGATTTTCGATTAGAGCGCAGAGCGGACGAGCACGTATGAACTCATACACGCTTTAATTTGATGTAACAAGGTGGTGACCTCTTCGTATCCCAGTTGTCTGCTGACCCATTCCTCCTAAGTTGTTGCTTGAGGCTCTTCACAGCGGCCTTTCAAAGATTTCTTACTGATAGCCAAGACGGGGCGTTGAAGTGCGTTGAAGAAGAATTTCACTGTATATGTTCTTCGTATTGATAATGAGAAGTTCCGTACACCCATCGGAGGAGGACAATACGATAGAGTGCTCATAGAATAACGTAAAACTCCGTTTTAATCCGTCCATCCACTTGCAAGGTTGCCATTTACAGCCAAATAGAGATTCAAATTCAAAATTTTGCAGTTAAATTTCAATACTCTTTTTTCCTTCAAAGATGATATTTCTTTGTGAAATTCAAAATATTGAACTGTTAATATAATTATGTAATTGAATTATATATTTCACTTGGTGATAGGTATTTGCTTTGTGCGTGTTCGGATTGTGAAACTTAACACCCAAGCATGTTCTCGTAATGCGGGTGACAGAACTCAGTTTAATAAACAATAAATGATAGAGTTGCATTTTAATTGTAAAACTGTGTGCACACTTTCCTGATATATCTTATACTCTTTTTGTTGATGTTGGTTTAGTAACTTTCCATCATAAAAGTAATTGAAAATATTAGTGTTGCTTGTAGGTATTCCTTGTAGCGCAGTCGGCGGCGTTTTTTTTTCAGACTTTATATGATGCCAATTTTTGGCAGGAATGATATGCGTGATTCGTCGTATTCTGTTTGCGACGATTTCTTCCACTTTGAAATAACTCCATGTAACCCAAAAACTATAACGAAGTCCGTCCATGCATGTATACTGATTTTCATGAAGAAGAAATGGTGTCTAAGACTTTCTTCGTGAATTGAAATGATAATAATTCAAACCTAGGTAATGATACTTGATAATGATATTCTATTTGATATTCTTCCTGCGAACGACTTTTATTTTTACTTTAGTGTGTCTCGGTATGCACACACCTTTATAGTCTGTTACAAAATAAATTGCACACGCGTAAGACTCTCTGATGCAGCACAAAATTCGTGTCTCTGAAGTGAATGACTTCTGTGGCCCAAATAACGTGAAATTTGAAAACTATTTATGTTCATAATTTTTTTTTAATTCATTCCATTAATTTTGGAATGATTTTGATAACTTGTCATTCCAGGATAATTTTGATAGATATGTTTGTTAAAATAACTTTTTCGTTTGATTGTGAGTGAGTCCACTCTCCATGTTATTTAGGCTGAGACCTGATGACGTCTTTGATGACGCGTTGCAATAACGCGTAGACTTGTAGTAGCGGATTGTGATTTCATGTGGTATGCTGTCTTGCTCACACATGGAGGGTTGTTCAGTTCTCGCATATTATGTCTTAATGACTCATATTCATACATAAGTGGTTTATAACCATCTGATAATGATTTATGTTTTGCAAATCTGGTCAAGTTGACTGATTTTGAGCGACCCAATATTTGTTCAAAATTTTGTTTCATAGGGATGGCTACTGCGTATCTACCATCTTCGAGGCGTCTTTTCGATTGGTATAAATCTTCATAATACTGTTTCTGCTCTGATACTGCCAATTTTATGGGTGACTTCTGATTATCTTTGATTTCCCAATATTTAGGTAATTTTTGGACCTTTTTGATGACAACATTGCAACCGACGGTTTTCACGTTGCCTGATAGGATCCATCCGAGCTTTGTGAGTTGAGCAATGGGAGTTAGTGGTGGACCCCTTATGAGGCCATCCATGATAATGTCAGAGTATACACTGGCGTCTAGTAATAAATCGATTGGTTTCGAAATATTATATTCTGGATCGGCGAGTTTGATATTTTGAATATGAGGCCAGGTTTTATTTTTGAATGATGCATTAGGCAGGTTGTTGATTACGCGTGATATCACGAGTGCTTGAGTAGTAAACTCATAGTCCTCATATATTGATTTGCAGACCAGGGATACCATGCCTTTGCTCTGTTTTGAACTTGTTCCGATTCCGGACACCGATGCGGGATAATATTGGCGTTGTAATCCTAGTAACTGAGCTGCGTTTTCTGATATAAGGGTTGCTTGAGACCCTTGGTCTAGGAGCGCCCTTAGGGTGATGTAGGTACCGTCTGCCGACTGTACTTTAATTAATATTGTTGTAAGCAATATTTCTTCATCACTCATGGAGACATAGGGTGCATCATGTCGTTTAGGTAGTAGGTTCGAATTCAGTTCGCTTAAAGCTGATAGCGATGTTTTCGAAGCGGGTTGCGACGGCACGTGCACGTGCGGGGAGGGCGGTGCGCGCACGTTTTGAATCGCTTGCAATTTGCTTATTGACTTTATTTTTTCTGCAATACTTGTCTCATGTATTTTTGTATTATGTGGTTCATTGCACTTTTTACAGCGCCGAGTTGATTTACATGGTTTGTCATAATGTGTGTAAAGACAATTAGGGCAGATTTTATGCTTAAAAATAAATTCCATCTGCTCCTTGGCTGGTAAATTGAAAAATGTCTCACACATGAATAAATCATGGAATGAACTACAAATAATACATGGTTTCCTTGTATAATATGCAGGTGTTGCTTGATAAAATCCTTTGCGGAAGGGTTGATTCTGATAACGAGATGCTGGGATGGCCTTGTTTTTGTTGGAATATTTCTGTGCTTGATAGACTGGCTTGCTCGTGCTCTGATCATTCTCCCTTTCTTGACTTTGTATAGGTTCGAGCGCCATAAATTTATTTTCGATAAATGACATAAATTCTTCATATGTAGGCAGAGTGCGCGGCTCCTTGCGAGACGTCTTGTAGTCGCTGTAGGTATCCATGTCTAACTTTTTCGATAAAATATGCACTATTAATGGATCCCAGCTGTTGGTGTCAACCCCCAAATTATGTATGGCATGGATACATTCTGTGGTGGTGTCGTAGAGCCTTTTCAATTCATACGATGACTGTTTATGTATATTAGGCTGATTGAGGAAAATTTCAATTTGTCTAGTGAAAAGTAATTGTGGATTGCTGTAGCGATGATTTAAGATTTCCCAAGCAGTTTCATAGTTCTCTGCTGAGACGTGAAGATGCTGGATGATGCGCTCTGCTTCCCCTTTTACTTTGCACTTTAGATGTTGCATTTTTTGAGCGTTGCTTAAATATTTGTTATTATGTATGGCTTCGGTGTATAGATCGCAAAATGTCGGCCACTGAGTGAAATCGCCTGTAAATATAGGTATGTCTATTTGGGGTAGACACTGCTGTAAATGTGCACTCCAACATAATTTCTGATTTAAATTGCGTTTGATACTGATATATTGGCTCTCAATGTCACCGTATTTTTCTTCGTATTGTATGTCGGCTCCAGATAATAAAATGTCGATGCGTAAATGCAGTTCATCGATGTTACGCCAGCGATGCTGCAGGTTGCGCAACTCGTCTTCAATCTCCCACTTTTCTTCAATGCTCTGGTCTTTAACGCGTTTCATCTGTCGTTCCAATGCTCGGAAATTGGCATACTGCTGAACCAAGAGATCTTGAATGTCCTTGCTTGGATTTTCCTGAGTTTAGTTTCCAAACATTAGGGAAAATCCCCTCCCTAAAGCATGAGTCATAAACACCCGTAACCTCTGTACCTGCCACCTTCCAAACTTCTTTTAATATCTTAGCCGATATTCCGTCAAGGCCGGGTGCCTTGTTGGGTAGGTTGTTAATGATACGACCTACCATATCGGCGTCAGGGGAAGCACTGTCTTTACCGGGGGGGATGCAAGTCGCCGCCAACCTTACCGTTCTATGGTATAATGTGTCAGCCCCTGGGTTGTCATCTGGACATAGTACCCTAAGCATACCCTCCGCTGTTGACCGGACGTCACTCGTGCAGCCCTCGAGTAATTTGGTAGCATTTACCACATTCCTCGGGGGGCGCACAGTCCCTACTGTGGATTTATACGCGGCACCCCAAGGATCCGCGTTTCCACTATCCGCCAAAGCCTCTACATACGCCCTGTGTGCGTCTCGCATGGCCTGACGATATTTGGCCCTTGACTTGCAATAGTTGCAGTATGCCAGTCTTTCGGATTCACCTCCTGTACCCCGTTTACGCTGCCAGGTTCTTCTATCTCTGCCTTGTACGCGCCTTAACCAATCTAATTTAGCATTCCACCAAGGATGACCTTTCGTAACTTCCTTGACTGTCCCCACCACTTCCTGAGCCGCGGACTGAATCGCGGCATTCAATTCTACACACCGCTCTTGTGCCGACCTATTGTTCGACAACTTGCCAACTCTTATGTGTACAAGGGATCGAAAGCGGGGCAAGTCCACTCCTCGGGTCCTGAAGATAGCATGCTCCCCAGCCAACTCTAAGGAATCATCATTATTATCTCTAGTGCCGTTTATCTCAAAGTAGATCAGTTGGTGGTCGCTGCAACTAACACCCGGCAACACCTTCCACGCTTGAACACTCACACCTCTCGTCAGCGTTAGGTCTATATTAGAACTACCCTGAGTGCTGTGAAAAGTCGGAGGCTGGTCTTCTTTGTTCTCAATGTTGAGCCCATGACTGGCTATGAAACCCTCCATTTCTCTTCTTCTGTAGTCGGTGTCCTGCCCCCTTCCAACGTATTGCCTGCGCTCGCAGAACCACATGGGTGAATGTGCATTGGTGTCCGCGCAGATGACTATGTTTTTGCCTTCCAGAACTGCCAGCACACGCTCAAGATGTTGCAAGTGCGTTCTGATATCGTCAGAATACTTGAAATATGCAGACACCACGTACACGTTCACCCCTCTGCCCATCACCTGAGCAACCACGCAATATTCGTTGCTCAGGTGCTGCAGTACGCATACCGAGATATCCGTAGAGCCCACCACCATACCTGCCATAGGACTCCCCCCCTCCCCTTGTATCATTGAAGCCCCGGATCTATGGTACTGTTCCTGGACGGCTACGACGTCCAGGTTTAGTTGTCTCACGATGGTGGTGAGCTCCATCGTCGCCTGTTCTGAACGCTGAAGATTGACCTGCCCGAATTTTATTGTCTTAATCTTATCCATAGTAGGTCATGTTAACTATCCTGGCCTCCGCGTGTTTCCGGGCAGGGCACTCCACCGACGCCGTCCTATGTGTAGCCGCATTAGAGTTTCCAAACCTAGTGCAAGTCGCACACTTCACCGTCTCAGATGTGCAGTCCGCCGATCTGTGACCAGATCCTGCGCATTTGCCGCACGTGAATTCCTGGGCCTTACAGAATTTCTCTTTGTGGCCGTAGATTTGGCACTTGCTACAGCAAATGACGCTGACGTAGTCCATTACACGGATTGTTTCCCAGCCCAGGAATAAAATATCGAGCGCAATAATGGCGTCCCTTAAACGCGGCGAGCACTCCAGCACCACAGTCGTACAGACCCTACCTCTGTTCCATTTCTTAAAAGCTAGTCTCGCGTTCTTTTTGACGCTTTCTAGCGTCCAGCCTTCCTTTCTCTTCAAGTTTTGCTCGTATATGGCCGAAATAACCGAGTCTACATCAGGATCCCCATCTATATTCTTAAGGGCGACCAACGGTTTCCTGGTTGTTGGCTCCAGGGTTCTGAAACCAGGGGGGATGACTTCCTTGAGTGCTGCTGTAGCTGCCGCGCTGGTCGTCCTCACTACGACACCGCCATTTCCTATCTTGTTTAGCCGCGTGATAGGGACGCCAATTTTAATAGGATCTATTTGCTGTTTTAGCGCGGCTTTTGTATCGTCCGACGTTTTGGCTGTGCCTTCTTCGGTAGGGTATACAGCCAGGACAGTGCCCTGAGGGGTAGCCGGCTTTGGCAAGGTCCTTCTGTTGGCCAGTTTTAGACATCCCGCGTAAGAGGTCGAGCCCATCTTCTCCCCCGCCTGAGCTGCCACCCTAGTATCACCTCCCGTGTCCATTGTAGCCTTAAGAACTTCTATTTCTAGGTGAGCCACCTTCGCTTTTCCTTCTAGTATCTGGTTCTCGGCTTCGGCTAATTTTAATTCCAGGGCAGCCACCACAGCAATAATTTCTTAGCCGTGCGAACTGACCGAGACCTTATCGGCTAGATTTAGTTTATTAGGGGCCTTCATCACCCCCATAATTCCCTGCACACCAGCATATGCCTTCTCCAGCAGTTCCATCTTGGACAACGCCGCCAGATTATTGCCCTGTTGTCCTTCTCCAGCCCCTTGCTTGGCTGGTTGTACAGGCTCCGCCTGTCTATTCCTCGTTAGTATCCCCCCTACTGGTGGGGGGTCTTCAACCGCGAAACTCCTAGCCAGCTTCTTTCGATTATCTTGCAGTTCTTCAGGTGAGGTTTGGGGCTTCTTCGTTTTTCTGGCCTCCGTTATCTTTGCTGCCTCCTGGCCCTCATCATCAGCCACCGCCGCAGCAGGCGCTGGGCTAGGACCCCTAGGTGGGGTTCTAGCCAGCGACAAGCGCGGCCGAAACCCAGCTTCCAAGTCATCTGACTCTTCCTCCAGCCGACGGAGCATCGCTTGCTCCTCGGCGATACGCTCTTCACTCCTTTTACGGAGCATATCCACGATTTCCCTAGACATTCTGCCACCTTTATCCTTGTCCCCCATTTCGAAAGGTGTTCACGTTAAAGGTGATTGAGTTTATAAAAGTGTTCGCACGATTTAATGATAGCAACACTATGCAATAACACAGTTAAAAAATGTTGTTCACGCAATAAAATATGCAAGTCAAGAACACTCCCGCGAACGTCACTGTCTGTAGTGTCTGTGGCGCGGTTGACATACGCTGACAGCTGTCAACGGACGTCACCCGTAAGTGTCACTTAGCACGCGGTCGTGCGAGCACGTGGTTTAAGGTTATGTTAAAACTAAAAACTACTATAACTTATGCTAAGAATGTTAATAAAAAGTACAATACTATATATAACTACGACTAACACACGCACACCAACTAATAATTAAAAGATACTTAGCAGAAATATGCGTCCTGTCGCGAAAAGCACCATCATTATGTCCAGCCACATGGTCCATACAATAAAACACTAAGAAACTAAATAAATGTACATAATTCACACAATAACTTTACATAAAATATTAGCACTGAGTACTAGAAACAACACCGTAGTGAAAAAAGTTAAAAAATTCTCGACTATCCCACTCAAAATATTTTTTAAGTGAGGAGCTCGCGAATTCTTGTCCGACCGTCTCGAAGTCCGGCGAACAAGTCGGACAGTCGGCCGGAGCGCGCCGCCCCGCACGTGTGTGTGTGAGTGTACCGTGAGGTCGTGTGCGCGGTGCGGCGCGAGCGCCAGCGCGGGCGCGGCGTACAGTCGGCCGGAGCGCGCCGCCCCGCACGTGTGTGTGTGAGTGTACCGTGAGGTCGTGTGCGCGGTGCGGCGCGAGCGCCAGCGCGGGCGCGGCGTACAGTCGGCCGGAGCGCGCCGCCCCGCACGTGTGTGTGTGAGTGTACCGTGAGGTCGTGTGCGCGGTGCGGCGCGAGCGCCAGCGCGGGCGCGGCGTACAGTCGGCCGGAGCGCGCCGCCCCGCACGTGTGTGTGTGAGTGTACCGTGAGGTCGTGTGCGCGGTGCGGCGCGAGCGCCAGCGCGGGCGCGGCGTACAGTCGGCCGGAGCGCGCCGCCCCGCACGTGTGTGTGTGAGTGTACCGTGAGGTCGTGTGCGCGGTGCGGCGCGAGCGCCAGCGCGGGCGCGGCGTACAGTCGGCCGGAGCGCGCCGCCCCGCACGTGTGTGTGTGAGTGTACCGTGAGGTCGTGTGCACGGTGCGGCGCGAGCGCCAGCGCGGGCGCGGCGTACAGTCGGCCGGAGCGCGCCGCCCCGCACGTGTGTGTGTGAGTGTACCGTGAGGTCGTGTGCGCGGTGCGGCGCGAGCGCCAGCGCGGGCGCGGCGTACAGTCGGCCGGAGCGCGCCGCCCCGCACGTGTGTGTGTGAGTGTACCGTGAGGTCGTGTGCGCGGTGCGGCGCGAGCGCCAGCGCGGGCGCGGCGTACAGTCGGCCGGAGCGCGCCGCCCCGCACGTGTGTGTGTGAGTGTACCGTGAGGTCGTGTGCGCGGTGCGGCGCGAGCGCCAGCGCGGGCGCGGCGTACAGTCGGCCGGAGCGCGCCGCCCCGCACGTGTGTGTGTGAGTGTACCGTGAGGTTGTGTGCGCGGTGCGGCGCGAGCGCCAGCGCGGGCGCGGCGTACAGTCGGCCGGAGCGCGCCGCCCCGCACGTGTGTGTGTGAGTGTACCGTGAGGTCGTGTGCGCGGTGCGGCGCGAGCGCCAGCGCGGGCGCGGCGTACAGTCGGCCGGAGCGCGCCGCCCCGCACGTGTGTGTGTGAGTGTACCGTGAGGTTGTGTGCGCGGTGCGGCGCGAGCGCCAGCGCGGGCGCGGCGTACAGTCGGCCGGAGCGCGCCGCCCCGCACGTGTGTGTGTGAGTGTACCGTGAGGTCGTGTGCGCGGTGCGGCGCGAGCGCCAGCGCGGGCGCGGCGTACAGTCGGCCGGAGCGCGCCGCCACACGCACGAGTCCCCGCGCGGCGCCCCGTCCCCGCGCGCTGTACCGCACCGTGCCGTTCTCGCCCGCGTCCGCGTCCAGCGCGCACACCTGACACACACAGACATGGTGTACACGTACACTACTCAACATTTCATATTCATTACATACTACCCTTTACGGGTTTTCAACTATATTAAAAAAATGAAGAATAAGTACATCACCAGTCAATGAGCGGTTTACTGTTATTTCCTTGTTATAAGAAAACTGGTACATAGAGGTCGTACGTACAAAAGTCACACAAATCTAATGAAAAAATCCCAGTGAGAATAACTTTAAAAAAATCAGGGTAAAATACAAATCAAAAATATAGACAAATAAGAAGTTTTCTAAGTGATTTTGTCATATAATTGATCATAATATATAACCAATAAAATATAATTAAAAGAAAATAATGCTTAACTATATAGTAAACCTTGACGAAATTAGTGTGTAGTATATTCAGAAAGTATGGTCACCGTGTGGGGGACAAGGATGTTCTAAGCAGTGTAATCGCGAGTCCAGCTAATCCCAGTTATTTAAATAATGAATTCCGATGTCTTTGCATGGGTGTCTGTACATAAACATTATACTGGATAATTAGACCAAAATTTAGGTACCTATTTTTTATTTTGGTATTATTAAGTTGGTTAAATGACAGTCTTACATCGGTTAGTAAATGTGTTTATTAAACTGTGATTTAGTGTGATATTCCTTAACCTTATATACTAATAATTTACGCGTATAGCCTAATGATAGGATGTGGTGTGATAACACGTCCGAGCCTGAACGTGTTCTATCGTGCCCGTTACAGGTATCAGAATCAATTCAACACCCTCCTTCAGTATGTACAGTTTTTTACCAGTCAACCTGTATACAATTTTTAAATCATATTTTTTTTAATACTCGTTTATGAATTTCAAAATTTTACACTTTAATTAAACAATTGTGTGTATGAAAAACACGCAGAATTAGGTTATTGCGAGATCATAACTTAGAATCAGCAGATATCAAACACTTCAGAAGCTCGTTACTAGCCATTAAGTGAAAGAGAATTAGGCAGATATTATATGATTAAGATCAGACTGATAAAAGCAAACTGCATTTTAAAAGTAGTGGACTCCGGATGTATATTTAGTTTGTACACATAGTCGCGACGATTTAACAGGCCCTTAACAGGAAATAAGTCAAAACTAAAAAAAAAATGGTATCTTACAGTAGTGATGTACGTGCCAGTGGGCTCGGTGCCGTCCCAGTAGTCCCAGCCGAGGTGTGTCCCGGAGCCTTCGTCATCGTCCTCCACGTCGCTCTCCGCCTCTGAGCTACTTTCCTCGCCGTCGATAAACGCTTCGTCATTCTGTGTGCAAATTAAACTGTCCATGAATGTTTTACATTTTTGAAGATAAAATTTATATCGCTTAATAGATATGTATGTGCAGACGGTTCCCCTAATGATGAAAGTTAACCGGGGTTTATAGAAGTCACCTTCAAAGTATGGTTTAGAATTTAGCTGCGAATTTGAGATACCGAACTCCTGAAACTTGTACTTGAATCTTAGCAATAAAATACTATATTTTTCCGCTTGAGCTTCTAGACGTGAAATAGCGGACCTAACTTACCTTTCAAAGACATCATTGGTTTTGAATCAAGAAACTGGTTTATAGTTCATTTTTTAACTTTCTTGGATATTCGCTTTTCCCAATTTTTGTCCGCACTGTGCATTACGACCTATTCGTGGTTTTTCCTTTAAACTGCTTTACTTAGGTTTATGACGAGCTCACATCTGAGATGCGTTCCAAGCGAAAACTTTTATAAACACTGCTAAAAACTTTTAACTGGTATTTTTTAATTAGTTTTAAGCCCCGGCATAAACTTTCTCCCTACACCGGAACTCAATAGTGGTAAGTACCATTTTTTGCGGTAGGATTAGTTAGAAAAGTGTAACTCGTAGTACTAAGCTTAGATGTCACTCGAATGCTCAACGCAGACTAAATTCGTTGAGTGCGTTGCTGCTCTCTCTGATTAATTCGATCACTCGGCGCCCCCGGTTACTCGGGGGACATTTTGTACGAGGTACTTTTAGTTCTCTTACGTAGGTTACTTAGGTTAATAAGAGATTATAACTAAGAATCACCAGATATAAGACGCTTTAAGAGCTAGTTGTTAGCTATAAAGGGAAAGTGAGTAGAAGTTTGATATAGTATTTTGTTAAGAGATGCAGAAATAATCCACGTACTAGACACGATGATAGTGAAACGTATAGTCAAGGGTTTACCTTTTACGAACTGCCTGGCAGAATGGCAGATGATTTATTCTTCAAAGGAGGCCGGACCGAAATTGGCCAAAATAAATGAATGAGCTCTTGTAAACATGATAAAAAATATAAGTAGTGTAGTGGGTATACTGACCTGTAGGTCCGCATGTCGTGGTATGGGCACGCGCACGTCGTAGTAGCGCTGCGTGAAGGCGGGCGCGTGGTCGTTGAGGTCCAACACCGAGACGCGGACCCGCGCCGCGCCCGCTAGCTCGCCGTCAGACACAGACACCTCCAGCGCGTGAGCCGCCGCCGCCTCGCGGTCCAGCGTGCGGCCGGACGTGCGCACCTCGCCTGACACACACACACATACAGAGAACTGACACAGACACCTCCAGCGCGTGAGCCGCCGCCGCCTCGCGGTCCAGCGTGCGGCCGGACGTGCGCACCTCGCCTGACACACACACACATACAGAGAACTGACACAGACACCTCCAGCGCGTGAGCCGCCGCCGCCTCGCGGTCCAGCGTGCGGCCGGACGTGCGCACCTCGCCTGACACACACACACATACAGAGAACTGACACAGACACCTCCAGCGCGTGAGCCGCCGCCGCCTCGCGGTCCCGCGAGCGGCCGAACGTGCGCACCTCGCCTGACACACACACACATATACACATACAGAGAACAGACACAGACACCTCCAGCGCGTCACCGTGCATAACTCGCCCAACACTGACACACACAAATATACACAGAGTAACAACAAACACTGGGCGATAGACAAAATCATTATCTGAAAGTTTAATACAACCATATATCACATCCCCAACAAAGTATCGGCGCAACTTAAAAAAAATTCTTTTCGGAAAACTAAAACAAAGCGTAATGCTTTTTCGACTGGATGTGAGAGGAGTAAATGTAAAAGAGACACACATATTATATACCTTCTCAGCAGTGGTTGGTTATTGATTGGTATCAGTGCTTTTGCTTCTCTTTTGTTTTGAAGCCTTGCAATAATTATCCTTTTTTGATGAAAACTAAAATACTTACAAATTTAACTTGTGTCTCTATTTTATTAGAAGTGCGATATGTTATTATTGTGAAAATATTGATAAACAAAATTTTAGAAACATACACTTATTTTGGTATTAAACTGCAGAATTTTAAAATACAATAACATTTTCATAACATATAAAGAAAACAAACAGGGAAATTCTAATAGAAAGATATAACCATCACCTATAATTACCAAAAATGTTAATGGCATGTTGCTATCCGTCTAGTGTAATGTTAACGCTACATGCGTAGGTTCATTGATTACCTTAACTACCTTACCCTCTAAACCGAAACAGCATATTCGTAGACACTGACGTTATTATGATAGGAGTAATATTAAATCCAGACGAGACGTTATACAACTATTCCATCTAATTTAGTCACCATGGAAATCATCTGTATAATTTATTAAAATGAATTCCTATTTCTCTTGGTCAGGCCAGAACTTAAGGACGGTTTAACCGATTTCGTAAAGATTTTCACCAATTTGTAGAAAAATCAAGAAAATTGGTAAATTAAGCGACTACTTAACCTTTTTCGCGTTTTTCAATTTGTGCGCTATCAATTTGTTTTATTTTTTATTCTAGTTCGAATTGAATACTTAATACTGATTCCGGGTCCCTATAATCAACGATGCGTCATTCCTAGCGATAGAAATTTCAAACCAATTTAATAATAACAAGTTGTTTCATCATACTATTCTACAAGTTTCTAGGACCATGCGGTAATTTGATATTTCGGCGGATCCTATGTAAGTTGTCGTAACTTAAAATATGGGATTTTTGTTTTATTTCTGAAAATGACTCCACTTTTATAAATTCAAAATGTCTTTATTTCGTAGGTAAAACTTTAACACTTGAAATAAGTCAGTAAGTAGTCAGTATAGATATTTTAATAACAGGAAGAATAAAAATAAAATTCTATTAGAATTTGGATTTTTCTAATAGCAATTTTAAAATTTAATTCTTCGTGTTATTAAAAGATCTATTATAGAAAAATATAAATCCCTTGAAGGCCTTTGACAGGGTCTGGCATGATAGTCTTACATGGGGCATACTAAAAGTCTTGCACTTCTAGCAAATCGGAACTATTTGAATTTCGAATGTTATATTTTTAAAACGTTGCAACCTTCTTAGTAATAAAAAAAAATAATTGGCGGGAAATGATTTATCAATTGTTTTTTTATCACACATCAAAGTTCTACGTACGCAACGAAAATGTAATTAAGTCGAAAAGATTTTAGAGCGATGATTTTTTATAATTTTAAAAGTTCTCTTTCTCCGCAAGTCGTCAAAATGCTTTTCGGAGAGTAGCACCTTGTTTGAGCACCGTAAGTCGATGGTTTGCTGAATTTGAGAGAAGTCGAGTTTCTTTACATGACAAAATTCTTGAAGGGCGGCCTTCAACTGCCGTCAACGAAAATAATGTGGCTACTGTTAAGCGGTTAATTGAAGAAAACCCCCAGAATACCTATGAGACAATTCGAGGACTATTGGGGATTGGTATGAGCCAAATTAAGAAAATTTTACGCGAAGAATTGAAAGTTCGGAAACTTTGTTGTCTTTGGATCCCTCATGAACTGATAGCGGAGCAGAAGCGGGCTCGCGTAGAATGGTGCTCACAGATGCTACTGAAGTACAACCACGGACATTCTAATGCTGTTTATGACATTGTCACAGGAGACGAAACGTAGATTTATTGTTTTGAACCCGAAAAAAACAGCAATCTTGTGAATGGGTGTTTGAAAATGAGAACAGGCACACAAAAGTGAGACAGGCGAGAAACGTTGGTAAAAAAATGATCGCGTTTTTTTCTCAGCTACGGGTCCCATCTGTACAATTCCACTTGAAGATCAAAAGAGTGTTAATGCCGAGTGGTATTCTACCAATTGTTTACCCAGGGGGGTTTGAAGAAGTTCGCGAAAGACGACCCAAAAGCCGCATTCTCCTACACCATGATAACGCTTCTTCACACACGGCCAACAAAACAAAGTCATTTTAAGCTTCCGAAAAAGTACATCTCGTCACTCATCCTGCGCATAGGCCCGACCTAGCACCCTGTGATTTCTGTGTTTTCCCCAAAATCAAAGATTTGATGAAAGGTTTTACATTTACCAACTCCGAAGAGGCAGTGATAGCGTTCAATCAGCACATAGAAAACATGCTTTCAGATCTGTGGTCCTCCTGTTTTAAAAAATGGTTCGATCGCATGAAAAAATGTTTAAAATGTGAAGGAGATTATTTTGAAAACCAATAAACATAATATTTTGGTTGTAACATGTTTTTTTAATTTACGCAAAACTTATAGTGTGACCTACGCATTAGCAAGCTTCTATCGTACGTTCTACCTACTGGTCTCTGCGCCTGGATCTCAGATTTTCTGAGTGGCCGGTCGATTAGAGTAGTCGTCTACGACTGCTCGTCCGACCAAATGTCTATAAATGCCGGAGTCCCTCAGGGATCCGTTCTCTTTGCAACTCTATTCCTGCCACGTATTAACGATCTGCTGAAGCCCGGTATCTATGGGTACACAGACGATAGCACTTGTTGTAGAGAGTAACGCATCCAGCGAATGAGCCAGTATGGCACAGAGCCGGTCTCTCAGAGAGGCGATGGTCGATCGTATGAACCTGTCATTACAGGCAGTCTCTGATTGGGGCAATGCCAATCTGGTAAAGTTTAATGCGACTGAGACCCAGGTGTGTCTATTTTTCGCTAAACTAAATCCATTCCAATGTTTCCGTCTTTTCAGGGTGTATCCGTGCTAGATATTCTGGCGAAGGTGAGACAGTATTTCAGCCCGGGACAGTTGCTCAACCTTTATCAAGCACAAGTTTATCGGTCTTTTATCGCATAAAATTTGAAGAATGCGCTGCGGAATTGTACGACTTAATTCTGCCATCCCCGTTTTTCTATCGATCGTTGAGGCGCACAGGTTCTAGGCTTCGCCATATGGTGGGCGTTCCACGTATCCAGAAAATCGGTTCGACTCGATATTCTTCATTCGAATCGCAAGCAACATGCTTCCTGAGTTTGGTTTCCCCGATGAGTACAATCTATCCCCAATTCACGTAATTGAGTCAAAGCGCTTAGGGTTTTCACACACATAAACATGATAGAACGTCGAGACTTGCTTACGACGCGGCATAATATGTAAGAACATGTTTAAGTGTCTTAAATGCTCCGACTCGCTTACCGCTTGATTACGTGAGTTAGGCACCTGGGGATCTCAAGAGAAGAGTGAACAGGTATTTTCTACAGAAGTGCGTTCCATCTAGAGCCGCATCTTAGCTTAACCATTAGGCGAGATCGTGTTCAAGCGTTTCCATTTCAATATTAAAAATAAAAAAACTTGAGAGGTGTAAAGGGACACCCGGATGGAACGAAGTTCCTTTTATTATTATTTACAAAAAACCTGTATACACTCAACAAAAATAATCGTCGCAACACCACACTGTTCAATGCGATATAGAAATGAAAATAACTGGCTTGCTTTCTATAAGAGAGAGAGAGAGAGAGAGAGAGAGAGAGAGAGAGAGAGAGACAGAGAAACATCCGCACACCGCACAGCTTACAATACCTTACTGTATACACGTTCGAATTTCGGCACCCGGTTGAATTTCGACCCGCGGTCGAATTTTGACACCCGGTCGAATTTCGGAACTAGGTCGAATTTCGACCCGCGGTCGAATTTTGGCATCCGGTCGAATTTCGGCACCCGGTCGAAATTCGTCCGGCGGTCGAAACTCTGCAACCGATCGAATTTCGACACGCGTTCGAAATTCGAATGTCCGTCGAAATTCAACTTTTGGTCGAAATTAGACATTCGGCCGAAATTCTGTATAAATTTCGAACATTTGGCACTAGAAAAAAAGTAAACTCAATCAAATAGTAGATAGACTCTTTCACTTTCAATGCACGAGCTAAAGGGAAGTGGCTGGATATTTCTGTGCTTAGGTACAATACCTTATTATAGCAAAAAGTGTCGTGACAACTTTTCGTAAGAATTTTTTTCGTCTAGCCCCCTTTCACAACGCGCGATAAGGAACTTCGTTTCAAAAAAAATGTGTTGATTAATATAAGTAATCACAACTTGCTATCCGTGTTTTGGAAATTACGTTAAGTTGTTCTTCTTGTGCACTAATTTTTTTGTCATAAGATTCATAAGTGAGATTTTTTCCACGGCCGAGTGTCACTCTCGAATGGATGGCATCCGAGACCGCCCCCCTGAACTTCCCTAGCTACGCCACCAGTCCTATGGAGTATCTTTCGTAACTACATATGTGTTTTGACACTGATCCCGCACTAAGTAAACTAAGGAAAATTTTGAGACGGCTGGATTTAAACTAGCATCCATCTTGCCTTTTTTGCTCAGAATACGGTTACAGCAAAAAATATGCAGTTATTAAAATTATGAAGTATCGCGCATTCTACCATATGGCATCAATATTTACAAATTATATTAAAATTAAAACTATATTTAAAAATGATATTAATTTATAGGCAGGCTTGTCCTACCTGTCTTGTCGTCAATGACGAAGAGTCCGTCGGGGTTGCCGGCCACGATGGCGTAGGTGAGGTCGGGCGGGCGCGGCGCGGCGTCCGCGTCGGCGGCGGAGACGCGCGCCACCAGCGTGCCGGCCGCGCACTGCTCCGCCACGCCCGCCGCGTACTCCGCCTGCGCCGGCCACGGCACCATGTCGTTCACGTCCTCCACCTCTATGTACACCTGGTACACACCATTCTACATTGCTCTACAAACCATCTCTTTATTGTATAATGCGAATGAAGCTTATGCCGTGCGAATTAGTTAGGACATCTTTTTTGACATTATAAGATAGCCAACAAGCGGATGAGTCTCCTGATGGAAAGAAACAATCCTCACCTATAAACACCAAAGAGTTATTTATGCGTTGCTATCCCTATGACGACATCTTATGCATTAGTTTACCATCTATATATTTCCCTTCAAACAGGAACTCGAAATTTACATGTACTGAAGCTGTTGCGGCAAGAATAGGTAAGGCGGTGGTAACAGATCCGGGCTAGACAATGCAGAACTCTACCATCTAGTTAGCCTGGTTGTGACTCGTATAATTAATTGTTTGGCTCTTAAATATTTGCACACCATATCATGGTAGAATATGTTGGTACTTAATTAATTTTTAACGATTTGTAACACCCATATTTTTGCAAATAAATATCTTTCATTTCATTACTTACGTAGAAAGGCAAATCGTCTATTCTTCAGAGGGAATCCAAACAAACACAGGACAACACATAATAGAAAAGTCACCATTATTTTGAAAGTGCTCTCAATTGTTTCCTTTAAAAAAGATTAAAAAAACTGTCTAGTAGCTTTCTCCTATGATTGTTCTGATTATAATCAGTAGCTACAGTACTCAGCAATTTATTGAATTTTTTGCTCACCTCAATACAGGAATGTCGAGGAACTAAGCCATGATCCTGAGCACACACAGTGAGCCAGTAATGGGGTGTCGTCTCTCGGTCCAATGGAGTCACGGTCCGTATCGTTCCTGGAAATATATTTCATTTGTCTAATATATTAAAAATGTATTGCTTTCCCACTCCCTCATCTTCTATAGACACCTAAGATGTTAATGGTGTGTTTTCTTCCGGGTGGCGAGTTAAATTACCTGTCACATGGATGGTGTATGCATAAATTTAGTGGCTACTTAATTTTCAAATTTAACAAAAAACTTTAACAAAACAGTAACAAGCACCCACGCTGTTGAAGTAGAAAAAAGTAAGACGATGATACCAGGCGAGACATTGCATTACCTAGCAACCACGATGGTAGGTAGTTCGGGTCAATCGTTAGCCACTTAGTTACGAAGCTTTGCAGGAAGACAGGCGGTTTATTCTTTTGAGAGGCCCAGCGACATGGACAACTGTATATTACATTCAAATTAGGCTGAGTCTATTAAGACGGTTACCGTACGAATAATTAATAATTATTAATACGGTTACCGTACGAATAATTTATAATTATTAATACGGGTACTGGACAAACAATTTATTATTATTCGTACAGAAGTACGAATAATTATTTTTGGCTGGTATTCTATTTAAGCTAATGTATTTTATAAACTTTGAATGTCGCGGAATTTTTAATTTTCTGGAGTTTTGATAATTCGAAATGCTGTCGATCTGACTGGCTGACCGCAACCCGGGAAGTTATTGGTTTTACCGCGTTTTTCGAAAACTGAGTTCTCATCAGATCTCGACGTTTTGAGGTCCTATAGGAAGCTTCCCTGAATGTTTTCGCGATGATATCCGAATGTCTGTCTGTATGTATGTGTGTATGTATGTATGTATGTATGTATGTATGTATGTGACCTTATAACTTTTGAACGGCTTGACCGATTTCTTCGCAGTTAGTGCCATTCAAAAGGGCTTGACCAAACTTGGATTTTGAAATACTTTGGACCGATTCGAACCGGTAGATTTTGAGAAATCTCAAAAAAACTACAAAAAAATTTGTTTGAAATGTGTTTTTTTTTAATAACTTTTAAACGGCTCTACCGATCGATTTTAGAAACTAAGCTCTTAACATCAAAAAATGACGTCGATCGCCATCAGCCCGTTCGAAATCGATTGATTCTTTCTTGAGTTATCTTTGTCAAAAGAAAACCGAAGAAAGTATTTTTTCTGAATTACTTCGAAATTCCTCGATCGATCAATTTATACTTAAAGATTTTTAATGAGGTTTAAAAAACTACGTCGAATGCTGCCAACCGCGTGGAAATCGGTTCATTCATTCAAGAGTTATTTCTCTTTATTACATTAAATGATATAAAATCATTAAATTATTTGAACACTTATTTAAATTTAAATTACTTATTTTTAGTCAAGTTTAATTCTATAAAACTTTTAATTATTCTTACATTTTCATAAAATTAAAATTAATTTAATTATACTAGAACATACTAGTTTTTTTCACATTTTTTACACATCCAATAAGTTTTACGTGGACAACGCTTTAATCCCGTACATTTCAAATGATACCATTCACAACAATAATGACAATGACAGAAATATAAACAAATGAAATATAAAAAAATAATAATATCCGTATGAATATACTCATTCTTAAAAAACAAGCTAATCATCCATCCAATTCATATTCTAAATTTAAAAAAAACAGAATAAATGTACGAATAAAGTCAAAGTCAAAAAGTCAAAACATTTTTATTCAAATTATCCTTTACAGGCACTTTTGACGAGTCAACATTTTTTGAGTTACTACCGGATCGGAAACGCGGCCACACACTGAGAAGATCCGGCGGAAGAAACTCAGCGGGCTTGTCTTTTTTTGTGCATATACATTTTTTTTAAACAATGTTATTACAATTACAATTACAATGTATTTATGAATAATATATTATAATTATTATGAGACTGCTATGAGGAGTAATTAATCCCATGCCTTATTATCATCCAAATATTCAGATATTTTATAGTAACCTTTTTTACAAAGTTTCGATTTGATACATTTTTTAAATTTGTGTATTGGTAGATCTTTAATAGCATTTGGAAGTTTATTGTAAAAGCGTATAGATTGCCCCATAAAAGAGTTACTTATTCTGTGGAGACGTGATACATGCAGAGCAAGATTGTTTTTGTTCCTTGTGTTTACATTATGTACATCACTATTTTTTTTTAAATGAAGAAATATTTTTACGAATATACATCAAGTTTTCAAATATAAACTGTGATGGTACGGTTAAAATATTAATTTCTTTAAATTTTTCTTTTAGGGAAACTCGTGGACTGAGATTGTAAATAGCTCTTACAGCTCTTTTTTGTAAAACAAAGATTGTATTTATATCAGTGGAATTTCCCCATAGTAGAATCCCATAAGACATAATACTATGAAAATAACTAAAATACACAATTTTCGCAGTGTCTACGTCACTAATCTGTCTCATTTTTTTAACTGCAAATGCCGCTGAACTCAGTCTACTCGTTAATTTGTCGATATGTGGTCCCCACTGTAGTTTTTTATCTATCGTAATCCCTAAAAAGACAGTAGAGTCCACAAGATCCAATTTGTCCCCGTTAAGTTGTACATTGGTATCTATATGCCTTACATTAGGCGTTGAGAATCTAATACACTTGGTTTTATTTCCATTTAATAGGAGGTTGTTAACATTGAACCAGTGTACAACTTTTGAAATCGCAATGTTCACTTCGTCATACTTACCAACTCGTCTTTTCACTTTAAATAAAAGTGAAGTGTCATCCGCAAACAGTACGATTCCATGCCTATCGCCAACAAAGAAGGGCAAGTCATTTATATATATCAAAAACAAAAACGGACCAAGAATGGATCCTTGTGGAACACCCATGGTGACAGTGGCACCGTTTGATCTTATTCCATTGATATCGACCCTCTGAGTTCTTCCATTCAAATACGAAGTCAGAAGATCGAGGGCCTTACCTCTAATGCCATAGTAGTGTAATTTCCTGATTAAAGTATTATGATGAACACAGTCAAATGCCTTAGATAAATCACAAAATACTCCAATTGCATCATGTGATTCCTCCCAGGCTTCATAGATTTTTTTCAATAATTCCACACCAGCATCTACGGTTGAGCGACCCTTTGTAAATCCAAATTGTTTAGGATGAAACAGTTCAAATTTGTTAAAATGTTTTAACATTTGACTAAGAATTATTTTTTCAAATATTTTACTCAGGGAAGGCAGAACCGAGATAGGCCGAAAGTTAGTGGGATCTGATTTACAGCCAGACTTAAATATTGGAATTACTCTTGAGAGTTTCATTAAATCAGGAAAAACACCATTTGTTATACAGCAGTTAAATATTACAGCTAAGTATGGTGCAATGATATTTATTACTGAGGCAATGATTTTAAGGGAATGGCCCCATAAATCTGTAGTTTTTTTAATTTCTAGTGTTTTGAAAGCATTTAATATATCTTTAGAATCAATAAAAGAAAATTCAAAATTTGATTCACACTTGTTGACACATTGCTTCAATAATAATTCCGCGGTACTGGCTGAAGAGCTTAGACTTTGGGTTGTTCTGATGGCCACATTAGAGAAGAATTTTTCAAATTCCTTAGCTACCTCCAAATATCCCGTAACATTGACTCCTTCTACATTTAATTGGTATTCTTCATCAAAAATACTAGTCTTGCCAATTTCACAATTTATGATGTTCCATGTTGCCTTTATTTTGTTAGAAGAGTGTTTTATCATATTTTTTATGTGTATTGACTTGGCAACATTGCAAGCTCTTTTAAAAATCTTTGAATAATTTTTAACATACTCTTTGAATTCAGTACTATGATTAAAAGATTTTTCATAATATAAATCAAATAACCGATTCCTGCTTTTAAAAATTCCTGCAGTTGCCCACTCACTAAAACCTCTGCGTTTACTTACAGATATAGATTTTGGTGTAAATATTTGCCTATATTCTGTATCTATCAAATTAAAGAATGTATCATATAAATTATTTGGATTTTCTTGAAAGGGCATCTCAGGCAATTTTGCAGCTAAATTTTTTTTAAAACGTTCTAATCGACTACTATTTATAGGAACAAAAACAATTTCTTTTCTCTGAAGTTTATTTGGTACTCTCAAAAATTGAACTGATTGCCCAGTATGGTCTGAATCTAATGTATTTATAATTGAGCTATTTGTAGGTGTTATATTTGAAAATATGTTATCTATACAAGTAGCACTAGAGGCAGTTATTCTAGTTGGTTCATAGAAAATTTTGTGTAAATTATAAGATTTGAATAGATTAATAAACTTATGTGATAAAGAAGATTGTTCTAAAATATTAATGTTAAAATCTCCACAGATAACAATGTTCATCTTTGAATTTGAGGCTTTATACATAACCTCCTCCATTTTGTTAGAAAACTCTTCAAAAGCTGCACAAGGAGGCTTATATACACTTATTACAATAAATTGCTCGAACTCAATACAAGCAATCTCGATGACTCGTTCAACAGAAAGGCTCACAATATCTTTACGTTCTTTAAATTTAATTAGTTTGTTAACAATAATTAAAGAGCCACCATGTATCATCTTACTTCTGCTAAACGAGCTGCCAACTATGTGATTATTGAAGCTGAACATGATCTGATGACTTTTAAGCCAGTGTTCTGTTATACAAAGAATGTCCACGTTATTACAGTTCATGAATAAATATAATTTATTCGTCCAGTACCTGTACAAATAGTCACAGAGTTCAAATTATTTTTAAAGACGATATCGCTTTGATAGTACCGTTCAAATTGACCCACCACCACCAAATTGAATTCAAAAAGAATTTCTATGTCATCTTTGGTCAAACCATATCAGTGTCTGTTCCCGAATCTCGTATTTTTTCATTCATTTTTTTTACACTTAATACAATATCATTTTTAAATATAATTTGTAAATATTGCATGCCGTATGGCAGAATGCGCGATACTTCATACTTTTAATAACTGCATATTATTTGCTGTAACCGTATTCTGAGCAAAAAAAAAGGCAAGATGGATGCTGGTTTAAATCCAGCCGTCTCAAAATTATAAAATTATATCTTTAAAAAACAGCAAATATGGTTAAAACGAATGTTTTTTATGACATATAACCGTGGTCCCTGAAAAATCCTCTTTTTTTTTATTAATAACAAGGTGAATTTTTGTAAACATCTTCGTTTTGACAAGACAACCAACTTTTCTATCTTCGAAAAATCTCGAATCGGGTAACAAATAAAGATAGATAAAAAGTTTAAATCAGTGTCGGCCTAAGAAAAGTTTCTACATTACGTTTAGGACAATGTTACTTTTTGAATTACAATAATAGTTAAGAAGCTGTTGTGAGAAAATTAGGTTGTTTTTAAATTGATTTTACACTTTCAATCGTCGGCATTTGGTGAAATTCCATTATTATTTGTTGAAACTACTTTACAATACACTTGTACTTTTATTCCACTATAAGTATCCACTAAATTAATCGACCGGTTTCGCTTTTTAAAGTATCTTCAGGACGTAACTAACGTAGGTGGATACTTATAGTGGAATAAAAGAACAAGTGCATTGTAAAGTAGTTTCAACAAAAAAAATGTTTTTAAATTGATTAATATTAATTTAAAAATCTTATAATTTCGAAACTTAAGGGTGGAGCATTCGCCAGAGAAACCATCGAATAAATAAAACCATCGAATGTGTAACATAAAAGTTTCATCGTGGTTTTTGTAATATAATCAATAATTATTATTGTTGTTAATAAATATTTTTCCTTTACCGACTCAAAATTTTTAAAGGCCTATAACTTAGTTATACAGTTATCCGATTCAAGATTTTTCAAAAATAGAAAATATTTGCGCCTCGTCAAAACGAAGCTGTTCACAAAAATTCAGCTTCTTATTAATAAAAAAAAAGTTTCTTTGTGGGACCACGGTCAGACCGTGGTACGTATGATTCTAAAAGGGCAATTTAAATAAATGGGGACATTTTTACTTCAGAATGTTACTTGATTTTGGTAAAGCGAAAGTAGAATACTGTCTCGCGTCACGGAGACGTTCAGTAATGCATTTACCCTTTTATATCGTTACTAGCTGACCCGCGCAGCTTCGCCCGCGAGTATATTAATAAGTTGTCCAAATAGCTTTTAATAAAAATTTCATCCCCTATTTCAGCCCTCCAGGGACTGATTTTTGAAAAAAAATTAGCCTATGTTTGACCCCGGATCTTCAACTATAACTATGCCGAATTTCATGATAATCGGTCCAGCGGTTTAGCCATGAAAGCGTAACAGACAGACAGACAGACAGACAGATTTACATAGTTTGTAAAATTAATTAGAAGCCCTAATATGGACATCTTCAGGGTATAATATGTTACTAACTAACAGTTCAACCTAAAACCTTTACGACCAAATCTATTATCTATTACATATAATAAAATCATAGGTAAGTCAAAACTGTACATTGAATATTTTTTTTAAAAGAATACTTGAGGCGTGATCTACAATCAATATCGAATCCAAAAATATAGTTTTTAGAATTTTTGTGTGTTTGTCTGTATGTATGTCCGGGGTAAACTCAAAAAGTACTGCACGGATTTACTTCAAATTTTGCATGAATATTACTAACAGGTCGGGTAAAAATATAGGGTACATATTATCAAGCTATCACCCACTGGGGAGGAGCTGTGCGGAGTAAACGAAGTCCGCGCGAACGGAGTCGCGGGCAACAGCTAGTAAATGATATAACTTGCTACGGTGATTCTGATTTCTTTTACTTAGAATCTAAGAAAAACAAAAGAATCTTAGAATGAATTTGAATTCAATAAAGAATTTGAAAGTTTAAAATTTACTGCATTTTAATTATTATTATTTTACATCTTATTTTATCTATACAAGCAAGAAAGTCTTCTGATGAAAAGAGATAGTCATCAACTATAAACATCAAAAATATTAATGGTTTTTTGCTATCTGTGTTGTCAGATACAGGATACTGCAGACCAGGTACAAAAACTGACACTATTACAATAGATAACGATTAAACGGTGAGAACAAATTCGAAAGGGAGAATATTCTACCACCTAGTAGACACAATGGTAATGGCACGTTTGGCCTTCGCTTGCCTTTTATGAACTGCCTTGAAGGTGGGCAACGGGTTATTCAAAAGGGGCCAGTAATATGGAGAAGTTTAATGTATTTACCAGTGTCGTCAATAGAAAAGTGCGGCAGTCCAGAGCCAGCCAGTATGTAGTAGGCCAGACGCGAGTCTCGTCCAGGCGGGTCGGCGTCCTTGGCGCGCGCGACGGTTGTTTTCGTGTTGGGCGGCGCGTCCTCCTTGACAGCGGCGGCGAGCGCGCCGCGCGCCCCGAACGTAGGCGAATGCGCGTTCTCATCCACGTCGCCCACTTCCACGATCAAAGTCGCCTCGGCCCAGCGCGCCGGCCGCCCGCCGTCCGTCGCTCGCACCGTTACGCCGTAAACCTGAAAAGTTTAACGCATTTGTCATAGAAAGCGCCGCGCCGGAGCCGCGCGCTCATACATAAATATTCATAATACTTATTGGTGCTGTAAATCGTGCGCGTGGCTGGGGCGCTTTTTGTGTATGCCTAGTCCTTAATGCTAATGGTAAAGATTTATTTAACCTTTGAAAAAAACGCACGCTTTTATCCGAATTTTTATTTCCCGAAAAATGCAACATCTATTTTTTTCAGTGACGATGACGTGAAGCTGTAAGCTGCCGAATCGTTTTAAATACCTCTTTGAAACATTTTTTTCCCTGCGGCAACAAATATACAAAACTTACTAATAATGTTAGTTTAATATCTGGTTTAAACAAGCTTTCAACTAAAGTAACTTTGACAACAGTTAGCTCGAGTAAATCCAAGGTCTATCGACCCAGTCTGTATGAACTAAAAATACATGAGAATACTTTACTACCAACTTACATCGCGTGTATGCTGAACCCAGGTCTTGTGAAACTTAAAATATACAGTTGTATAATCGAATATGAGAGTCTGAATATACATACATGGGAAGTACACATAATGACGGCTATTTGATGAAATCACGAGCACAATAACTCAAGATATTACGATTTACGATATATCTGCACATTGCAACATTTCTGATAATTGCTACTTCTCAAATACTAGTCAATAATCTTCACTTTTTTTGTATTCCAAGATAGTAAACAAGCAAACACCACTCTTAGTGAAAAGGTAAACCATCACCCAAATACTTCAAAGATGTTAATGGTGAGTTGATATCAGTATGTCAGAATGATTATGTCAGAATGATTATGTCACATACATAAGTCTACCAGTTACCTTGCCTTCCAAACCGGAACACGACAATGACAAGCATTCGGTAGGAATTGGTAAAGCAGTGATACAATATGCCTGAGCTAAACGTTGCGGAGCTCTACCATCTAGTAGTCACGGTGATAATGGTCAAATGCTTGTACTTTTTTTTTTTTTCGTATGATATTCGAACACAAAGTATATGAGAGTGTTTACAAGACACAATGTGTTGAGGATTTTGCCACAGCTCCCCAATAACTGTCTCCCTGTGTAGATAATGACAGGTATAGACAATCGGTTTCCTTTTACGAACTATCTAGCACTCTGGCAGATGGTCTATTTTTCAAAAGAGGTCCAGATATTTTTTAAACTAATTTATGTAAATATAAAACTACCTGTCTTTCTTCATAGTCCAATCTTTTGGCAGTACGGAGTGTCCCGGATGTTTTGTCGACCGTGAAGACGATATCGTCGGGTGACTGGTCAGGGAGCGAGTACGTGACGCGGCCACCGTCACCCAAGTCTGGGTCAAAAGCTTCCAGTACAGCCACTAGCGACCCGCGAGGGACGTCTTCGCGAACGCGAGCGCTATATGACGGGAGCGCAAAACGCGGCGCGTTGTCGTTAACATCGTCGACTGCAACTCGCACGAGCGCCTCTGCGCTCAGCCCGCCGCCGTCCGTAGCGCGCACAGATAGTTCGTAGAGCGCACGCCGCTCGCGATCCAGAGGAGCGCACACCGACACCACACCAGTTTCGGGCTCCACACAAAACTCGCCGTCTCCACCCCCGCTAAGGCTGTATGTAATCCGACCGAATTCACCTCCATCGCGATCACTAGCAACCGCTTGAAATATCGCAGTTCCGTTAATTGCATTTTCCGTTACGCGAAAACTCGCAAGCGTCTTTTGAAATCGAGGAGCATTGTCGTTGACGTCGAGCACCGTCACGGGTAATAAGCGCGATACTGATTTCTGCGGTCGACCGAGATCGTAAACTGTTACGTTCAGATAATATTCACTTTCGCGCTCTCTGTCCAAGTACCCGATCACTTTGAGCTCTCCCGTGTCTGGGTCAATTCTGAATGCTGAATCAGCGTCACCACCAGATATCGCATACACAAGTAAACCGTTGTATCCCAAGTCGCGATCTCGTGCAAGGAGACGAACGAGAGATGTACCTAATGCAACAGATTCATTTACTTTTACTTCTACTGGAAAGTCAATAAATTCAGGATGATGTAGATTTTCTCCGTAACGAGATGGTGCTAATGGAAAGTCTTCAGCGTAATCAATAGGAGCATTACTGCGTTCAGCAGCCGCCAACAGCTCCGTAAGACGCTTTGCAACCCCTGTGTCTCGACATTCAAGGGTATGGGATTCAGATCCTCCGGGCCCACTTCCCCCAACTAAATGTAAAGTTATCGTTGCAGGATCTGCAAAATGTGTTCCATCGGTCGCAGTCACGTTTAATACTCTCATCTCTGCACGCACATCACTAAGATCGCAAGAGAGAGAAAGTACCCCGGTTGTCGAATCTAAAGAAAAACAATTGTCTTCATTTCCACCGATAAGACGATATGAAACAACATCGCCTGAGTCGAAATCAATTGCCGATAATGTCACTACTTCAGAGCCGATTTCTAATCGCCGCGGCAAATAACCAACACAATCAACTCTTTCAAACTGTGGCCGGTTATCATTTACATCTTTGAGTTTAACGGTAAGTCGCATTTCTGCTTGGCGACGATATGGCAACCCCCAATCACTAGCACGAATTTGTAACACATATTCACGACGCATACTTTCATAATCTAGTAACTTTGTAGTCCGAACAACACCAGAAAAATGGTCTACGTCAAAAGGCACTGGTTGCAAATTCGCAATGCTATAGGATATATAAGCGTTTTCACCAGAATCGGCATCTCGTGCGACAACTCTCGCGACCTCAACACCTGTTGCTCCATTTTCCGCTAATGTCACATCTATTGAATCTCGTTCGAATACAGGGTCATTGTCGTTAGCGTCTATGATCGCTATTTTAATCTTAGCAGATGATTGTTTTCGGGTACCGGCGTTACCTTGATCAATAGCTGATACTGTTAACGTATACAAAGACTTCTCTTCAGCGTCTAAGCGCATTGCAGTGTAAAGAACGCCTGTTTCTGGATTGACGAGAAATTCTCCACCTTCATTACCACCAACTATTTCAATATAAACCCGAGCATTTCTTCCTTCGTCACGATCTGTTACTTTTAATCTAATAACAGGCGTGTTTGGTGGAGACGTTTCAGACACGCTTGCTTCGTAAACCTCTCTACTGAATACAGGAGAGTTGTCATTAATATCGGTTAAAGTTACCGGTAAAGTTAAATACGAAGAACGTGGTGGCGTGCCTGCATCTGTTGCTTTTAAAGTTAAATTATACCCGTGTGGAGCGGTTTCTCGATCTAAAAGTGCATGGACTATTATTTCGTATTCTTCTGGCTGGTCTGATTTTTTAACCCGAAAGTGTCCATCGGGGTCACCATCTACGATTTCTAGCTCTGCGATACGACCATGATCGCCACTATCACGATCTGTGACATGTACTATAGCATAAATTTCTGCCGTTGAGTTTTCTAAAAGTTCAGGTAAATGTCGCACGTCTAGTTCTGGTGCATGCAAATTAGCTTGAGCAACGTTCACAACAAGTGTTGCTCGTGCAGCTGGTGCATCTTCTCCAAGTGAGATTAACGATGCACGGTCATGCGCTAATACTGTTATTTCATGTCGTGTGCTTTCTAGAGCAGATAGTGCTCTCGTTAATGTTACCACACCGCTAGTAACGTGCACGGCAAATCTATCAGTCGTTTCAGCGAGGCTGTAATAAATCTCCCCATTAATTCCTAAGTCAGCATCTTCTGCCGATACTCGTGCTATACTTGAATGTAACGGTGCATCTTCAGTTACTAAAACTTCATAATCTGTAGGATAAAACAATGGGCTGAGATCATTTTCATCTGTAACTTCAACAGCGACCACGGTGTCCGCTTCGAGCTGTAGGCCGTTCGCAAGTTCTGCTGTCGCTCTAATATCTAAGCGGTAGGAGTCTTTACGTTCTCTGTTTAAAACTACTGAGTCTCGCGTTCGAATAAATAAGAAACAGAAGTCGCCGACGACGCGGTTTTCGGCTTTAAAAAGCTTGTCTTTGTCCCCATGTTTGATGCGGAAGCGCACCCTGGCGTCAGGCTCGGGTAGGTGCAGGCCGAGAGGGTGCGTTGCAGGCGGTTGGTCGGCAAAGGTGTGCGGCGCGCTATTCTCGGGCAGAGTGACGTTGTAGAGGGCGTGGCGGAAGCTCAGCGCGGGCGGGCCGGGCCCCGCGCCGCGCGCGCCGCACAGCGCCGCCACCACCAGCAGCGCCCACGCGCGCACCATGCTGCGCTGGCCACTCTGAAACATACGTATGAAACGTTAAAATCGTTCCAACCAATATTTTTGCCTTGATGCTTCGGCTTCCTTTTTGAAGTGAAACTTTTTATCGACGTATAGGAGAAACTTTAAAGCAATGTTAAACGTCACACTTTTCTGTTACGCTCGACCGTCACGCGTCATTTTTTTTTTGTAGTAGAGTGCACCTGATGGTAAGTGATCATCGCCGCTCATGAACATCTGAAATACCAGGAGTCTTACAGTTGCGTTGCTGGCCATTAAAAAATGGAAAAGCTCTTTTCTTGAAGATCCCCAAGACGTATCCGTTAGGAAACACCCCCGCCGGTAATTGATTCTACAAAGGAGTAGTGAGAAGCAGAAAAAAAGCGCACGGTTGTGGATTTCCAGACATCGAGGTAGTGAGGATAGAATTTTAAATTTTATTACGATTACCGATGATTAGGCCTCCGGGACTCTCACAAACCGAACGAAACACAACAGCAGAGCTGTACTTTTCGCGGTGTTAAGTGAGAGAGTGGTATCTCCGCGGGCGTGCCGGCCTATTCAGTTGCAATTGCAGTTGGCACTACCACCAATTTGGTTGACTAACTGCACTGATGTTAAATAATTTTTGTCACAAAAATTATCCAGTGGGCGATGGGGTCATCACATCCCTACGCATGCAAATGATGTAATAAATAGCAGAAAAATATATCATATGGAAATTTCACTTCTTACGTGTATACGCTATTACACAAACATTTTTTAGGGTTCCGAAGTAAACTAAGAACCCTTATAATTTCGCTATGTCCGTCCGTCCACACGATAGCTTAGAGATCCTTAGTACTAGAAAGTTGTAATTTGGCACGTATACATATTAGTCACGTCAACAAAATGGTAATATAGAATCTTGAAAAAAAAATTTTTTTTGGGTGGCTCCCCTACATGTAAAGTGGGTAGGTCAAATTTTTTTTCACGTTCTCCAATTGTGTGAGGTATCGTTGGATAGGATTTTAAAAAATATTGTAATTTTATGAAAACAAGTTTTCGATTAAGGCACTCGTTTGTAAAATATTAAGCTTTTAGGTGCTCATTTTTGTTGAAGTCAAGTGTCTTCCCCATCTGCAGGCTAAACTCTTGGTTTTGAGGGTGGGCAAAACATCATGGTAGTAGTTAATACAATGAAATTAAAAGAAAAACTGTCACGACTAAGAAGGTTTTACAAGTTTTTTAGTAGCAATCGACCAACTTATAAAATGTACTTAGAGAAGTTTTTTAGGTGATGAACCTGTGGTGCTATGGTGGATATATATTTGTCATTGTTGAATAGCTTCAATGGTCAAAATATGAAACCATAAACGCCTTCTTTTTAATCCGCATTATTGTGATAGGCAACTTCGGAACCCTAACTGCGCGTGGACTGACACGCACTTTAACAATTTTTTTATATATTTTACTAGCTGTTCCCCGCGACTTTGTTCACCTGACTTATATTTATTACTTCATTTTACTCGATCGGGTAAAAAAGTAGCCTTAGTTTAATGATAACGTAGTTTTATTTTTTTTTTGCCCCGTTGATCGAATGATCAGTAGCGACAACTACGCAATCAAGGGTCGTGGGTTCGATTTTCGACAGGGACAGGAATTTGTGTGATGAGCATTGATGATTGTACTTGAGTTTAGGTGTTCATTAAAAACATTTCAGTGTTTATGTTGGTATTTCTACGAGTATGTATCAGTATCGTTTAGTAACACCCGTATCTCAAGAAAATAATTTGCATACTTTAGGGACAGATCAATTCGAGTGTTTTTATATTATAAGACAGCCAACAAGCAGATAACTCTCCTATAAGAAAGAGAAAACCATCGCTTATAGACACTAAAGGTATAAATAATGCGTTACATTCCTTGTTGCAGGGTTTTAATGCCACAGATATAAGTTATGGGCTATGTTACCCTCCACATCAGAACACATTGCCAAGCATTGACGTTATTACAACAAGTAAAGATAAGGCGGAGGTACCAGACCTGGACCAAAGGAGCAGCGAAACTACATGTTCTGTAATTGTTGAATATTTTAATTTTGAAGATAACTCACATCATGTAGCAGGCGCTGAGCAGCAGCACTCCGCGGGTGAGCTCCGGCGGCCGCAGACCGGGGCGCAGGGCACGGTCTACGGGGCAACCCCTGCAACAACGTAACACATATTGTTACGACCATTTCGATGACGATTCACTTCTAAATTTTAATATGCGACTAAAGTTATAAATGTAAAATGTATGGCGGGGACATGTGCCACATGTATATGTAAGTTTTGCGAGAGGACACAGCTTATGTCATGGCCAAAGTCGTCTGTCTTTAGAAATGTAATGTGGACCCCAATGCGAACGTGTGTTCTTAGTGCGTATATGAATGGATGCCTGCGTGTGTGCCGAGTGTGGACGTGTACAGGTGTGTGCGCATACCGTATACATTACATATACGTATGTATGTGTGCATGGATGATTGTGTGTGTACGTGTTTGTAATTTAATTTTGAGCTTAAAGGTAAGAATAACTTAGACTATTATTTATTTGTACTAGTAATGTCTTGGTTGGTATGTAAATTTTATGTTAAGCAACTATTAAGGGTTCTGTGCCTAAAGGGTAAAAGGGGACCTTATTACTAAACCTCCGCTGTCTGTCTGTCTGTCCATCTGTCTGTCTGTCACCAGGTTGTATCTCATAAACCGTGACAGTTAGAAAGCTGAAATTTTCACAAAATATGTAGTTATTCCCGTTGCCACTATAACAAAAAATACTAAAAATAAATAAAATGAAAATATTAAGGGGGGTTGCCCATATAATAAACGTGTTTTTTTTGTATTTTTTTTTTGCTATGATGGTACGTAAACCTTTGTGCACGAGTCCGACTCACACTTGGGCGGTTTTTTTTCTTTTACTAATTCATAAATAATTTGGAGTTATGTATTTTAATTATTGCACGTTCGTATATCTGTACTGACAAATCTGTTTGTAAACTACCAAGTGCATACGAATGTACGCACGTTACTAATAACAAACATAAATTTGCTACACCAAATTGGACCAGACTTTCAATGACAATTTCAATAATAATGGAAGCTATACCTAATTAAATATTACTATTGAACTTTCCTACTACCACGTAAGTAGATACATCTCTAATCGATACAAAATATAGGTGACCTTGAGCATGGTCACAGAGTACTTAACTACCTATATTCTGTGGCATGGTGACCCAGTGCATGGTCAATTAAATAAAACTAGCGATCGCCTGTGGCCGAAATTCGACCTTAGACGAAACAGTAAGATCTGTACTGTGGTACATGTATGATAGAAGTGATTTTTGTGTGAGAAGAGTGTGTGGCGCCGCTGGTTCGTACCGCCGAAGGGTCATAGTGATGGAACCAGCGGGCCAACTTCTTGTCAGGTGACGTCATAACTGTGGCGGTCGATGACATCACACAAGGTCAAGTAAGGAGAAAAGGAAGATCCTCCCAGCCAGGTTAGGTGTACTGCCTGGGGACCGAAGTCCGTTTGAGAAGCGTTGACAGTTGTATATACTGTTACAAGATAAATAATTGTGATATCGCGATTCAGGATTTTATTTTGAATTTCATTTTTTCCATTTGTTATTGATTTTTGTCCATTTTTTATTATTTTTTCTTATAGCGTTTGTGATTGTTTGAGTCCCTACAAGTATTTTTAAGTTTGACGACTGACTTCAGCCGTTAAGAAAATAGTTTGGTATACATGTGTGTATACTAGATATCATGTGCGTCACTTGAATGTTGTGTGTGTAATAATTATTTTTATTAAATTTAAGTGTTTCTTATGCATTTTATTTTAAAATATGACTTTCTACAGTTCTCAGGACTGTAAACTTTAACTGTATAATTTATACTCCACAATTCACGTAATTGTCTTAAAAACGGGTACAAAGATTTCCCTTTACGTATTAATATTTAAAATATTAAGATATCTATTCGGGCATTTATATCACGGTTGGTGTGAAGGGTAGGTCACAAATACCTTGACGGCTGGCGTCTGTCGTAGTGATAGCGTCACAAGCAACCCTCACCACTTCGGCTTGTGAATCTCTCGGCGGCGGTTGCGTACACGACCTACGTGTAACGATTAAATTCAAAACGGTCGGTTAAGCTATCGAAGGACATTTTTACACACTTAAGTGAGCTATATATATATATATATATATATATATATATATATATATATATATATATATATATATATATATATATATATATATATATATATATATATATATATATATATATATATATATATATATATATATATATATATATAAACTCCTGGTGCTGCACATATCGGTGGTGGTATCAAGAAATTCGGAGACATCGCCACGAGAACTACACATCGCGGCCTCAAGTTAAGTGACCATATTCTTCCGCATTGGCCGTGATATATCTGTGTCGTACAAATTACACTAAAACCAGGACCAGGAATCCCAGCCTAGCTTTAGGCCACTACAATATCACTGAAAAGGAGTCACTGATGCACAATTAAACAAATTAATGTATTAATCTGTCATCGCATCAAACTATAAAACCATCTGCCGTTCTGTCAGGAAGTTCATAGGATAGCCAACAAGCAAATGGGTCTTCTGATGGAAAGAGATAACTATCGCCTATAGAAACCAAAGATGTTAATGGTGAGTTGCTGTCCGTGTGGCAGGATGCTACTGCCACATGCATAAGTTTACCGCCTCTGTAGGTGGGTACCATATAGTGACAAGTTTTGACGCTATGGCCGCATAAATAGGTAAGGCGGTGACACCAAAACGTGGGAGACACTTTGCAGAGCTCCTCCACCCAGCCACGATGGTAGCGTCATAGGTACATTACAAATAAGCTCACTTGTAGGTACTTCCTGTTCACTTCTATTTCGTATCGTTGTTTATACCTAACTGGTTTCGCTTATTACAGCATCATCAGGGATGTTTTGTACAGTTATTAATGTCTGGCGAATTGTAAATAATTACAAGTTATATTATTTAAATACTAGTTGTAGGTGGGTAGTAGATACAATATTTCAGTTTGACACAGACGTATATTGTACTAGCTGTTGCCAGCGACTTCGTTTACTCCGCACTGCTCCTCCCCCGTAGGTGATAGCGTGATAATATGTAGCCTATATGTTGACCCGACCTATTAGTAATATTCCTGCAAAATTTGAAGTAAATCCATTAAGTACTTTTTGAGTTTACCCCAGACATACATACAGACAAACAGACATACAGACAAAAAATCTAAAAACTGTATTTTTGGCTTCGGTATCGATTATAGATCACGCCACAAGTTTTTTTTTTTTTTAAATATTCAATGTACAGTTTTGACTTTCCTACGATTTTATTATATGTATAGATAATATCTGCCTCGCCTCTGTGGTCTAGTGGTCCTGCGTTGGCGTCGACCACATGAGGTCCCGGGTTCGATTCCCGGGTCGGGCACTAAAAAAACAAAAGTGTTTTTTCAGTTTTCTGATAAAACACAAAGTTGCCCGGGATTGGAAAGTGCCCGGTTGGCGATAGGCTTGCCACCTATCACATTTGTGGGACCAAGTATCTTCGGTTAATCGTGGGTGCACTTGTTGTACCTCTGCCTACCCCTTCGGGGATACGGGCGTGAAGATACTTTTTTAATATGCTTATTTTACCAATGCATACATATAAATGTAAAAAAAATTTGTTATGTCAGTTTTGTTTCTATGTTAGAATAATAAAGTTAGGTAAATGTAAAACTAAAATTAAAAGTAATGTCAGAACTAAAAATAATAAACTAAAAAAAATTGGTAAATAGACTTAATTTAAAATGTATATATACCTATATATTATAGGTTTTAAGAAATTCATTGCTGTCTTTTTATGTTATGGTGGTAGGTGTCTGTCAAGTTACAATGACAGACACCTACCACCATAACAAATGTCTGATACAAAACTAGGATGAAATGGATCTAATTCTACTATATAGTAATCATATGTTAGTTATTTTTACTAGTACCTATTGTTCGCCATCAATAAATCGCGGAAGGCAAAATGTCTATTCTACAAAATGGCCCGGTACCAACGTATCTCTTAAATTTGAACGTTAAATTATGAACAAAACGTCCTTATATTTTCGTCACGTAATCCATTAAAATTTAATTGTGTCGTCGGACATCTGCTCGCATGGGCAGTAAACGTGGTTTAAGAGGAAACTGTCGTTAAACTCCGACAATAAAATAGCTGCCCGCTGGGAAACGAATCCGACACTTGTAGTACTAGAAGAATTTTAAGAAGTCGATAGACAAGTGAAAGAAACAATGTATAAATTAAAAAAGCTCCAACACATTCATTCATCATAAGACCACCTTCCTGCCTCACGTGGCATGTCGGTCAGGTATTACATGAGAAAATAAATCGTGTGTAAGGTGAGCCCATACGTGGTAGGAATAAATCTTTGTATTATGGTTAATTTGTTGGAGAATGTTTGTATATAGTATAAAATTCGATATATATATATATATATATATATATATATATATATATATATATATATATATATATATATATATATATATATATATATCGAATTTTATACTTAAAAAGTTGCATTCAAGTAGTTGTGGACGCATTATGATATTTCATATACAAAATACTGTGTAATGCATTCTATTTCATTCTTTCGCTGGCTTAATCCTATACATTAATGAGATTGTTTGTGTATCGTAAAGTGTTTTCGTTTCATTGAGTTTGAAATCACAACGATTTTGAAGAAATTTCTCTTCATAAAGGCATAAAATATCGTTAACCCGGGATTTGAGCCATCGTTAAACAAACTAATAAAATATAAGTAGGCTTGCAAACTCGTCATTAAAGGAGAATGATGAGGGCCCACACAAAATTCGCCCACACACTTTTTTTATGCTACAATTCACGAAAAACCTATAAGGATTATGATTATTTCAATTCACAATTATTAGTTGTTACATACTGTTTTAAGCCATTCAACATAATATAATACGTTTTTGTATCTCTCATCATAAACATTATTTGATTTTAACTACTTAACAGTAACAAGATGAACAACCTTTGTTTACAATAACAGAGCATTATATTAATATATAATATAATATAATATAATATTATATAATATAATATTAACTGTCACTCGATCATATATTTGGGATTAAATAGATTACACTTCGTAGTGGAACAGAACATTATCTTGTTTATACAGAATTCTGTGTGTCATTCAAGTTTCGACTATAGTAATACTTCCTTTTTTATTGCATTTTATACAATAGTTTATTTAAACCTTTTACGTCTTACCAATCCGATATTTGTCTAACTTGTTCGATTGGTCATAAATAAAGTGACATTTTTTTTCTTGTCATCATTTTTTTCTTGTCTATGACAGAAAAAAATTTTGGTTGATTTGGGAGTAAGAAAGAGCGTACAAGTTTGATTACTTTCATAACTTCTAAGTGTCTTCCTTTATCAAATGTAGGAACGTGCTATTAAAGTGTCCGTTGAATTCTAATATGTGCTTATTATACATTAAATTAATTAGATAACTTTGACTCAGGTTTTTTTCTTGTAGGACTTAATTGATTATTTTACAAATATAAGCCACGTTTCTTGAGGCTGCCAACGTCTTTTGTAGCGTTTTGTTGAAAATGTTCCGTAAAAAATCGAGCACACTAGAATAAGCCGCAACTGGTCGGATCGGGCCACATTGCATCGAAAAATTCCAGAAGGTCCCCATCACAACGCAGCACATTTCGTATTTATTTCTAAATGTTTGTTTCTAATTGTTTAAAATTCTCCTTTGTTTATCATCAATGTGCATCTTGCAAATCATATAGCTCTTTGTACCCTGCAACTAAAATTATTAACCGTTCTTAATCGATAGTTATGTGCTCCTAAACTCACTGTATTTCATTATATGATGGAAATATATGGTTAGTTACATTAATAAACAGGTCATATTACAAACACATGTCTTGTCTCAATATTTCAGGTGTAGCGTGTCTACGGGCGTGTCGCATTGCGGCAGGCGGGTCATTAGACATCTAACACGAAACAGCTGCGGGCGCTGAGCTGAATGGCGGCGCCTGCGCAGGTGACGTCACAGCACGCATGACTCACGCGTGAGTGTGCGACATGCGACATGACACGGGCCAAGCTAGAAGTGGAGTGAAAATAAACAGTCAAGACTTGTGAGTAGTGGATCTTGACAATCACCTTTTATTTATCACCGTTTATAGGGAAATCAGTACTCGTATGCCATTTTGCCTGGTCGTTTGTAACAGTAGAACGATTTGTCAAATGTGTTGCTACTATAGTGGCTACTAGGTGGTAGAGCTCTGTAAGGTATCACCCGGCGATGGTACCGCCACCTTGCCAGTTCCTACCACTATAGCATCGATGCTTGTCACTGTCATCTTCCGGTTTGAAGAGTAAGAGCTAAAAAGGATGGAGCGGCAGGACAATCACTTACAATTTACATGGACAGTTTGTCATGACAGCGTTCCCGTTTTCCTATACATAATTCTGTATTTATATCTTTTGTATTATTTATTTATTTTAACTTTATTGTACATCTTATAAGTTTGTACAAAAGACGGACTTAATGGCTATTGGCATTCTCCTCCAGTCAACCTTTGGGCAAACAGAACGTATAAAAGTGAGAGTAGGGGATATCAGAAAGAAAATAGATGGGATCGCTACGGAACACATTTAGTATAACGCCGTCCATACACACGCAAATTTGGGATTGAAGGTGTCGGTGTAAAAATTAGAATGTTCATGCTTCGTTGGACCGAATATGTTGAAACGAAGATGAACCAAGGCAAATTCGCAGGTGTAGTTTGGCATTCGGTTTCCTCTGCCTATCCCGTAAGAGATCTGACATAAAGATGAATATGTGGGCATCAATCTCTTTGTCTATTATCTCTCTTACATACTTTAGATAGAGTGACTTAAATGAGAGTAGCAACACCTATCAGCTAAGATGACTTCTTCATTTGTATACTTGTGTTTTGTCTGTACAATTTCTATTTTGTTTTCCAAATGACGTCAAAAAGTTTTTCTTTTCGTACCTACGTCGCATAAATAGAAAGTGATTTCATATGAAATGTCGTGGAAAGTTTCATAAATATGCTTATTAATAGTGTTTTTTACTTGCTACGTTGGTAACACACTACCATCACACCCTAGACATGTAAGTAGGATTTTTTCTCGAAAATCCCCCGAAACACTAGCTATCAATGTATCACAAGCATCGCCAGTGAATATTAAGCGCTACTAAGATTCTCTATATATACTTTGTATGACCCGGGATTCAAACTCGGGACTCGTGCCTAATAACCAAAAAAACCAAATAGGCTAAATGTTAGAGCATCGAAGTCCATCATCGTTTTAGCTAGCGTTTACTTATATAGCGTGCGCACACGCTTGGTAACAACGATTCGCTAAAATATTAAAATATTTTTCATGTTCAGTTAACGCTCTCCTGAAGTGCGTTTGATTGATTGTAATGTACCGCACAGTCGGCGAGCAATATCAATAATGACGCGATGATAAATTCGAAGCTCGAAATAGGATTCACTCGAATATTTACGCTGTATACGTGTATGGCGCTGACCTTTGGTTCCGCTGTCTTAAATAATAACCCCACCCGGTCTTATTATAAGCGGGTTTGTTTCAATAAAATAAACATCACAGTCCCTTCCTTTTTCTTTAAAAATTAGGGCTCATATAAAGTCACATTACAATGGATTAAACGTCTAAATTGTTCTTTGTGAAATGACGTTATATATGAATTAGCAAAAAAGGCTCAATAATTCAAGTCAAATGCCTTAGACCTACCATATCACTGTTCATACTATTGTGCATAAATGTGAATGTTTCTATGTTTGTTACTTAATCACGCAAAAACGCCTGTCACCAATTTGGATGAAATTTGGCACACATCTACCTTGTCACTTGTGCCAAATTTCGACCCTGGCTGCATCTAAATGACTAAAAAAATATAGGATATAATGCATGTATACGCTTTTACAATAAATTTCCCGTTGCTATAAGAGATCGACAAATAAACAAATTTCAAAAAATGTGTTAAAACAAAACTGTGTACAAAAGAGTATAATAAATCTCAGATTATTTAGAAAATTAAAAAGCCTGAGATTAATTGTTCCTCATACTCTATATATTTAGAAATATGAAATAATGCTTATAATATTGTAACACTATCATTATATTAAAAAAATAATCGACAAAAAAGACAAGCCCGTTGAGTTTCTTTCGCCAGATCTTCTCAGTGTGTCACCGCATTCCAAACAGCTGTAATTCTTGAAATATCGCCTTATCAAAAAGCGCCTATAGAGGTTTATTTGAATACAACATGTTTGGATCTTCTTCTTCGGCTAATCGTTGGTGAACTTGTTGTAGCTTTGGCTACTACTTCGGGGAAACGGGCGTGAAGATATTGTATGTGTGGATATTGATTTTGATACTTTCATCTCGAAAAAATAAGTTGTTCCCGTGGGATTCACCAAAAATCTTTATAATGCAAATATTTATAGGAATAAATAACATCTCGGCCTCTATAGGTGATGGTTACATACTTCCGTCACGAGATCCATCTATCTATGATATAAACAAAAGGAAAACCTAAATAAAACCCAACCAAAGTCAAAAACAATCGCTGATAATACGAATATGAATGTACGATTCGTGCGGTGAGATAAGGTCGCTTGGTAAGCTGTACGGATCCCTTTCTGTAATCCAACCCGTTGAATGTAGAGCGGCTACACAGTGAACTCGGGGCACATAGGCGTTTGTTTCAGCCGGACTACAATACGAGTTGTGGTGTCGGCGGCCCACAGTCAGCTCATAGCGACACTCACTGAACAAAACGAATATCTCGCATTTGCTAGTGAATACGAAACCGAGAAAAGATCGTCTAGTACTTTTTATTTATCGCTATATATATTTCTTACCGTAAAAGATATATACTCGTATATTTCCCCGTGATGATCTTTGAAGAATAGGCCAACTGTCGTTCTGCCAGGACATTAGACCTCGCCACAAGATAGCAACGCGCCATTAACAGTTAACACCTTTAGTGTCTATAGGCGATGGTTGACTCTTTACATCAGGAGACCCATCTGCCTGTTTGCTATCTCATAAAAATAAAAAAATAAAGAAGATATCGATTGAGGGAAAGAATATATCGATAATCGATATACATAATTTTGTTTCTTATATGCATAACCGCCCCGTTGGTCGAGTGATTAGCGATCCTGACTACGCAATCAACGGGACTCGGGTTTGATTCCCGACAGGAACACGCATTTGTGTGATGAGCATAAATGTTTGTATTTCTGGGTTTGGATGTTTTTTAAATATGTTTCAATATTTATATACGTATTTCTATGTATTGACATCATTCACTAGCACCCATAACACAAGCAAATAATTTGCTTATTTTGAGGTTAGAACAATTCAGTTAATATGTCCACCGATATTTAAAAAAAGAAATCTTCAAAAATTAATGTAATTTATAAAATAACATTCATATACACAACTGTCGTTCAGCCAGACAGGTCATAAGAGGCGATCGATTAGCTACAGGTCGTATCTACTAGGTGGTAGAATTCTGCATCGCTTCGCCTATAGACACAAGAGATGTTAATGTTACTTTGTTATTTATATAGCAGTAATGGAATACCAAATGCATAAGTTTACCGGCTACCTTACCTTACTAACCGGTGACAAGTAGGTATTGACGTTGTTGCGGCAGGAATAAACCTGTGGTACTAAAACCAAAACTTTGTAGAACCATACCACTTAGTTTTTCGTTGCTTTTATACCCCATTACGTTGGAATATTAAATGAAAACAATTCAAAGATGGCTGGGTACGAATAAATTATAGCTGGATTTAAATAAATAAAATAATTATTAAACTCAACTCATACTTTTAAATGTTTATAATTGGATATTTTTGTGATCAGATAGTATAATTGCTGGTCATGTGTGTAATTGTCGTTTTTATTGTGTTGGATAATTTCCAGAACGGGATATTATACGAGCGAGCCGCCATTACGTGCACTTTAACGATCTTAAGTGTTAGCGGTTTTTTTAATAAAATTCTGTATTATATCAATAGTGACGCAAAAACTTTGTACCCCGTTTTAAGACAATTACGCGAACGGGAGTATGGGATTTGGTACAAAATTTACATTGCAGAAACCTAATATCTATAGGTACTTATACATAGAATAAAATCGTAGGAAAGTCAAAACTGCACATTTTTTTTAAAGAATACTTGGGGCGTGATCTATAATCGATATCGAAGCCAAAAATATAGTTTTCAGAATCTTTGTCTGCTTGTCTGTATGTATGTCTGGGGTAAACTCAAAAAGTACTGCATGGGTTGACTTCAAATTTTGCATGAATATTACTAACAGGTCGGGTCAACATATAGGCTACATATTATCACGCTATCACCTACGGCGAAGGAGCTGTGCAGAGTAAACGAAGTCCGCGCGGACGATGTCGCGGGCAACAGCTAGTTTTTAAATAATATTCATTAGAAATACATTATATTAATAAAAACAAACATTACAGACACTACAATCATGTGATATGTACATTGTACGTGAAAAAATACACACATGTATACCATTTTCTTTACGCTAGTCTGTTGTCAAACTTAAAATAGGTTTTGTAATTTAGTCAATGATCGAATTTCGACCACAGAGCGGGCGCTAGTCAAATATGGTACATCTGTGATGTGAGTTTGGGAACTGACAACACTTCGATCTAGAGTGTTTGTTTTTTTTTTCGAAATGGCAATTACAGTTGACCTTATGGGTCGTTACTGCGTCACCGAACTTTTGGGGCGAGCAGTGTGCTCAGCCAGTTATAGAGGGCCTATAAACGCCGCGCTAAGGGCTGTCTCCTGTGAGACCGGACCCCGGCTTAGTGCGACGTTCGGACTAAGAGTGTTTGTATGTATGTAGTCAGAATGTGGAAGAAAGCAAGACAAGTCTGTATAAATAGTGATGTTGACACTTCACTCGTTTTTATTGTACTTTTTAAGGAAACTACATAACAGCTCGTAACACGTTTAGCTCCATTCCATTAGGTACCATCATGACTACAAACTTGATGCTATAGTGGCAGGAATAGGTAGTCATTATACTTTTAACGCTAAATATATCGTCCGCACTTAGTAAAACTCTTGTATTCGTATTTATAACTAGCTGTTGCCCGCGACTTAGTCCGCGCGGACTTCGTTTACTCCGCACTGCTCCTCCCCCGTAGGTGAAAGCGTGATAATATGTAGCCTTTATTTTGACCCGACCTGTTAGTAATATTCGTGCAAAATTTGAAGTAAATCCAGGTAGTACTTTTCGAGTTTACCCCGGACATACATACAGACAAACAGATAAATAGACAAAAATTCTAAAAACTATATTTTTGGCTTCGATATCGATTGTAGATCACGCCCCAAGTATTCTTTTATAAAAATATTCAATGTACAGTTTTGACTTTCCTACGATTTTATTATATGTATAGACTAGCTGTTGCCAGTGACTTCGTCCGCGCGGACTTCGTTTACTCCGCACTGCTCCTCCCCCGTAGGTGATAGCGTGATAATATGCAGCCTATATGTTGACCCGACTTGTTAGTAATATTCATGCAAAATTTGAAGTTAATCCATGCAGTACTTTTTGAGTTTACCCCGGACATACATACAGACAAACAGATAAACAGACAAACAGACAAAAATTCTAAAAACTATATTTTTGGCTTCGGTATCGATTGTAGATCACGCCCCAAGTATTCTTTTAAAAAAATATTCAATGTACAGTTTTGACCTTCCTACGATTTTATTATATGTATAGAAGATATAGTGTAATAAATACAAGAAGTCTCATCATGGCTGCAGGAGGCGGCAAACGGATCCCGACTGTACGAGCCAGCAAATCCGCACATATAGTTTCGAGCGGGTCATCTGCGCGCTTACGGACCATGCTTACCACGGAGCATACTTTGTATTTGCTCCGTGATGCTTACCATCCGCGCTGGCGAAAACGTCACTGTAAAACTACACTAAATTTTCTAATAAATTTTGTAAGAAGTATTCTATACTAGACTGAACATATAGGCTTCTTTTGATCCCAGAAAAATGCATTATTCCTGAGGGACTACGGGACTACTATAATTTATACGCGATTTCCTCGTACTACGTGGTATGTTGACTGTATATTAAATATTTAACGGACAGACAACGTAACAACCTTTGAAGATATCTGATATAATTAGCTTACTTTGAGTTTGACACTCGTTCTGATATCATTCATTTTACAAAAGCATTGCTTTGATTACGTCTAATTAATTAATGTAAACTTGATACAGCCAAATTGATTAGAGGAAGCGTATTTGGTAAATAATTAATTAATTAATTTAAACTCCTGACAGTACTTAATTTGGGATTTATCTCAGTTGATATTAATTTCGTAATTAAATTTTCTGCAAGTGTTTGTACAAAGATTATGTCTCCAAACTCGAGGTAATTTCATACAAAACTAGGTGTTACCCCCGACTCTGTTCGAGTGACCGACACACAATACCACTTATACGCAGTCGAATATAAAAATAGCCTAGGTTACGCAGAGATAGTTAATGTAGTTTTTATAACCAGAGAATTTTACTCAGTAATTTTGAGTGTCTGTCTGTGTCACTAACCTTTTTTTGATTAATAACAAGCTGATTTTCTGTGAACCCCTTCGTTTTGACGATATGCCCATCTTTTCTATCTTCGAAAAATCTCGAATGGTAACTAATGAAGTTAGAGGGCTTCTAACATTTTAATTCGATGAAATAAAAATATTAATTAAAAACAATATTTATTTCTTTACATAAAATAATCAAGCGATTAACGCTTGATTATTTTATGAAATGCACGAACACGAACTTTTGTTTAACACATTTGATGATTTTTCTGACGAGTCCTCCACTCTAAAGATTCGGAATTATGAGATTTTTAAATAGATATTAGTCAATTTCAAAACAACCTTATTTTCTCACAATCACTTGTTAATTATTATTATAGAATAGAATAGAATAATTATTTATTGCTTGGAACACGGTTACAATAGAAGGATGTAGTTTTCAAAAGTACGTAGGTAGTATCACGCATTCTACCGAACGGCATGCAACATTTATAAATTACTAGCTGTTGCTAGCGACTTCGTCCGCGCGGACTTTGTTTACTCCGCACTGCTCCTCCCCCGTAGGTGATAGCGTGATAATATGTAACCTACATGTTGACCCGACCTGTTAATAATATTCATGCAAAATTTGAAATAAATCCATGCAGTACTTTTTGAGTTTACCCCGGACATACATACAGACAAACAGACAAAAATTCTAAAAACTATATTTTTGGCTTCGATATCGATTGTAAATCACGCCCTAAGTATTCTTTTAAAAAAAATTGAATGTACAGTTTTGATTTTCCTACGATTTTATTATATGTATAGATACATTATTCCAAAATTCAAAATAACAAAATATATATAATTCAGGGCTTATTTTGTCCTACACGTAAAGGGGAAAGTTTTCTTAGTCCAACACTTTCGTCCGACTGAATATTTCCTTTTTTGTCTATTTTTATTAGTTACGCGATTCAAGATTTTTCGAAGGTAGAAAAGATGGTTGTCTCGTCAAAACGAAGCTTTTCACAAAAATTCAGCTTGTTATTAATCAAAAAAAAAGTTTCTTCCTGGGACCACTGTCTATATAGGATCGGGAAGTTAATTGTATCGGATCGGGAAGGATTGTCAGTACTAAGCCCCGTGCATCAGCTAATACTTAATTAAAGACGGGATATAGCATGGGTTGATAGCGCCCGCATTCCATTATCTTACGTATATTAAACGCAGATGTGCGTAATGGTGTTTGATTTGCATTAATGACGGCTGTAAACTTGTAATGAAACTTGTAGGAGTGAGCTGAGTCGTATATTTCAAGAACGACAAGAGTCCGATCGACACTTACGCTATAGAATGTTAGGGAACTGTCCATAAATGACGTCATACAAATTTTGAGGGTTTTCAAACAGCCCCTTCGTCCTTGTCACAGATGGTCACACTTGCAAACCCTACCTACCTTACCCTACCCTACTTACAGTGTGACGTCTGATAGATCGGAATAGGTAGTGCAATTTACCGGGATTTCGTGACGTAATCTTGATACGACATTGAATCCCACTATCCCACTGGTTATGGTATACAAGACTAAATAAAGCGGGTGACATTCTTCAAAAAAGGTGATTAACTTCTCAATAACTGAGCATATACTTAATGAAGAAGATTTTTGTAAGATTTTTTTTGCATTTTTAATTTATTTATTTTTATTTTATTGCGGCCATTGATCAAAGCTATTCGCGGCCAATCGGAAACTAACAATAATACAAATAAAAATGTTCTACGGTAAAATCTGATAGTGTAACGGAAGAAAGTTGTGAGATTTCGACAAAAATATAATTAATACCAATAATGCAACCCGTACTAAGAGTATGACACTGAATCTCGGCAAATTGCATCTATTCCGATCTATGGATATTACATACATACCTATATATTTCTCAATTTTAAATTTATGAGTAATTAAATTTAAAGATCAGTTAATTTTTTCCAATGTATAAATAAATCTAGCTCGATTTAGCAATATTTTAAAGTTTTTGGTTTATTTTTTTCACGTTTTAGTATTTTTGATTTTAGCATATTATGACGTTACAAAGCTTTTGATCTCCTATCTCCTCTACCTTCTTTTTGTCACATACTGTCACATTTCGTATGACCGATTTGACAAGGGGATATTAAGAAGATGACATAATAGTATAATATCCAGAAGCATATGCCGAAGGATATATACCTACATTTATGTCATCATTTATTAAGTTGCAGGTTAAAATTAAATAAACTTACTACCCGTAGGTAAGCCATAAATAAGTGAAATAGGGGACGAAAGTTGAGATTTATTTATCTGATGAATTGTTATACTACTTTGAGCGAAGCTGCGCTGCTGGTCAGCTAGTTACTTAATATATTCTATGTTTAGAAGGATTAATGTTTCTTACTCAATCCCTCCAGGACGAACTTTTTTTTTATATATCATAAGATAGCAAACAAGCAAATGGGTCTCCTGATGGACAGAGTCAACCATCGCCTATAGACACCAAAGATATTAATGATGCGTTACTATCTTGTGGCGAGGTCTAATGCCACATGCATAAGTTTACCGGCTACCTTACCTCCAAACCGGAACACGACAGCGACAAGCACTGTTGCTATTGCGGCAGGAATAGGTAAGGCGGTGGTACCTGACCCGGGCGAGACAATGCAGAACTCTACCACCTAGTAGCCACGAAGGTAGTGACTCGCGTAGCCAATCAGTCGCCTTTTACGACCTGCCCGGCAGAACGGCAGTTGGTCTATTCTTCAAAGGAGCCCGGAACCAACACGGGGAGAACTAAACGGATTAAGACTGATACACTTATTATGAACTAAATTAATACATAGGATAAATGAAATAAAATGAAAATAGATGTTTGCAAGAATATGGGTATTACAATTTTTTAAAATTGGTCAAACATACTAGCATATTCTACCATGACATGATGTGCAAATATTTAAAAATTATTTATCATGCGAGTCGATTTTTTAGAATAACTACCAGATCGGAACGCGGCCACGCGGATAATGAAAATACATTACATACATCTCGGAAAATACATTATCGAGAAGCAGCTAGTAAATAGTTAATATATAGCGAACGAAACAATTAATAATTTGCTTGACTTGAATTTTTTATTACTCTCGAAAAGGTAAGGGCAAAACTCAAAATATTGGGGGTTATAGTGTAAATTGGACATTTAAATCCCCAAGTACACCCAGGAACTATAAAAATTAAAAAAAAACTAACCTTAAATTCGTTTGTAGCTTCAAAAATTAAAAGTAACTTCAAAAAGTTGTCAGCCCTAAATATGCTTTCAAATCTAAATTTTTCTTAACATTATCTTTAATGTTTTGAAATGATCATGAAAAATTTGCTAATTGAATTGAGTAGTCGTCTGGCAAAGTTATCAAAAACTGAGCGAGATGAACTCAGTCGCGATGGAAAACCGACAGAAGCCCGAATGATTTGTGCCTCAGCGAATTAGTTGACCACACCAACCCATGGCCTTGCCTACTCTCGTTCATACGGATCGTGTGTCTCCCGAGTCGCGGGAGATGTCATCGTTCACTCTCTCGTATATGTTCAATTCGTTCCTTACATTCTTCTACGCCTTTGGTTACACTCTTTACTATGGCTGAACATCGCATATAAAATCCTTAATTTTAAGGCCATCACCACTCTTTATTGTGTCCCAGCGACGCCTCCATTCATTGAGAGCATCAACAAGATGCTGTCAATGAATGGAGGCGTCATCGCTCCTTTGAAGAATAGACCAACTATCGTTCTGCCGGGCAGGTCGTAAAAGGCGACCAATTGGCTATACGAGTCACAACCATCGTGGCTACTAGGTGGTAGAGTTCTGCATTTTCTCGCTCGGGTCTGGTAACACCGCCTTACATATTCCTGTCGCAGTAGCGTCAGTGCTTGTCATTGCCGTGTTCCGGTTTGGAGAGTAAGGTAGCCGGTAAACTTATGCATGTGGCATTAGACCTCGCCATAAGATAGCAACGCACCATTAACACCTTTGGTGTCTATAGGCGATGGTTTACTCTTCCCATCAGGAGGTATCTGCTTGTTTGCTATCTTATGATATTAAAAAAGCACTTGAAATCTAAAATCCGTCTGTCTGATTCATCCTTGTACCATTTAAAAGGCGGTTAAGTATTGCGGCAGTATAATCGCCTCGGCGCGGCACGGCGCTCGGTGGAGACACAGAGAACTGCTCGGTTGCGCTGAGTCGGTCCTCTGTAAAACCGTTAATCCGGGACAAAAAGCCCGACAGCGGAACACCCGGATTTGTAGCTCAACAGTTAAGTAGCTGGCACTCTCGTTCGGACTCTCTATTTTAAGTTACACATTCGTGAGCGAATAACAGGTTGATTTTGTACTGCCATTTAATTAAAATGTATTAGTTATTTTTTTTGTTGTTGAAAAAACACCAAAATACGGTGTTTCCAGCCGACTTCACAAACGGAGGAGAATATCAATTTGATTGTTAAGTAGACTATCAAGTCGAAATAATACTTTTTTTGGCGCGTTATGCAAAATTGATGACAATAAATTCTCACGATGCGCGCGCACACTGACATGAAAAACCGACACCATGAAATTAGCTAGTCAACATTTTCATTTTTTTTTCAATTTGTCCATTTTTTTTAATTACGTACAAATAATTATTTTATGATATTTAAATAAAATTTATTGAACTAGATAATGCGTTATAATAAAACTTTCTTTCAATGTATTAAATACCTCTTTGGGTTCCGAAGTAAACTAGCAACCCTTATAGATTCGCTACGTCCGTCGTCCGTCCGTCTGCACGATTGCTCAGGAGCCTTATTACTAGAAAGCTGTAATTTGGCACGAATATACATATTAGTCACTTCAACAAAGTGATGATATAAAATCTTAGAAAATATTTTATTTTTCAGGGTAGCTTGTTTTTTTTTTTTAATTGTCACGTACACACACATAATGGGGTAAGTATGAAAAAAAAATTTAAAAACCTATTCAAGGGTATCTTTGAATAGGTTTTTAAAAAATACTGTAGGTTTGTGACAACAAAAAACTAGTTTTTGACTAAGGGGCTCATTTGTAAAATATTAAGCTTTTAAACACTAATTTTTGTTCGAGTGAAGTGTTTGAAAAGCGTTGAAACTTGCATATAGTGTTACAAGATAAATAATTGTGATATCGCGATACAGGATTTTATTTTGAATTTCATTTTTTCCATTTGTTATTGATTATTGTCCAATTTTTTTAAATTATTTTTTCTTGTAGCGTTTGCGATTGTTTGAGCCGCTACATAAATAAATGAATAAGCCGGTTTCTGGGTAGCTAAATTACAAAACTGACATTAAAAAACTTGCATTTTTAGGAGAGACACATTAAACATCAGGTTTACCTCGAATGAATAACGCTCCGTAAATTGTTTAATATTTTCTACGAAAAATGAATTTTTAAAAAAGAAACGTATCAACAAACCGCGTCCAATTAATTATTTTCTGTGTACACAAACCGCAATCCGTGACTGATACTGTAGTGTACATATGATGACTCTCGAACGATTTCTTGTTATCCGCATGCTCGAATTAAACTCAACAAGGTATCGCATCACATGACTTTATCATAATATAGCATACTAGCTGTTGCCCACGACTTCGTCCGCGCGGACTTCGTTTACTCCGCACAGCTCCTCCCCCGTAGGTGATAGCGTGATAATATGTAGCTTATATGTTGACCCGACCTGTTAGTAGTAATATTCATGCAAAATTTGAAGTAAATCCATGCAGTACCTTTTGAGTTTACCCCGGACATACATACAGACAAACAGACAAAAATTCTAAAAACTATATTTTTGGCTTTGACATCGATTGTAGATCACGCCCTAAGTATTCTTTAAAAAATATTCAATGTACAGTTTTGACTTTCCTACGATTTTATTATATGTATAAATATAGATCAATATTATAGATTATAATGCAGTGTGCAGCCCGCTGCATTATATAAGTTTGGTGAATCCCGCGGGATCACATAATTTTTCCGGGATAAAATGTAGCCTGTATGCTATTCCAGGTTATCATCTACCTGTGTGCTAAATTTCATTCAAATCTATGCGGTAGTTTTTGCGTGACTGAGTAACAAACATCCATCCAAACATCCAAACTTTCGCATAATTACATAATTTCGCATAATATTAATCTATATCTATCTATACTCTATACATATAATAAAATCGTAGGAAAGTCAAAACTGTACATTGAATATTTTTTGAAGTGAAAACTTCTTTAGGCGCGTTGAGCGTTTTGGTAGAGGGTAAAATCCTCGTTTCGCGTCACCGACATGCTAATGATAATAATATATCTATAGCTATGTTTTGCATATAGTTTTAATTACTCTCAACTTAATAGTTCCGTTTTCACTTCTATCGGCAGTCCCACGACTGCTACTGTTTTTTTTTTTAAAGAATACTTGGGGCGTGATCTACAATCTATATCGAAGTCATAAATATAGTTTTTAGAATTTTTGTCTGTATGTATGTCCGGGGTAAACTCGAAAAGTTCTGCATGGATTTACTTCAAATTTTGCATGACTAACAGGTCGGTTCAACATATAGGCTACATATTATCACGTTATCACCTACGGGGGAGGAGCTGTGCGGAGTAAACTATTATTATTATTATTATTAATACAGATAACACGAATGAAAAAACGAGCCTTTAGTCGCTGACTTTCGTATTGTAGTGTGTAGGTCGCGACTGGTGAGTTATCGGCCAGGTAGACGGGTTCAGGTATGCGGTAAACATCCCGCCGCCCGGAAGGGGGGAGAGGGGGCACAGCTGTGCGTCCGCACGCACAAATGCATGGCGTACCACAAAATTTGGAGCGTGCATGCCTCAGAATATGGACGAAAGCGAACAAGCGTTTATTCGCGAGCTGCCTTTTATTAACTCTTTAGATTAAATACCAATACTGTAATGAATAGACTTTCTGTCGTTCTGCCAGGCAGCTCGTAAGAGGTGAACGATTGGTTATGCAAGTCACATCCATCGTGGCTACTAGGTGGTAGCGTTCTGCATTGTCTCGCCCGGGTCTGGTACCACCGCCTTACTTATCCCTGTTGTAATAGCGTCAGTGCTTGCCACTTTCGTGTTCCGGTTTGTAGGGTAACCGCAACAAGATAATAGATGCATAAGTTTACCAGCTACCTTTAAGCCGCGTGCCCAAGACACTCTAATAGAATTCTAATTATGTATGTATGTAGCATCATAAAAGTCTGCACACGGGCCACGGCACGCACCGCGTACGGCTTCTAGTCATCATCATCAGCTGTTCGGTTAATGTAATAGTGTTATCATCACGCCCAGTTCCCTTGCGGGATGGGTAGAGTGAACCGAACGTCTATAGACTTTCCAGTTCACCGTGATTCACCAGTTTGTCGGTAGGCGAGATAAGTATAGATCCGCATCACCGCATTTTATCGACATGTTAACGATTATCGACTATTTCTGGTGATAACCGGGACTGACAACTTTATGTGCTCATCCGAGGCACGGCAGTGGTAATACATCACTCTGCCAGACTCCGAGCCCAAGGTTTAGATTTTCGAGAAAACCTCAAAAATATCTTAATACCAGTTTTGCCCGACCCGGGGATCGAGCCCAGGACCTCATGATCTGAGCTGAATAGGCTACTCCTAGACCACAAGGCTGGTTAATGTAATGATTTTAAAATATAGTAAAACAGCAAAAATCTGCTCATATAATGTTACCAGCTAGCCCGCCCAGCTTCTCCCACAACTAATCAATATAAGAAATTTCATATTTTTCACCCCATATTCCAGCCCCTTAGGAGTTGATTTTTGAAAAAAATAACGCTTGCTCCCTGTGTTGGTCCGGGCCTATTTGAAGGATAGACCAACTGCCGTTCTGTCAGGCAGGTTTTAAAAGGCGACCGATTGACTATACGTGTCACTACCACCGTGACTACCGGGTGGCAGAGTTACGCAACGACTCGTCTGGGTAGATATATGATTATGATACCACCATCTGACCTATTCTTGCCGCAATAGCGTTGATGCTTGTCATTATTGTGCTCCAGTTTAGAGGGTGAGGTAGCCAGTAAACTTTTCCAATCAGACCCCTTGTTAGTACCATTTTAATTCACAAACTACATTGTACAGTACCCGGCGATAAATATTGCACATCGACCTTTGGAAAGAGACAATCGGCTAATTTCGGCTTCGTAGAGCGTTATCTCTGTCGCACAAAATACAAACAGTCCGGTACCTATTAGGAGCTGTTAAAACAAGTGATTTGCTTCTTTTGATATTTTTATTCTTTGTATAAAATACACTAATTTTTCTATAAGTGATGGCTTTAGGTTGGGGTAAAATAAAATAAAAAAACATTTTTACATTATGTTTACGTATTTAATTATTTTGGAACATTACAGCTTTAGTGTACATAATAAACACCATTATACCTATTGCTAAAATGAGACATTGCAATAAAAATAATAATAATTCTAATTCTCAATTACTTCCATTTCACTATCTGTGCTCTCAAAGAGGTCAATATCACTGTCACTATCAGCCGTATTTATTACTAATCTATCAGTGTAATTGTCTAAACTGTGTTGAATGCTTCTATATTCATTCTCACATTTGATTGCATGATCGCAAACCTTTTTCCACTCTTCAGCGCCGATCATGTTTACTTTTTCAGTCAATAATGTTTTTACTGTAGTTAAGTTCATACCCACATTTCTAGAGGCTACATAGCCTTTCAGTTGAGACCATATATTTTCAATTGGATTAAAATCCGGATGATATGGTGGCAATCGCAACACAGTGTGCCCATGTTCGGCAAGTACTTTGTCCACAGAAAACTCTGTATACCTCTCCTTGTGCTGACATATAATAGCGTAAATCTGGGTTTTTGTTAATTTTGGATCAACTGGAATTTCATGTCGGTTTAACCAGTTGATCATTTCCCGTTTAATGGTGTTTGAGTTGGGGGGTCTCTCAACATACTTGTTGTGATAGGGTGCGTTGTCGATAACTATAATTGTCGATAACTATTAATCCAATTGAAAATATATGGTCTCAACTGAAAGGCTATGTAGCCTCTAGAAATGTGGGTATGAACTTAACTACAGTAAAAACATTATTGACTGAAAAAGTAAACATGATCGGCGCTGAAGAGTGGAAAAAGGTTTGCGATCATGCAATCAAATGTGAGAATGAATATAGAAGCATTCAACACAGTTTAGACAATTACACTGATAGATTAGTAATAAATACGGCTGATAGTGACAGTGATATTGACCTCTTTGAGAGCACAGATAGTGAAATGGAAGTAATTGAGAATTAGAATTATTATTATTTTTATTGCAATGTCTCATTTTAGCAATAGGTATAATGGTGTTTATTATGTACAATAAAGCTGTAATGTTCCAAAATAATTAAATACGTAAACATAATGTAAAAATGTTTTTTTATTTTATTTTACCCCAACCTAAAGCCATCACTTATAGAAAAATTAGTGTATTTTATACAAAGAATAAAAATATCAAAAGAAGCAAATCACTTGTTTTAACAGCTCCTAATAGGTACCGGACTGTTTGTATTTTGTGCGACAGAGATAACGCTTTACGAAGCCGAAATTAGCCGATTGTCTCTTTCCAAAGGTCGATGTGCAATATTTATCGCCGGGTACTGTATATTTATTATTATTTAAATAGACAAGTAGTTTTGCTTAATTGGTGCTAGATTTTGAATTATTTTTTTTTAATTTATATTATAAGATAGCAAACAAGCACATGGTTCTCCTGATGGTAAGAGATTACCATCGCCTATGGACACCAAAGATATTACTTAATGGTGCGTTGCTATCTTTGTAGCGAGAATATAATGCTACATGCATAAGTCATAACAATGAGAAGAATTGACGATATTGCGTCAGGAATGGGTAAGGCGGTGTTACCAGATTCGGGCGGGCCAATGCAGAATTCTGTCACTTAGTAGTCACGATGGTAACTGACTTGCATAGCCAATCATCAGTCTCTAACCAACTGCCTGGCAGAACGGCAGATGTTCTTTTTTTCAAAGGGGGCTTGGACCAATACGGAAACGAAGGGGACTCTAAGAAACTTAATAAAGAGGCTAAAACGATGCTCATATAGGTTTTACAATAAACTCTCTGATAAGTTGTATTTAAATTCTCTTTTTCAACTTTATTTCCAATAGACAGAAGCTTTTTATTTCCATATATCCCCTCTGTGGTCTACTGGTCCGGTGTTTGTGTTGACCGACCGGATCGGGAAATCAAAATCTGTTTTTTCAATTTCCTAACAAAAACAACGTTGCCCGGGATGGAATAAGTGCTAGGTTGTCGATAAGCCTGCCACCTATTACATTGTGGGATTAAGTATTTTCGCCTAATCATTAAAAAAGACTTTTTTTATACAAAAACATCAATACGTTATTCTTTTGTATAAATTTGCAATTTGTGCAAAAAATTTGGCGTTGCTACATTTTAAAAACGCAAAAAGATTTTATGAACGTCTATAAAATAATAAAATGGCAATATTATCTGTCAAACATTAGTTAATTAAAAAACCAGTTTACAACGTTTATTCTCAACTGTCCGGGGATATTAAAATTGTGCAACATTAAACATTAGGCTTTGTGCTAGACAGTTGCAAGACCTATGAAAAGATTAATGCGACGCTTTAAGCGAGTTTACGGTCAGCGCTATTTGGTTACACGTGAAAGTAAGCTTGTGTGTGTATTTACTTTTGTGTGTACCAGTCTCGCATGTCACCGCCATATTGGGCTTTTACAACACACCTTCTTTACTCCGCTTTCGCTGAATCGCATGCATAATGACAATAACAAATGAATTATTCAGCGGCGAGCCGCGCCAGCCAACGTGATTACAAGGTGAATTGATTGATAGATACGTGATGCGTGCCGTGAAGTTGAATTTTGACAGTTTTATGTCGTAACCATTACGTAGACATGTGTAGCTTTAACCATAGAGATAATAAATAGAGTACGCAAACCCTGTTTGCCCCGCCCGTTCCGCAAAGTCTTGCCCGGGTATATGGTATCACCGCCTTACTAGCCATAGGTAAGGCGGTATATACGCCGGTAGTCATTGCCGTGTTCTGGTTTGGAGAGTTAGGTAACCGGTACAATTACCCATGTTGCATTGCTATTTGGCCATATCAATAACAACTCACCATTAACATCTTTGGTATATAGACTATGGTTTTTCTTTTCATCAGTAGACCCATCTGTTAGTTTGCCATCTAATTTTATTCAAAAAAGCGAGCCGCAAACTTGTATGTAAGTGAAAATATCTTATTGGCAGAAAGAAAAAAAACATACATTTGGTATACGCGATTCTCCTTAGCGACGTATGCACATTTAGAAGTCGTATCTGATTGGATTCTTCTGTTATTGACGCACGAAGCCGTCACGCTAGTTATTATATCTCTCTGCTGCGCATGCGTGTTTAAAATGAGAAGCGAGTACCAAATTTATTTTCTTTCTCTCATTATCGACAGGACGGTATTTTGCTAGGGTCGCCTACTCTATGTATAGCATCTCTAAGGTTTAAACACGGAGCTTGTAGTTGTCAACTGTGGTTAGCGGATGTCGTGGCCACGACAAATGTGAATGAAATTCTTCACAGCGCTGTCGACATAGTCGCCGTCAAGTTACATGTAGAAATGTTATATCATGTCATATATAGACAGTCATCAAATATTTACCGAATACTCGATGTATATTTAAGTATCATCAAGAAACAAACTCCTTTATACAAATTGAATATTGATAGATGAATTTTCGAGACAAAATTATTAATCTTGCATACTATTTTTAGACTCTTCATTTTTTAAGTGTGTAATCACTACACTGATTAATTTTTTAACAAAAATTATCATGCTTCTAATTGTATATTTTTCTCGTGAGCAGTAAATAAAGAATTATTATTATTAAAAAAAAACATTACCTATGGCAACCCAAAATATGACTCATGTCAGTCTTAGTAAATATTAAAAGTCGTAGCTACCCCCGCGCGCTAACTGAACGTGGTGTAATCTAGTTTAAAATATTCGCTAAATTTTAACGAAATTAAGGGGCAAACAAGAGTGTCAATATATCTTAATATTTTTATCTTTATAAATACAATCTTTTCAGTATTATTTCTGATAATGTTATCGTCCTAATTACGGTTCGGACAGAGTGTTACTCACTGTTTACTACACGACTATAATTTATAGCCAGCGATACAAAATAGCCACTATTTTTTTTAATAGAAGAAGTGGCAAACGAGCAAAAGGTGCACCTGGTAGTAAGTGATCACCGCGCCCATGGACATCCGCAATACTAGAGGTCTTGCAGTTGCGTTGCCGGCCATTTAAGAATGAGTAAGCTCTTTTCATGAAGGTCCCTATGTCGTATCCGTTCGGAGATACCCCTGCCGGTAATTATTTCCACAACAGAGTAGTGCGAGGCTAAAGTGTCGGGAGAATGGCACAATTGTGGATTTCCAGACATCAAGATAGTGAGGATGGAACTTCAAATTTTGACGCGATGTCCGATAGTGGAATTTAACGGCAGGAATAAATCTAAACAAGTCGTCGGAACACTTCCCAAGATAAATATGATAGAAGACGCAGACTGAACCAAACTGGCATTAGAGCACTATACCAATAAAACATAAAAAAATACAAAAAAATTTTGGGACCGACCCGAAAATCGATCCTGGATACTTAGGCAATTATGTTATAAGGAACTAATCACATTAATAATTGTATTGTATGTAGTGGTAACATATGCTATTCGCTACGAATGAATAGACTATTCCTATGCTTGCCGTAATCTCTCGATGTCAGCTTCGGCATAGAGTATAGATGCATAAGATCTTAGGATCGACAATTTAGGTCGAGAAATTCACTTCATATAATTTTTCAAATTTCTTGTAAATATTTTTTTTTATATTGTAAGATAGCAAGCAAGCAGATGACTCTTCTGATAGAAAGAGTAACCATCGTCTACAGACACCAAAGATGTTAATGGTGCTTGGCTATCTGTATGGCGGGGTGTTGAAGCCACGCGCATAAGTTAGCTCAGCACGATACTGCCAAGCAATGACGCTGTTGCAGTAGGAATAGGTTAATTTATGGTATCAGACCCGGGTGTGTTGTAACGGAACTCTACCACCTATTATTCATAATAGTATTATTTTTTTAGAAAATAGTGGTAAACGGGCAACTGGTTCACCTGATGGTGATAACTGCCGCCCATGAACAATTGCAACGCCAACTGAAGCCAATTATTCGCCTTCTGCGAACTGTCTGGCAGAATTTATGAAAATGTATTTTTGAAAGAGGAAACCTGATGGCATGAAATACCGATGCTTAATCATGGATGCCCAACTGTGGAGGATCATCGGCACATACTTACTTATTTATTCAAATACTGTTCTTTCACGTTTGTTTAAAAGTTAAAAAATGTTAATACATTAATGCATCAAATATTGGTATTGGAAACCGCTCCGTTACCTGGCGCTGACAACAATGATGAATGAACGTCCATGGCTCCGACATAAAATTGAACAAATTGACATATACCGTATAAAACAATACTATTATGTTATCAGCTAGTACCTATTTGGTCTAGTTGTGAGAAAAAAGAAAGAAAAATTGTTTATTTTCTAATATAATATAATAATATAATATAATATTCACTGGACAAATTACACTTACTGATCTAACCCCAAAGTAAGCAAATTATTTGCTTGTGTAATGGGTGTTAGTCAACGATACTAATACATAGAAATACATATATAAATACTGGAATATATTTAATAAACACCCAAACCCGGAAATACAAACAATTATGCTCATCACGTAAATGCTTGTCCCCGTCGGGGATCGAACCCGAGCCCCGTCGATTGCGTAGTCAGGGCCACTAACCACTCGACCAACGGGGCGGTTTATTTTCTAAAATATGAGTGTTACAAGTTTTCAAAATTGCTGTAACTATACATTTATTTGTACAACTTGTGACACCGAGCATACAAAAACATTTAAATAAAGATTATATTTTTTATAATTTAATGATTTAACTAGCTGTTGCCTGCGACTTACGCCGCGCAGACTTCGTTTACTCCGCACAGCTCCTCTCCCGTAGGTGATAGCGTGATAATATGTAGCCTAACTATATGTTGACCCGACCTGTTAGTATATTCATGCAAAATTTGAAGTAAATCCATGCAGTACTTTTTGAGTTTACCCCGGACATACATACAGACAAACAGACAAAAATTTTAAAAACTATATTTTTGGCTTCGATATCGATTGCAGATCACGCCCAAGGTATTCTTTAAAAAAACTTGAGAGACGTCAAGGGACACCCGGATGGAACGAAGTTCCTTTCGATTAGTTAGTGAAGGAATTGTAATAAAATTTTAAATTGTAATGAAATGTAAATCTGGCTTGCTTTCTATAAGAAAGAGAGAGAGAGAGAGAGAGAGAGAGAAACATGCGCACGCCGCACAGCTTACAATAGTTTACTATAGCCAAAAGTGTCGTGACAACTTTTCGTAAGATTTTTTTCCGTCTAGCCCCTTTTCACAACGCGCGATAAGGAACTTCATTCCAAAAATATTCAATGTACAGTTTTGACTTTCCTACGATTTTATTATATGAATAGTGTGCAGCACAGACAAGTTTTATTGTAAATATTAATGTAAATAGATAGTAAGGCAGGATAGAATGTATATTTCGTTTAGTTCGTAAGTTTTCTATAATAAAGAATGTTCATTTTCGTCTTTTATTCGCCCTAAGACCTACATACAGCTTTGTTGTGTAGAAATAATAAAGCTTTATGTAACTATGATCTTTGCCTATTAGGCATATTACGAATAAAGCGAGTTCCACGCAGTCGACGAAATTACGAGTCGACTCTTGCGAGATAGTATTTATATGCGGGAACTCGCTATTACGAAAATCCGAAAAGTGCAAAATTCTTTATGTAAACAAATGTTTATCAATTGTAAATAGTATGTATAATGTAAGTATAAGCCTTAGGCATATGTTTAGACACTTTTCGGTACTATAAAGATAGTTAACAGGATAGTACGACCTGAAAAGGCGTACAACTCTGTAATTGTAAGAGTTTCCGAGGTCCTGTAAGGACGTATAATGTATATAACACTCTTGTTTGTTATTATATAAGTTTATTTGTGTTAGATCCTTGTATGTAAATAAGAAATAACACATTGTAATTAGTTTTCGGTAGGTCTTAGGGCATTACGTACTTTGTTTTGCATATATTTGTAAAAAGGTAGTACCGTTGCACTCGCTAGAGGGCCACACCAGTTAATTAAAGGTAGGAGAAGCTACCTAAGATAAAATTATTAAGATTAGATTACGAAAAGTGGGATTTTAACAAATCCCAGACATTGTGGCGCCACACCCGGCGCCGTTTGTCTTTGTAGATTTCCGCCGACCGTCTGGCCGCGCGCTATAAATATCGGAGAGCGCGGCCATACAATCAGTTCCGTTCCGTTCCAGTTCCGATAAAGTTACAATTTCGTTACGACTCAATAAGTTTCCCAGACAAGTTCCTGGGCTTTAGTATATATCTATAGGGTACCGGCTTTAGAGTAGGGCAGTGTTAGGGCAAGTAGTGGCTCTCCATAGAATAGGTTAATATTTTGCAACGGTGCTAGCTTTATTGGTTTATTTCGTTACAATAAAGCACCTTTGCAACGAACAGTTGTGGTCTCTATTTCATCTTCCCGGCGACACCCGGCTCACGGCCAAAAGCACTACGGCTGGTGGGGCGTCGAAGAGAAGAACCAGATCTACAGTCCGCTGGCTCCCCCGGCTGTAGTGCACAAATAGATTAGCTGTTGCCAGCGACTTCGTCCGCGCGGACTTCGTTTACTCCGCACAGCTCCTCCTCGTAGGTGATAGCGTGATAATATTGTTACGTACTCGGGTTCGTTATTGTAAGAAAACACCACTTATATTAAATCCGTGTATTTACACAACACAACACAACGTAATACTAAAATACCCTTTACACAATAGTCACTTGCTGTACTATCACTGAACTTAGAACACTACACAATAGAACACTTCTCGCTTCGCACTTGGTCACTTGATGTATCGTTCTCGATCGCTTGATAAAAACTGCCTTGTGTTTGTCAATATCTCTGTATTTATAGGCAGGGGAAAGTCCTAGCTGGATCCAGAAAAATCTAAATGTATCGGGAAACAATGAATCACTTCTTATCGTAAACATGTTATGAGTCATAAATCCTAGTATACGCTACTTTCAACCTTATGCCATATCCCACAAAGTCCATTATGGTATAGCCCCGGTCAACTATTTGTTTGTCAATAGAAGTAGCTATCTCTTTCTTTTATTTCTAGATAATTAGCGCGCGCGCTCTCCAACTCTACACGCTTCTAGATTATTCGTAACAATATGTAGCCTATATGTTGACCCGACCTGTTAGTAATATTCATGCAAAATTTGAAGTAAATCCATGCAGTATTTTTTGAGTTTACCCCGGACATACATGACTTTCCTACGATTTTATTTTATGTGTATAGATATGTATAGTTAGATTACAAATGTTTGTGTCTGATTTTTCCCTATATTTGTTCGACGATAATATTATTTAGTTACAGTAGTTCGAGGTCAACGGAAAGTACTACATTTTTATACCTTGAAATATACTTTTTTTTACTGTAGATCTGACTTTCGAGTATAATCACGGTTTTCATTTCGATACCTCCGCGGGTTGCCGGAATAAATGGCTTTGACAGTCGGAAAATAAAGTGATCCTATAAGCTTTCATTTTGAATTAAGGAACTCTAAAAAGTAGTCAAATTTTAATTTCGAAAACCTTGTATATTCACGACTAATAAATGATAAGGGAATCAATACTGCAAGCTTCCCGCTCGCGATCAATATTAAATGGAGGAGCGATGGGCCCTCCCTGTGCGTGAATCGTATTAACCTGTTTATTCAACTAGCCCGCTGATAATTTGCTGCTCAAGTGGATTTCGGCTCGCTAATAGTAACATTTTGCTCATTTGAATACATAATACAGGGAAATTTATTAATGATTTGAACAAATATGTAAAAATTTTGAACAAGTAGACTGCCTCTGCCATTTTTTTAATAAATAAATATTCACGGGACAAATTACACTTAGTGATCTAACCCCAAAGTAAGCAAATTATTTGCTTGTGTACTGGTGTTGGTCAACGATACTAAAACATAGAAATACATATATTAAACTGGAGTATATTTAATAAACACCCAAACCCGGATATACAAACATTTATTCTCATCACACAAATGCTTGTCCCCGTCGGGGATCGAACCTGAGCCCCGTCGATTGCGTAGTCAGAGTCGCTAACCACTCGACCAACGGGTCGATCTGTCATGAAAAATTAGAATATTTTTTCGGGTTCTTTTAAAGAATCTGTCAAACTACTATGTGGTAGAGTTTCGTAACGTCTTACTTTGTTATATCATAAAATAGCAAACAAGTAATTGCTCTCCTGATAGTCAGAGACAGCAACTATAGACACCATCGTTAATAGTGCGTTGCTATCCTTGTGGCGGGATCTTAATGCCACATGCATTTTACCGGCTACCTTACCCTCTAAACCGGAACAGACAGTGACAAGCAGTAACGCTATAGTGGCAGGAATAGTTAAGGCGGTGGTACCAAACCTGGGCAAGACAATACAGAACTCTATCACCTATTAGTCACGATAGTATTGTTACGAATAATCTAGAAACGTGTAGAGTTGCAACGCTGGAGGTATCTAGAAATATAAGGAAAGGATAGCTACTCTTGACAAACAAATAGTTGGCCGTTATCCGAATAGCTATGCCACAATGGATTTCTGGTATATGGTATAAGGATGAAAATAGCGTGTACTATCTTGTTTATCATAAGTTGTTTACAACTAGAAGTGATTCATCGATTACTCGATAAATTTAGATTTTTCTGGATCCAGGTAGAACTTTACCCTGGGTATAAATAGAGATGTGTTGACAAATACAGGGCAGTTTTTATAAAGCGACCGAGAGCGATACTTGAAGCGACTCGTGCGATTACGAGTGTTTTATTGTGTAGTCGGTTAAGTTTAGTGATAGTACAGTGAGTAACTAGTGTTAATCAGAGTATTTGAGTATTACATTGTGTTGTCTTGTGTTGTGTATTTGTATTGTAAATACACGGATTTAATATAAGTGGTGTTTACTTACAATTACGAATTCGAAGTACGTAACAGTATACTCAAATACCGTATAGTTAGCTGGTAGAGAATTCTTTAAATGTATTAAGCTCGCCATTTGTATCCTATACATTTTGTATATGGTTCAATAAAGATAAATAAATACATAGTAGTGATTCGCATGACCAATCGTTCGCCTGTTACGAACTGCCTGGCAGACGGCATATGGTCTATTTTTCAAAAAGAGCGCGGACAAACACGCGGTAGTAATAACATTTTATATTCTCATTGCTCCATAGGAGTAAGTTGTTTTATGGAGATGAGATGCGTGCATAGCATGATTGTTAAGTATTAATTGTATTTAAGTATCTTCACGCCTATATCCCCGAAGGGATAGGCAGAGGTACAACAAGTGCACCCACGATTAGCCGAAGATACTTGGTCCCACAAATGTGATAGGTGGCAAGCCTATCGCCAACCGGGTACTTTCCAATCCCGGGCAACTTTGTGTTTCTCAGAAAACTGAAAAAACACTTTTTTTTAAAGTGCCCGACCCGGGAATCAAACCCGGGACCTCATATTTTTTTCTTCTATGAGCAAATATTTTTGAGCTTACTTCAAATATTCTCAGGAAAGCTTTAAATATATAAAAATACTGGACAATTTATGCGAATCGATCAAAGTAAGGATATTAATTGCATGTGATGTAGGTGTCAGAAGGATATTTATTGATGGGATGTAGGTGTCAGTAAGATGACAGTTGCTTGTGATGAAGGTGAAATATATTTTATAAACGCCCAGACACCGGCATACAAACATCTATGCACATCACATAAACTGATTTGCAGAATGGCAAATAATCTATTTATAAAAAAAAATACACTGGGAAGATTAACAAAAACTATTTTTTAATTTTACTTTGTTTTGACTATATCTTTTATGTGTCTTATTAATATACTTGGTGTTGTGTTGGCAATTGGCAGCTTCAGATGTGCTTTCTGTTTCCCAAAGATCGACTGGTGGATAATTCTAACAGACATTAAGTTCGCCTTTTATAAAAAACCAGCCAAGCGTGAGTTAGACTTGCATACCGAGGGTTCCATTTCACTTGAACCATGTACCTTAGCTACAAATAAATTTCATATAAATCAACGGGAAGTACTCTATAGATTTTGGTTGCGCAATTGATTCGCAAAAATATGCGACATTAACGGTCATATCTTTTGAACGCGTTTTTTGTGATTTCACAAAAAATGTACGATTTTCGGCTTTTTTCCTTTACGTGTGCAACACATTGCTTCTTGCCAAATTTTATAATTCTAAGTCAACGGGAGGTACCCTATAGGTTTTGATTCTCTTTTGCGATCGGAAAAAACGCAGAATTCCAGCGTTGGCGTTGGCCACAGGAGGTCCCGGGTTCGATTCCCGAGTCGGGCACATAAAAAAAGTTTTTTTCAGTTTTCTGAGAAACACAAAGTTGCCCGGGATTGGAAAGTGCCCGGTTGGCGATAGGCTTGCCACCTGTCACATTTGTGGGACTAAGTATCTTCGGCTAATCTTGGGTGCACTTGTTGTACCTCTACCTACCTTGTTGTACCCCTTCGAGGATACGGGCGTGAAGATACTTAATGTATTTTTTTAAATATATAACATAGTTAACTCCGAGTCCACACATTGTGTTTCCGGGAAAACCATGACAATGCTCAAACACGTCGTTCTCGGAAGGTGATCTAACATTGATAACACATACTCGTAAAATATCATTTACTCGAATGATAATTGAATGATAACATTTTTCTATATAATAATGTTTTTGTTGTGCCGCGCATTACGCTGCGTGACAGATAATAAAAGGTAGTAGTAGTCGGTAATTTATTACAATTCTATACTAATTTTATAAAAATGTAAGATTTGCTGGTTTGTATGGATAAACTTAAATTTTACTGGACTGACTTTGAAGATTTTGGGTTTTCGTAAAATCTTCAATAACACTTTTACCCGTCCCGGGGAACGAACCCAGCACCTCACGAACTATGCCGAATAGGCTATCTCCATTCTCCAAGATCAAGAGGCAGTCAAATCTATACATATAATAAAATCGTAGGAAAGTCAAAACTGTACATTGAATATTTTTTAAAAGAATACTTGGGGCGTGATTTACAATCGACATCGAAGCCAAAAATATAGTTTTTAGAATTTTTGTCTGTTTGTCTGTTTGTCTGTATGTATGTCCGGGGTAAACTCAAAAAGTACTGCATGGATTTACTTCAAATTTTGCATGAATATTACTAGCAGGTCGGGTCAACATATAGGCTACATATTATCACGCTATCACCTACAGGGGAGGAGCAGTGCGGAGTAAACGAAGTCCGCGCGGACGAAGTCGCAGGCAACAGCTAGTTTAGAATAAATTAGGTATATTCAAATTAAAACATGTAATATATTCAATTTATTAACATAATTTATAGGTAATGTAAATGTATGGTCAGACAGATAATTATAAACGTTAAAAGTTGCAAGTTATAAATAAGTGAAGTTAGAAGTTAAAACCGGTGTGTAACGGGAGTGGCGCATGAGCCGGTAGTTGGACAGACGAGGTGGTCGACCGAGTTTGTTATTATTACGGCGCGGCGCGGCCGCGGGGGAGGGGCGCACGGCAGGCTCATGTTTTAAGTGAGCACGTGTAACCGGCGATGTGCTGACTGTTGACCGGTTCAACGCACCATTATGTAAATTGTTAATACAACAGTGAACAGATACACCTACGGAGGAATTATTTAAACCTTGCTAGAGTAATACCCGCCCGCTCCGCTCGAAGATTCGTTAATGATAACAAAGATTATAGTGGCTTACCGTTTTCACAATCATGTGTTCTTACTCAATCTATCTATATCTATTGTATATATTAATACGTGAAGGAAAAACTTTGGACCCCTTTTAAGGAAAATTGCGCGAACGGTGGAAGTATGAAATATGGCACAGTTAAACTTTACATTGTGGAAGACAGAGGCGACTAGTCGTTTTTCATTTCGAAATAACTAAATTTTAAGTAAAAATTTGTACGTTCGTACATTCTTCGACGTCTCCTCGGCGGTTTGTAGCACCGCTTTACTTGTTCCTGCCGCAACAGCGTCAATGCTAATCACTCGTGTTACTAACCGCGACTGTTTAAAAAAGCTATATGGCCCGTGGGTTTCTACTACGACACCAAGTAAGAAAGCTTACCAGAGTTTAAGATTAAATTGGGTTGAAAGTCTGGTTTAAAGGTGTATTGCGAAATCGAATCTTGGAAGAGGACAGTAAATGGCATCGCGATTTTGAATAGTGTCTAGCCCTCGATGAAGTCGTCACGTGGAGGCAGTTCAAAAGAAATCGTCGTTAGACGTTGTAGATTCGTACGATAATCGTAATAAAATCTACAAAAACTGACTTCAGTTTATATTAACTAGGTATATAATTAACGTACCTATAATTTACACGAATTACTAAATAGTTTGAAAAATCCAATATCACCATGTCTACATGTCCTATATTTAAGGAGTTCTCAAGAATGATTTTTTTACAAAAAATGGACCAATATTTGTAACTTTTTTAAATCGTTATTATTTTTAATTTTTTATAAACTGTGTTGTAACCCTATTTTTATTGAAGTCGAGAAGTTTCTTTTTTGTTGTTCCGAACAAAAGGAAGTAATGATCTAAGACTTCGCGAATGAAATGCTTGTACCCAACAGCTAATTTTAAATACATGTGTATCTTTGCAAAAACTAAAATATATTATTTTTAAAATTCTTAAGAAGCACGCATTAAAAATTAAACTAAGTAAACTCTTTTATAAAGTCAGCAAAAATAAAAACGGTGTTGTAGTGTTCTTGTAGTATGAATGACTACCGGTAGATTTTTTTGTAAAGCAAATATTGAATGTTGATACAATGAGCAATTCTCATTTAGAGCGGAAAATATATAATGGATTTGTATATTAAAATTTGTACAGTGTACACCTATCTTCTTTTTTCAAATATAAGCGCTTTAGTCCATTAAAACGATTTTTTTGGGTTTAGTGTGCAAATATCAAGCACGCAATTTCATTATTTAAATGTCAAGACTAACGAATTTTTGTAAACAAACATTTAGCTATATAATTATTTATCAATACATAATACATAACTTTATTATTTTTCGTTTTGTAACTAATAATTACACAACCGAGAAATATTCCTAACAAAACCTTTTACAAATTTTCGATGCGACGAATTGTTGGCGCAATATAGCGTTAAAAACTTTTTACAAGATGACGGCCTCTTCACAAGGGTTGCGACCCTACAAACATGGATCCAATTTTAACAACGCAATCTTCTTTGCAAGAAGCAGACGCAATATTCTTGTCAAGAAGGGGTTACCAAATTGACATGCGAATTACATTGCGTTGTTTTGCATCCCCAAAAGGATTGCTTCATCCCCTCCACGTTGAGTGAGCAAAATTATTCAAAGTTTTTCATCGACATTAGACCTTGACATTTGTTACTCACGCGAGTGTACTCGTAGACGACCTACCGTATTTATTTAATTTATATACATATATACAGTATAATATGGAACTAGAAGAGAACAAAATTAGAAATTATGTCAAGTGCACATATAAAACTAGCGACGCGCCCTGTCTTCGCACGGATGCTAACTTTATCTATATCTATCCGACACAAAACAAAAGGACAAAAACTGTTCTAATCCGTTCCAATGCCTTCTTCGCGGGGTTATACTAAATTTTGCCTAAAAATATCCTAAAAAACCATTGATATAAAAAACCCAAGATGCACAGTCTCGAACAAAACTGACATTCAAACAGTTATAGATATGGCAAAAACATATGTTTTTGAATATCCAACCATAAGCGCAAGATTTATAGGTGTTTTTACAAAGCAAAAAGAAATAAAACTGACAGTGTCGCGACCGACGCGATTCTATTTGAAATGAGCGCTCAATTTAAAATTGTTTAAGACGTTTTTGAGACACTGATTGTGTATCTTGGGTTTTTTATATCAGTGTAAAAAGCATTCCAGTCGTTTTCGAATCCATAAGAAATATACAGTTTAATACAGTCGTTCCTTTACCTCACAAGCTGTCACGCTTTGGAACTCTCTTCCAGTAGGCATCAGAAACGCGCCAAGTTTAAAGTCTTTCAAAAGTATGGTCAAACGTCACTTTCTATGTACCTAGTAATTTTGTTTAATTTTTCTTGTCTAGTTTTATGTATTACCACTGTTTTATTTGCGATTTTTGTTTCTGTTTTGCTTTTGTATGTAACTGTAATGTAACTTGGTGCGCAATAAAGAGTTATTGTATTGTATTATATTGTACTGAAATATATGTATAACCATGTATAATATCAATAGTTTTTAAGCATTGGTCCCCGGGCCACTAGTAGTCCTTGGAAGTATTCAATGTGGTCTGATGGTGGTTTTATTGATAACTTTAGAACAATCTTTAATTCATTTACTATACGAGTAAATTACCCCCAAAAGTAAGTGGTCCATGCCACCACAGATATTTTATAAAGTGGTCCATCATCCATAAAATGTTATGAACCACTTGATTAGATAATACTGTGCGATCTAACTAAAATGTACGAGTATAGGTATAGTACCTGGGTCCACAAATGAATTATGAATTTGACTTAAAAGGCGGGTCCGAGGATTACCTGAAACAAACGAAATAATAAATTATTAACTATATCTTTAAATATTAATCTCCGTAGTTAATCCGAGCCTTTATGAGTAATAGACCTGAAGTGACGATGCTTGTCGTTTTCGTATTGCTTTGGAAAAGGAGTAAGGTAAACTTATAGAATTACATATAATATGAGTGATACGGCTAACCATGGAACAGAAAACAAGCGGAATTGGCAAGTACAAACATTTGTATCAGGACCGCGATCGCATAAAATAAGCCATACTCACACATAAAATAAGCATTATTGCATATAAACTACTAATGCAAACGTTTCATTGGTCGTTTTCATTTTAAACAACAATAATCCGAAACACACAAACAGAACATTTAAAAATATACCAAATTGCGTTACAATAAATTTTATTTTGCTACAAAAAAAAAAGAGTATTTACGTCCTTTTGTTGTCTATTCAAAATAGACTCATCTATTTGTACAATAGTGAAACTATAATCTTAAATAGTTTCGCTATTCTACAATAGATGGCAGTATTGATTTTTCCGTAGTTTTCAGTTGGTCATATTTGAGTAGAGAACTTTCTAGAACGATATACGTAATGACTGTCATTACGTATATCTTTCTAGAAAAATTAGGTCAACCTAAAATGAACTTTATATGTAAGGTGTACGGCTGATTTTAGCTTGACTTTCTATTACATCATTAGAGATTATATTAAATCAGGAATTTTATTAAAATAAAATGAAAATTGTACTTTCGGATGATATGAAATATCTCCATTTTTAATCATCTGTATTCTACTATCATTTCTGCATTCAAGGATGGCACAATACGGCATAATTCAGTGTATAATAGATTTTCGCACGACGACTATCTCCTAAAGATATGGTAAGTATCACTATAGCAATTTAGAGTAACAGCGCATAATAGTGATGCACGCGGCACGCCAACTCTTCACTTCCACTTGTTTTTTTGTTTCATGCGGCTAACAACGCATCTTTTATGTATAGGCGGTACTTACGACTTTCCATCAGGAATCATTAGGAAACAAGCATTTCCATGTCATGGATGTTAAAATTATGTCAAAAGTAGTGTACGGTTCAAAAATGGTATCTCCCTTATGGTGTACGGTTATCATGTATTATAATTATTATAATCATCGTTGATAACGACCCACACTCTCCTCGTGTATACTGTATATCTTTAAGCTCCGTTAGAAGCGTATAAAGGATCACGTATAAAAAAGCTATGTACAAAGAACTTCCTTAGTAACTGCAAGGCGGTACAACAGCTCCTGACTCGGTTAAAACAAATGCTTTCCTTTTCCAGTAACAATGGCGTTAATGCAACATATGTTACGGACATTGTTACTGGAATTGGGGATATTTTATTACATTAGCATTACGGTTACTAAACCTTACAACATTAACCCACATTGATGTTCGTACCTATTTTTTTAAGGCAATAGGGCCCATCTCTCGTTCCCAAAACTGTAACTTCTGTAAACCAGAATCAACAGCGGTATCCGTCCTGATAAGCACTGAGTTGCAAGCTCATGGTGCCCTAGGGATAAGCTAAGCTGTCTTGGATCCCGCAACGAAATTAATCAGAAGTATATAGGACGACTAGGAAAATATATCCTGTTCCCCTCCCTTTACACAAAAATGCTACAATTTCTATTGCACCATGGGAGTTTGGAAATTAGAGATCTACCAAAATGGCCTACTTAATTTTGTTTCCAGTAGTTAGTAAGTGACAAAATCGCTTGAAAGCACGGAAGTTTCCACGTGTTCCCACAAGGTCAGATTAATAAATTACACCGAATATACATTGGATACTATCAAGCATTTGACTATTTTCGTTTTGCCAAAGATTACACTCCCAAAGAATGTGATACGCAGTTTGTTCATATTTACAATTTAGTACTTATTTACAAACAAAAAGTACCTAACTGTTTATTATTTAAGTAAAGCATCTGTAAGTTTCGATGTCATCCAGTTTATGACAGTTAAGTGCACATTGCGGGATAAGCTAGTCCGGTCAATTTAGTCGCAAACAATAGCACTAAGGGAAACCTATACACCACCGCACGAGGGTAAAAAAACTGCGCCGAAGGCGCCCTGCGAGCACTGGCAATGCGGCATAATATCCATAAATGAGGGCAGCCGCGGGCATCAGCGCGGCGGGAAGACGCGGTCTTTAATGCTTCGCGGTCAAAAAGACTGCCTCGCCTCGCCGTTTGCTCAAGCGCCTTAGATTACTTGAAATGTAATCTATTTGCTTAGAACACGGTACAATTTTATAGGTTTACGTTACGTAAACGTATTCTACCAATTATTTTGGCAAAGTTGAATTAATATTTAAACAAACAATATATTAGAATTATACAATCAACACACGCTTATCCTGATTAATATTAAGAAATGGTTTAAATTATTAATAACAAATGTAACAAATTATCTATTACATAAAAATAAAGCTCTCCTAGTCTGACTCAATTAAAATATAAATAGACAAGTTTGAAGGAGACTTGGATAGAAAGTCGATAGTTGCAGTACTAATCCATACTAATATTATAAATGCGAAAGTAACTCTGTCTGTCTGTCTGTCTGTTACGCTTTCACGGCCAAATCACTGAACCGATTTGGATAAAATTTGGTACAAATATAGTTTGAGACCCAGAAAGGACATAGGATAATTCTTATCCCGGAAATCCCCCGGGAACGGGAACTATGAGGGTTTTTATTTTAGATTTTTTCCACGCGAACGAAGTCGCGGGCACAGCTAATACATTATAATTACAATTATCTTTAGCTCTATCGTTATAATTAATTACTTTGTTTGACTCTTATATTATTATATTAACAATAATAATAATTAATCAATAATAAATGACAATTGAACGATTGATATTCAATATTACATAAAATGTGGCGTTACAATACTGCTCAAAATATACATATCACCTCATCACATTCACTCGGTCCTTTTGAAGAATCCCTTTAAAGAACACACCATCTGCTATTCTGCTAGGCAATTCGTAAAAGGCTAACAATTGGTTACTCATGTCACAACCATCTCGACTGCTCGACGTTAGTATGTGGTACCGTAGTTTTTAAACGGTTAAACCAATTTGAATCCGTTTTTTTTTATTTAAAAAGCTAGTTTTCTAGCCGTGGATCTCGGAACTGTTTTATCAAAAACAAAGTGGTTTCTTTCTTAGTCGTCAAAAATTTTCTACATTATGAAAAGAGTTAAACAACTCGTACGGGTCTAGTCGATGGGGAATTTGTTATTCTGTTACTTTAACGATATTGGAATGAGGCTGCAGGATTCCAATTCGAAGATCATCAGCTGTTTTCGTGTTTTCCTCTGGTAATAATCCACATTAGCAACAGCTGCTTCAGCAGGAAGGGGTTATTATGTATAAAGGAATGCGTCGAGTTTCTTAAATTTTAATTTAGAATTCTTATATTTCTGAATAGAAATTAGTCTCTATGGCTAATGGTCAGGTGTAGGTATTGATAATATGAGGTCCCGGTTTCAATTCCCGGGGCGGGCAATTCAATATGTGTTTTTCAGTTTTCTGATAAAAACAACACTGCCCGGAATGGAAAGTGTCCGGTTGGCGATAGGTTTACCACCTATCACATTGTGCGGGACTTACGGCCGGTTTCCGAAACGCAAATTAATTTTTACAAGCAATTAATCTGTGTTTAACGTAATTTTTACAAGCAAATAATTTGTTAAACACAAATTAATTACTTGATAAAATTAATTTGCACTTCGGAAACAGGCCATAAATATCTTCGGCTAATCGTAGGTGCACTTGTAAACCCTGCCTATCACTTCGGGGATACGGGCGTGAAGATACTTTTTAAGTAGAAAATAGTTTCTAGATACTTTATAAAATAACGCCAATAAACAGTTATTGCTTAACCCGGGAATCGATCCCTCTGAATGAATTCGTTTCATTTTATGTTGCAGTGCAGTAGACTTGTTGAATTAAAAACACATCCTATGTATTATATTAGATGTCACTTATCAAGTAGGGTTAGCAAGCGCACACTTTATACGATAAACGTTTTATTATGTTCATAAATTACGTAAGCGTTCAGGAGAGGGAGGGGTCGGGACAAATCTCACGCAGGGGAGGAGGAGGGCTCGGAAAATACTAATACAGGCATTACAAAATAGGGAGGAAGCTGGATTTAGTTAAACAAAATTCTTCACTTCAAATATGGGTATATCCTTTTACTGGGAATTTTTAGTTCCTTTTCCGATTTTAATTTAAGACCTAACATCTCGCTGTCGGCTTAAATACTAGTTTAAATCAAAATCTTGTGACAAAAATTTTTTTTGACTTACCTCCATAAATTTAAAATACGCTATTTTCTTCTACCAGGCAGTTTGTAAGAGGCGAACGATTGGCTATGCGAGTCACTACCATCGTGGCTACTAGGTGGTAGAGTTCTGCATTATCGGGTTTGGTACCACCGCCTTGGCTATTCCTGCCACAACAGTGTAATAGTACCGTTGACTAACACCCATAACATCTATACATATAATAAAATCGTAGGAAAGTCAAAACTGTACATTGAATATTTTTTAAAAAGAATACTTGGGGCATGATCTGCAATCGATATCAAAGCCAAAAATATAGTTTTTTGAATTTTGGTCTGTATGTATGTCAAATGTGTATGTATGGGTAAACTCAAAAAGTACTGCATGGATTTACTTCAAATTTTGCATTAATATTACTAACAGGTTGGGTCAACATATAGGCTACATTTTATCACGCTATCACCTACGGGGAAGAAGCTGTGCGGAGTAAACGAAGTCCGCACAGACGAAGTTGCGGGCAACAGCTAGTAAGCAAATAAATTGCTTACTTTGTTAATTTGTGTAATATGTCCAGCGATATTATTATTATATGTCTCGCCAAACACGCACGCGCAAGCACGATGGTAGTGACACGTGTAGCCAATCTGACGCCTCTTAAACCTGCCTGGCAGACAGCCTATTCTTGAAAAGGAGGCCCGGACCATCACGGAAGATTTGAATATTTACGTTATTTTAACAAAAGTACTAAATGGTTAGACAGAAATTTCGGCAACCCTAAGTGTAGTGTAACAACAAAAACCAATCCTACAAATATGGAGCCTTCTCTGGCTCAGGCCGCGACCGGAGCCCGCCGAGCCGTTATAATTGCCGAGCATTGCACCAGAAGAGCGCTGCATCAGACGCAGACTCGCGTTTCAAGTACAACCTGTTTTCAGTATTCGTTTTCTGTTTAAAAATGAGTTTGTTATTTTAACCTTAGATCAAAATATTTAATCTAAGATGTTAGCTATATTTTATGCTAGCCTTCGTAGTCCCCCGTGTCAGTCCCGGGCACCTTTGAAAAACAGTCCAACTGTAGTTCTGCCAGGTAGGTCGTAAAAGGTGACCGATTGGCTATGGGAGTCACTACCTTCGTGGCTACGAGGTTGTAGAGTTCTGCTTTGTCTCGCCCGGGTCTAGTGATAGCGTCAGTGCTAGTCACTGTCGTGTTCCGGTTTACAGGGTAATGCAGACGTTAAACTTATGCATGTGGCATTAGACCTTGCCACAAGATAGCAAAGCACCCTCAACGTATTTGGTGTCTATAGGCGACGGATGACTCTTTCATCAGGAGATCCATCTGCTACCATTTGCTATCTTATGATATTTTATATCATAAGATTGCAAAGCTTATATTTCACCTCGGATTTTAAATATCTCTATACCAAATTTCATTCAAATAGTTACTTCAGATCTTCTGCTATTTTAATGATACATTTTATCAATATCTGTACAGCGGTTTAGCCGTGAAAGTAGCCGTAAATTTTTGATAACATCACAAAAAAAACGCAATCAAAATATTTTGCGACATATTTTGCGATTTCCGTTCTTCGTTATTAGTTACCTACAATTTTATACGGAACCCTCGGTGTGCGAGTCCAACTCGCGCTTGACAGTTTTTTTTTTGTAAATGTAGTTGGTTCGGTGAAAAATATATACGACCTTTTTGCCCGATAGTTAATAAAATTGGAAATATTGGCGTTCACTACTATAGGAAATACTAAATAGTTTTGTCTCCACAATTATTGTGATCGTGAGGAACACTGACAAGGGATTCACCGTCTACAGAGTGCAGGGTTCAGAAGATAAACCGGTCACAATTAACATTTCGGCTAAAGTTCCACCGCAGGCGGGATTATGTACACCAAACTGGTTATCGAATTGATAATTAATTTCAAGAGTTCAATTTACCTGCGTGTTGTGGTTTATTTGGTACCTGGTTTTAAGCTATTGGTCCGATCACTTTTGAAGAAGCAACCATTAGCTTCCTGCCAGACAGACAAATGCAAGCGATCGGCCCAACGTGTCCAAAAATTATGTAGCCTATCAATGTCACTGTTACAAGTAAGAGAACTTTTTTAAGACCAATATTTTTTAACGAGATTAGGCTACTAAAGAAATTTGCACTCAAAAAACATAACCCTTTCCTTCTATATCAGTCGGGTAATATAATAAGTATCTTACAGATATAAGTCAATAGGCATTCAATTTGATACTTTCCATCGTGGACACTTGTTAAACGTTTTTAATTAAGATTATTCCAATAAAATCCCTTTAACTGATCCAAACACGTAATATCAAGACGAGATAGTCGCCACAAGTGATTCCATTAGAATAATCTTAACATATATTTATCTCCATGCACATATATTTACCTCCATGTTACCTCCATGCTCGACGGTAGGTAGGTTTTTTTTTGGAACGAAGTTCCTTATCGCGCGTTGTGAAAGGGGGCTAGACGGAAAAAATTCTTACGAAAAGTTGTCACGACACTTTGCTATAGTAAAGTATTGTAAGCTGTGCGACGTATGGATGTTTCTCTGTCTCTCTCTCTCTCTTTCTTTCTCTCTCTCTCTCTCTCTCTCTTATAGAAAGCAAGCCCGATATTTTCATTTCTATTTCGCATTGAACAGTGTGGTGTCGCGACGATTATTTTTGTTGAGTGTATACAGATTTTTTGTAAATAATAACAAAAGGAACTTCGTTCCATCCGGGTGTCCCTTGACACCTCTCAAGTTTTTTTTTTTATTAGAAGTGTATAAGCTATAGAAAGAAGGTAGGTTTGATATAATATAGTAAAAGTTTTCCGAGAGTTTTGAAAATTGTACTTTTATAGATTTTGATGTGTTCTTTCCGAATTTGCCATGTCATGTATATACAATATACACGATTATTATGTGTATTAAAGATCTATTACCGTGTTAGGTACGAAGAAAAATATAGACTGACTGGGATCGCACCAGCGCGCCGTGTTCAGCGCAGATAGGAACACTTATTTAGTATTTGTAGTTGGTAACCGGTTTTCAAGTTGAAGATTTCAACTGAGATTTCAACAAGGAGGAAGTTCTCAATTCTTTTTTGTTTATATATTGTAAGATAGCAAACAAGCAGATGGGTCTCCTGATGGAAAGAGTCAACCATCGCCTATAGACACCAAAGGTGTTAATGGTGCGTTGCTATCTTGTGGCGAGGTCTAACGCCATATGCATAAGTTTACTGGCTACCTTACCCTCCAAACCGGAACACGACAGTGACAAGCACTGACGCTATTGCGGCAGGAATAGGTAAGGCGGTGGTACCAGACCCGGGCGAGACAATGCAGAACTCTACCACCTAGTAGTCACGATGCTAGTGACTTGTATAGCCAATCAGTCGCCTTATACGACCTGCCTGGCAGAACAGCAGTTGGCCTATTCTTCAAAGAAGCCCGGAACCAACCCCGTGTAAAGAAATCACAGAGCTCCACATTATCCGGGCAGAGCAGAACCGTTAGTTATGAATATAATAAATCTGTGTGCTCTGAAAAAGAATGGTGTCAAGGGCGGGCAATTAAAACATCGCGGCGAAATGTTTGATTACATTATTTACGGTGCGCTTGCACGAATACATTTCGCAATGTTCTGAGAACAAACAAACCGGCCGCGTTTATACATATATACGAATTTTGTAATATATTACCAAGATATTACTCACCAGTGATACAACTAGCTGTTTCGTTAAATATCATCTGAATCTCAAGGAATAATGATTTTTTCCAAGATTTTCTTAAAATACCCTAAGTACTCTATGTAGGATATGAATCATCGACCGCCTCGCCTTAAAGCCTTCGATCAAAGTAAAATAAATTTAGTCGAAGTTTAAAGCAGGTAAAAAGTATTGACCGCTCCCTCGGTCGGGTGGCTAGCGACCTTGAGCGACTTGGTGGCTAGCGACACAACCAATGGGGTTCGATTCCCGACAGAGACATATATTTGTGTAATGAGCATTAACGTTTGTTTTTCTAGGTTTGTGTGTTTGATAAATATACTTCAGTTTATTCAATGTATTTCCAGATATTAGTATCGTTGACTAACACCAGCTAGCAGCAATATCTCAAACAAATATTTTGGCAATCTTACTTTGGGGTTAGATCAATTCGCGTAATAAATTTGTCCGACGATATTTATTTGTTTATTATTTATTTATTCTATGTTTTAATTGAGATTAAGTAATTCTAATTACGACCGCTCCGTTGGTCTAGTTGTTAACGAACCTAACTGCGAATTGATGGGGCTAGGGTTTCAATCTCGACAGGGACAAACATTTGTGTGATGAGCATAGATGTTTATATTTCCATGTTTGGGTGTTTATTATATATATAGTATTTATACATGTATTTCTAAGTATTAGTATCGTTGACAAACACCCTTAACACTAACAAATAATTTGCTTACTTGAGGTTTGGTCGATTTGTGTAGTTTGTCCAACGATATTGTTATTATTCTGGCCATAAATACCAGTGTATAGTATTATGCCGATATACAGGCTGGCTGGTAAAATACTTAAGACAGTGGTCCCAGGAACAAACTTTTTTTTGATTATTTTCTATCTTCGAAAAATCTTGAATCGGGAAACTAATAAAGATAAATAAAAAAGAAAACTTTAGAGTGTCGGACTAAGAAAAGTTTCCACTTTACGGGTAGGCCAAAACAACATTTGAATTATAATAATAATTAACAAGCTGTTGTGAGAAAATTAGGTTGTTTTTTTATTTTTTTAATATCTATTTAAAAATCTCATAATTCCGAATGTTTACAGTGAAGGATTCGTCAAAAAAAAACCATCGAATGAGTAGGAGCAAAGAGGACCAAAATTTTATCGTGTTTTTCATTAAATAATAAAGAGATTAAATTTAAATAAATAATTATTGTTATCAATCAATATTTTTCCTTCATCGAATTAAAATGTTCGAAGCCCCCTAACTTTATTAGTTACCCGATTCGAGATAGAAAAAATAAGCGTCTCGTCAAAACGAAGCTGTTCACAAAAATTCAACTTGTTATTAATTAAAAAAAAGTTTGTTCCCGGGACCACGGTCTAACTGTACATACTGAAGGAAAGTGTTCAGCACTTGATTCTGACACCGAATATGTAAAGAAAATTGGTATGTACTTAAATAATGACCCATATGATCACCTATTTTGGAAAAACCTTTATAACTCGAAATTTGTTATTTACAAACAGTAGAGATTTATTATTTAGTCAGACAATATTCCCATTTTATTTTTAATTTTATTGTTTACTTATGACCAGTAACTACCTTGTCCTTTCTATGTACAATATTTTGCCAGTCGATCTGTATATATAACGGTGATGACACTTTTAATATAACTAGGTATATATACCCTTACCCTAGGTATATACACTTAACTAAGTATAATAACCCTTCCATCTCCCAAAAACGTTTAAGTAATAAGTTTTAATTTGAATCTAAAATATTAAATGTCCTAAACAAGCGTAATACTGTAAAAAAGTTTTTGCATTGATAATAAAAGAGGAATTTTTCATACTTACTTATATATTTTTAGTTGGTCCGGCCTAGTTTTGAAAAATTAAACTATTTGCCTCCCCGCCAGGCAGTTCGTAATAGGCCGGGTTTGACACCAATGCCTTACTTATTCCTGCCGTAATGATGTTAGCTACAGTCGCGTTAGCGCTTGTCAGTGTTGCTATTGCAGCTATTGTTTCAGTTTGATGGCAGGGTTATAAAATTATGCACTCCAATCCACAGCACGAAAGGCACCGCAGCCTTGTCATATTTCGCGTCTATGTGCGGTGGTTCTCCCATTTACGTGGCGGGGATGTACAAATTTACAGTATAGTCAATAAATGAAACGCCCCGATGATACTTATGTAAATGAAACCGGTTGCGTAATATTAGTAACAACTAGCGACCTGCCCGCGGTTTTACCCGCGCAGCTTTTGTTCCCGTGGGGATATCGGAAAGGTTTATACACTTAAACCTTCCTCAAAAATCAATCTATCTATTAAAAAAAACCGCATCAAAATCCGTTGCGTAGTTTTAGATTTAAGCATACATAGGGACATAAGGACATAGGGACAGACAGAGAAAGCGACTTTGTTTTATACTATGTAATGATTTATTAGTGAAATTGTGTGTTTATGTGGTATACAATTGGAGTTTCACCAAGTGCCCACAACAAAGAGTGTAGAATATAAGTTTACTGACATCCTTAACGAGCGAAATTAGAATACGGTAATAACTAATGGTAAGCACTAAGCTATTGCGGAAGGAATACGTTAAGTGTAACAAAAAGCCGAAAAAAAAAAAACATATGCCAACTATCACCACTTTACGATGGTGGTGACATGTTTTTCCTTCAAAATCCATCACTAAATATTATAAATGCGAAAGTTTACATCTATATGTTGTGCTTTCAGGGCTATATCGCTGAACCGATTTTGATGAAATTTCGCAAGGAGATAGTTGAAGGTTCGTTGTCAATCACACGCTATTAAACCCTAAAGTGCTGAAATAGAGGATTCAAGTATGTATGAATGATTACATTTTACTATATTCGTGGGTAAAGCAGCGAACGTCAGCTACTAAATCAGTCTATACCTACATAAAAGTAAAATTGAAATGTGTGTCTGTGATTTCAAAATAGCTAGGTTTGTTCAAGTGCAACGTGTTATTTTTACGATATACTTAAACTTAAGACTTAAACAACCATATTTAAAATGTCTGTCTGTCCGTCTGTCATTCTGTTTGTCCGGGGTAATTTCTAAAACGGCTGTACTGATTTTGATGGATTTTTCACAAAAAGATAGAAGAGTTTATAGGGCAGGACATAGTCTACTTTTTACCCGCTTAAGTAAAAGGAAGTAATGATTTAGCTAGTGAACAATATGAAATCTTGATGTCAATTGTTCGATGACGTCGATTATAATAATGGTCCGATCTCGACTTTCACGTACCTTATTGGTGATGTAAAAGTTACGGCCTACGACAAAATTGTCGCTCAACTCCGACTCAAGGGTTATATTTTATCGTACGAGTCACTTTAAAAAGGTCATTCTCAGGGTTTCTTGCCTACGTAACAGCGAATGAAAATCAATTCCAATATTTGGTGTAAAATGTTAACCAATATTTGGGAATATGTACTTATTATCTTTAATAGGATACAAGATTACAAAATATTTGTAAGGTATATTTAATTAAATTTCCAAAGTATTTGTGTAAATTGAATAGTAATAGTACTAGTACCTTCTTTTTCTTTCAGTGAAATTTCAGTGTCTGTACGAATGACAGTCACGGCGTCACGGGTTGAGTGCGGCGTAAATAAAATAAAACCGGCCTAGTGCGAGTCGGACTCGCGCTCGGAGGGTTCTGTACCATCATAGCAAAACAATATGAAAAAAATACGTTTATTGTATCGGGACCTTCCTTAATATTTTTATTTTTTTATTTTTAGTATTTGCTTTTATAGCGGCAACGAAAATACACAATTTGTGAAAATGTCAGCTTTCTAGTTGTCACGGTTTATGAGATACAGCCTGGTGATAGACAGACGGACAGACAGACAGCGTAAGCTTAAAAATAGGGTTCCGTTTTACTTTTTAGGTACGGAACCCTAAAAATATGAAAAGAAAATATTTGCTTAATTTTCAGGGTTAGGTTAGGTTAGTTAGATTCGTGATTGTCCAGCGATACTTCTAAAAAAATGAAACTTAAAGGGGATTAAAAATTTAGCGTTGGAAAATGGCGTCTCTACTTGTCTCCTGTAGTTGACATGATTCGACTTAATAAGTCAAAAGTCGAAATAATAATAATGTTTAAGGATGGCCCGAATTTCGTTTTCTATTCGGTTTAACCGAATTTCGGCAGCTTGAGCCGAACTTCGACATTCGGTCGAAATTCGGTTTAAATGCCGAACATTCGGTGCTAGAAAAAGATACCTACTTGCACTATTTTATTGAAATCTACACAAATATTATAAACAGCTTAAAAAAGAAAAAAGATTTGTATTTTTTGTCTTTTATATGTATCAAATTAACTCAAAAACTAGGTACTAGATCTATTAGAAAAATTATTTTACCATTAGAAGGTATCATATCATTTCCGAGTAACATAGGCTATACTTATACTTCCAAAAAATTAGAGATCCTAACCCAACCCAAGGTATCAAAATTTTATCTATAAGTCATTATTTTGCGTGCGCTGCGAAAACCATTAACGACATATAAAATATTTTAAGTAAATGCGTAAACAAGTCACGACGTGTCGCTCTCAAGAAAGCGCGTAAAAATAGAACCGAAGTTTTGCCGAAATTCGGCCGAATTTTTTATTTTCACCGAATGTTCGGCCGAAGTTCAAATTCGGCCCATCTCTAATAATGTTTACACATTAGGACAAACGAGGTATTTGTCGACATCGACAAATATCTGTTCTATCGTGCTAGTCACATCTCACGTGCGCGTCATCTGTTCTATCGTGCGCGTCATATCTCACGTGCACGTGCACATCCTTAGCGGGCGGGATGGAGGAAGAACCGATGAACTTACGCACTATTTGTCTCAACATCTAGAGCTGCTGAATGTACTATTAACATTAACGTTTGTTTAATGACCTTACCTATTTTCAGAAAGATTGATCAAGCTGTACTCGAGTTTTGCCGAAACATACTGACAGGCAAAAAAATTATAATGGTAGAATTGACGTTAGTTAGTCATAAAACGAACAATTAAGAGGAAACATCCTTCATAGAGTAAAGTGCTATTCGAGACTCCTGAAGATGCTTCGGTTGCGAAGTGAAACGTGCGTTGAGTACATAACTTGTGTGCCTGCTACTGACGTGGAAGAAAGTGTCGTGGAAGTGGGTGGACTATTGTGCCGCTGTGGTCTTCTATAATTTCAGACTTTGGATAAGTTTGCCCTGATCCTTACACTATCTTTCATTTCTGTTGCATCACGGCAGTTCCATATAACATTTCGCAAAAAATTTGCAAATTAAATGCCATAATTTCTCCTTTAAATTATGGATTTCCGCAAATTAACGCCTGAATTTAGTAAAAATAAATTTTCCTTTTTTATTATAATCTTGTCAAATTAGTTTGCTGGATGTTTGAACACAATGGAAAACCGGGCTAATTTTTTAGGTTTTTATCGGTCCATATCTCTTTTAATACTGAATTTATATAAAAAAAGAAAAACATAGAAACATGGCAATTGTAGCTATGGATTTACTGGAAAAAAAGTTTGTTCTACTGGCATGGCTACGTTTGTATGGAGAAACGGCCTTAAGTGCCTTAACGGCCTTAGTGTTCCCTGTTAAGATAAGACTTATGTATTACTACTTAGTTCGAAAGTACAATATTACAAATTACAATAGCTTAAATTTATATTGGACTCCACAATCCACACTGGACAATGCCTGTGGCGTGGATACCATGCAGGATTTTTATTAAAACGTAGTGATTGGGTACTCTTTGGTTTTTATACAATTACATATCATAAATATCACGGGAGTTAATAAACTCATACAACACTCGCGACTTCATTTGCGTTGCCAAAAATGATTACTTCCCCTTCTTCAGTCGGGTAAAAAAGCAGCATATGTCACTCCATGTCTATGATTATGTAGCTTTCTAAAGGTGAAAGAATTTTCAAAATCGGTCGAGTAATTTGTCGACCGATGAGTTAGATCGTAACAAACAAACGAAAACAATTAAATGTTTCTTCTTTATAATACTAGTTTAGATTCAGAAAAAATTAAAAAGATTCAATAACATCAGGCACAATAATTTATTTTTTTTGCTGACGGCTTTTTAATACCGAATTTATCACAAAATTTGACAGACAAATATACAGACAGACGCCTCTATATTATGCATATGTATATTTTACAGTAGTGTAGATTACAGGTATTTGTACCTACGTACTACTGAACAAAGGAAATTTAAATGTTGTATGTAACTAGAAATAGCTATCAAAACATTTCTGAGAACAAAGTCATAAACGTTTGTTTCTCATTGAAAAATATATTAAATGCGACACGCTACCGCGGACATCAAAAGACAAAATTACTAGAACAACGCAGCAAGTGCACGTAGTAGCTGTTTTTAAAGAAAACACTCGTTACAGAGCTCTCCCTGGGACATTTATTAACATCTTTTAACATCTTCAGTTATTAACATCTTTTGCCTCCTTTCAGAAGGAACTCGGAATGAGTAGGAATATTATATGCGACGTTAGTGTGCAAGTCTCCATGAATACTCCAAGAGGTCGGTTATATGAATGTTGTAATATATATATATATATATATATATATATATATATATATATATATATATTCACGGGGGACAAATTACACTTACTGATCTAACCCCAAAGTAAGCAAATTATTTGCTTGTGTTATGGGTGTTAGTCAATGATACTAATACATAGAAATACATATATTAACACAAGAATAGAATATAAAATATATTTAATAAACACCCAAACCCAGAAATACAAACATTTATGCTCATCACACAAATGCTTGTCCCCGTCGGGGATCGAACCCGAGCCCCGTCGATCGCGTAGTCAGGATCACTAACCACTCGACCAACGGGGCGGTCATTATTAAATGAAATAAGTATAATAATTATCACTTTATAAAAAATATTTATTTCTTTTATATTACTAATCTTCTTTATATAATAAATTTTCGAAGTATAGATAAAGTCATCAGCTGTAACAATTTGGTGGTCATTTTCTGTAATTGAAATCACAATGACGTTGTTTCAAAATTAAAGCAGTCAGATGGCTATATTGTGTCTTAGTATATATACCAATATGTATAATTTTAATAATTAATTAAATTACAAAAGTAAAAGCAATAATATTTTTTTAGTTGTGGATAGAGCAGGCAATCCATACTAATATTATAAATGCAAAAGTAACTCTATCTGTCTGTCTGTCTCTTCTTCACGCCTAAATCACTGACCTGGTTTAGATGAAATTTTGTACAAAGACAGTGTGAGATCCGGGAAAGGATAAAGGATAGTTTTTATTCCGAAAATCCCACGGGAACGGAAACTATGCGGGTAAAACCCCGGCACTTTTAGATTTTTTCCACGCGGACGAAGTTACGGGCACAGCTAGTCATCTATAAAATGATAAAAAAATTATATTGAGTAGTCGTGAGGTTTCCTTTAAAAAGCGAGGCAAACATCTTAACCTTAGCGTATTTATATATACTAGCAATACCCGTGCGAATATTTCGCACTAATTTCAAAATTAAAACCGTCAAATGTCAGCATTGCTGTAATGCGTCTTAATGTATAACTGTATAGGTAAATAATTAATTAATTTATAAAAACCAAAGCAGTAATATTTTTTTTAGTTATCGATGCCGGTAGAGCAAGCAATTATCTATAAAATGACATAGTTAGAATTTATTTGGAGTAATTGTGAGGTTTTCTCAAAAGGGAGACAAACATCATAACCTTAATATATATAATAATAATATGATATATGATGAATCGCCTCTGTGGTCTAGTGGTCCAGCGTTGGCGTCGACCACATGAGGTCCCGGGTTCGATTCCCAGGTCGGCACATAAACAAAAGTGTTTTTTCAGTTTTCTGAGAAACACAAAGTTGCTCGGGATTGGAAAGTGCCCGGTTGGCGATAGGCTTGCCACCTATCACATTGTGGGACCAAGTATCTTCGGCTAATCGTGGGTGCACTTGTACCTCTGCCTACCCTTTCGGGGATATGGGCGTGAAGATACTTTACTTTACTTTAATAATATGATAATATACAATAATAATATGATAATCGACGGCTTCTATCTGTGTACGTAGTACATTAATCTCTTTGATTATAATATTGCTAGATAAATTACACGAACTGATTTAACTTCAAAGTAAACTAATTGCTTTTAATATGGGTGTTAGTCGACCTATTATTATAATGGGATATCTCTGATATACGTAGGTATGTATTTTTTTGTTGTTTTATTTATATTATAAGAAAACAAACAAGCAAATTGCTGTCCAGATGGAAAGGCAAGCCATCGACTATAGTCTCCGAGGACGTTAATTTGGCACATTGCTATCCGTATACAGGTTGTCCCAAAAATTAACGTTAAGTTAAGGTAAAGGCAAAGACATGACAGTTATTAGAAAAACGTAAAAAAAAAATATTTTTGCCATATATACGAGAATTTCTCATATTATAAGGATTATTAATTACAGTTTAAAATAACATTATTATTATTATTTTATACCTACCTTAGTTTTTAATAAAATGTTGTGATTTTGCCCAACATTAAATTCAAAATACTACACCCAACTCTAACCGACTACGTAAAACGTACATACGATAGACGTAAAAAACTAGCCTATGGTGATCTTAAACATCTTCACATTATTGTCTTTCAAATTACCGCCTACCTTACGCACTAAACCGGAACTTGATAGTGACAAGCACTGACGCTTTTGCTGCAGGAATAGGTGAAGCGGTGGTACCAGACCCTGGTGAAACAATGCAGAACTCTAACACCTAGTAACCATGATGATAGCGACTCGTATAGCCAATCTTTCGCCTCTTACGAACTGCCTGGCAGAACAGCAGATGTGCTATTCTTGAATGGGAGCCCGAAGTAATACGGGTCATTTAATTAATCCTGTGACTGTGTGCACAAACGAAGAGTGAATTTGAAGACGAGTAGTTTCAATTGCCTGGTTCGGTATTGGGCCAAGTGAGTAGCGAGCTGCGGCCCCATCCTCGCAAGTAGTTAATTGTCGCCAGACGCGCCGCTTGAGGAGCCTCACGCGACACAAAACTTGCACTAAAGGTTTACGCACATCTGTCTCAATGCGTCCTGTTTTAACTCAATAATCAGCGGATTTCGAAATACCGAGATCCTGCATGGAACGCGCAAGAATAATCTTGGTCATAAATTGAAAGAAATCCCACGCGGAATGTTAATTTTCTGCTGATGTTGGTTATACTATTATATGCAAAGTCAGGAACCGTTTATTAGATGAAACAATAAACACTTGACCGTTTTTAAATCGCTACTTTCAATGCAATGTTTACTTTTCTACTTTCAATATTTTTTTTAATAATAATGACTGTCTTTAAAAAACATTTTTATAAAATGTTGATTCTTAAAATTTAGTTTATTTCAGTAATTCCCGTCAGTTGAACTATTTCATAAATGATTTACGAATTTTTACTAACCACGCAGGATCCAGCAAATTCCTGGTTTCCGTGGGATTGTAAATGTCCATTACCGTAATAAAGAACCGAGATTGATTTTTTTCTCTGGGCCGATCTTGACTAAAGTTGGTAAATAGTGCAAAAACGTGCTTGCTCAAATAACAAACTGTATATTTTATTTATCGTCAAAGAGTTTTCGGACAACGAAGCGGGCAAGTGATAGCTAGTGAAGCTATAAAACTATAAACATTTTAACTTTATACACGACAACCTCTCAACTGTGAATATATTGTACCACATTATACTGGAGACTAACAGTAGTCAATCTACATACATGTGATATTCGAGCAACGCACACATAGACACCTTTCACAGACACGATATCTCGGAATGGTTCCGGACAGATTGTTCCGCACCAGTCGGAGATATTGCGTCCGTGAGAGGATTCATGTGTGCTATGCTCGAATAATACTTGTATGTAAACATTGACTTCTGGTAGTCTCTAAGTATTCTGTGATTGTACCGAGGAGATCAACGAGAACTGAATTAGAATTTAGAACTTAGAAGTGGCCGACAAACTGGTCTTCAGTTTGGCACATATAGTTAAAAGAAAACTCTCGGTCATTGTTGTTAAAAAAAAAACAAAATCTGTTTTTACGATCGATATCTTGCGCTTTAAGTAGAGAAGTACTTATTACTAGCTGCCGCGTGCAGACCGCTGTATTATAAGTGTTTGACGAATCCCTAATTTTAGCGGGATAAAAAGTAGCCTATGTACTATTCCAGGTTATCTACCTGTATGCCAAATTTCATTCGAATCCGTTAAGAAGTTTTTGCGTGACTGAGTAACAAACACCCATCCATCCAAATCAACGTCCCAACTTTTGCATTTATAATATTAAATATAGATTAATATTTTATGTGTTAAATGTAAGGTTATGTTCATACATATATTCGCGAATTCCATTAAAAGATAGGTAGAGAAAACTGAGTGTAACAATGAAACGACCCAGACAGGCCCGTCTTGCTTCCTCCACGTTTATCATAAACTCTTTTTGTACTTCACACTAACTACTAGACGCCACACTTGTTCAGGGCCCGCTCAATTTGTTATGGTATATTTGGTGCTCTGCATTCACGATCTGCCTGGTTATCAACACCGCATTGGCCTTTTTTGTACCGCAGAGGCCAGCTTAACATGCGTCGCATAACGCATTCGAGAGACGGCCCTAAATCGCGATTTTTTTAATGCTAGTTTTGGAGACTGGTGGATTGCCGATTGATATTGTTTTCAAAATTCGGATAAAATATTAATTTAAACTAGTTAGAAAAAGAGGAGATTTTCCGTTCGCTGGTATGTATGTTCACTGATTGTTTCAATTGTTGACCAATTTTGTAAATTCTTTTCCGTTTTCTAAACTAAATCACTACGTCATAATGTAGACAGTACGTAATCACTGATTATGGAGTTTGAAAGAAATTGAAGGAAGTCCTAAAAATATTAACACGTGTGTGTGTTATATAATTTTTTTATTATTTATGCCGCTGAAATTTGGTTTAGATTTAGTTATTTAGAGATCCACAGACACAGGCGACTGGAAGACAATTCGTCGCAATTTATTTCTTTAAAAATTTGAAGTTTTTAATATCATAAGATAGCTAACAAGCAGATAGGTCTCCTGATAGAAAGAAAATCGCGAATAGAGACCAAAGATGTTAATGGTGTGTTGCTATCTATGGTGCGGGATCTTAATGCCATGTGCATAGGTTTACCGTCTACCGTAGGCTTCAACCGGAATACGACAGTGAAAAGCTGACGTTATAGCGGCAGTAAATGGGAAGGCATTGGTACCAGAGCCGGTCGAGATAATGCAGAACTCTATCATCTATAGTAGTCACGATGGTAGTGACTCGTTTAGTCAATCGTTCGCCTCTTACGGACTGCCTGGCAGAGCGGAAGATTGCCTATTCTTCAAAGAGGGTCCGGACAAACACGGGGGAAATTTATATGAGCATATTAACTTATTGTTTTCCATTATTCACTTAGTTTTTAGGTTTGATAATAAACTATTCATTTATAAATTATTCATTCAGTTTTTGTATTTGAAATTCTCATCTTTGCATGTACAGGAGCGGCGAAGCCTGTTTTATACATGTCATATGAATTTTGCATATACTCTTCTATCACAATAAACATGTCGTCTGTCTGTCTCATGTATTTGCTAAAATTCAAACTTCTGAATAAAGAAGAATTAAATATTAATATTTTCTCGTGGCATGATACTGATTAAATTATGAATACACAGGATAACTCTTCAAAGTAACGCCAACTTCTGCCCAATTTGTTTCTTGCGTTAAATATTTATGTGTCGTTGAAAGCGTCGCGCGTATGTGCCGGAGCCCTAACTCTATGTCGAGAGTACAGATGGTCTCATTAACGGACGGGAGAAGTCGGGGGAGGGGGACACAATTGATCTCGCAAACAAGTGCCTTACGTTACTTTAATTTAGGAATTTAATATTTATGATACCCGAGTACGTGAGGGGATAAATGACCCGGGATATATCCCCTAACATTTCACGAATTGACTGTTTCTCTTCAGAAAATTAGTTTAACCGACGTTAAAAAATAATACAACCATGGTTTTATGTTGTAAATATTTGTTACACTTTTTAATCAGGTTATATATTTCCAACATATTTCCTGTTTTTAATCGATTTTCCAAAAAGGAAATTTCTCGTCTCTTTGTCGAATCTACATGTTCACGGGTTACTCGAGTCGCCTGAAACGATTTGTTAATTTCTTTTTTTTATTTTAAAAGGTATACTTCTCGTGTAGTTCAAATGTGGTTAATTTGGTGAATATCTGATGCAGGGTTCCAGAGATACAGCAAATGGGAAGTCGGATGTTCGTAATTTTACTGCGATTAAATAATAGAGTATAATCTTATAGTAGTATATATTTTAGCATTTGAGATAACTAAGACATTGATGTTGTTTGCTCATGTGTGTTGTGTATGTTTCAGAGTTTTTGAAAAATTTAAGATGCCCGAAACTGGAATTGTGTCTTATTTAACAGTAGGTTGCCAACCGAGGAGTTGTTCGGCTTAATTCCACCCGCTGAATTCCATCATAGAACATCACGCCAAAATTGAAAATTCCACTCTCACCATTTAGATGTTTGCAAGTCCAAAATTTTCAAGACATTTTTTGCCTCGCACAACTGCTCTATGCAACCAAATACCAGCGAATGTGTTTCCGAACCGATTAAGGGGCCTTCATGAAAAGCTGTTCATATGCGGCAGTGATAATTTTCCATTAGGTGAGCCTCTTGCCTGTTTGCCCCCATTTCATTAAAAAAACCTGCCACACCACGGAACTTAAACATGGTTGACTAACCGTGGATCACTGCCTCTACATTTCTCTTCAAAGATTAGGCGTAACAGTATTTTGATTATTGAGACATACATGAGGTTTAGCTAATTCAAACGAGCTATGATAATTATCTGCTGTTTTTCGAAGAGAAAATCTCATACACACGTCGAGTTTTGTAAGCCAGCGTAACACAACACATAACGTCAATATGGCTTCCTCGCTAATGAAACAACATTTCAAGAGCAGTGCATCTGTTGGCAAAGTTCTGAGTGCTAAGTGTGAGTTTTTCTTTTCGCATTCGATCGTGAGCGCGTTTGGAGTTTACTAGGAATTTGTATGTGATTTGTACAGCGCCACCTAGTGGTAAACTGGTTTCTCACGTATATCACTAGGTGGCGCTGTACAAATCACATACAAATTCCTAGTAAACTCCAAACGCGCTCACGATCGAATGCGAAAAGAAAAACTCACACTTAGCACTCAGAGGAGTCGGGCGCCGGCGGCGACCCCAAGAGACAAGCCGCCAACTCGCTATTCCACAGTTCATAAAGACTGTATGGCGAGTATACGACGACAGTTCTTGATCACAATTATTATAGAATACGCCTTTAAAATGAACAGAAACACACTCGACGCACAATTAATATTATAAATTCGAATTGACACAGAAAACATTATGAACGATGAAATTATGTTCGTATGTTCTGTGAATTATGAAATTATGTCCGTATGCGTTATGAACGATGAAATTATGTTCGTATGTACTACGAATGGTGAAATTATGCCCGTATGTGTTATGAATGATGAAATTAGTCCGTATAATATGTAATTACGAATAATGATATTATGTCCGTATGCGTTATGAACGATGAAATTATGTTCGTATGTACTACGAATGGTGAAATTATGCCCGTATGTGTTATGAATGTTGAAATTATGTCCGTATAATATGTAAATATGAATAATGATATTATGCTGTATGTGTTATGAATGATGAAATTATGTCCGTATGTGTAATTATAAATGATGAAATTGTGTCCGTGTGTGTTATGAATGATGAAATATAACAATTAATTATTTATGAAAATCTATGCAAATCGAGAATTGAACCCGAGCCCCTTCGGAGTTACGATCAACCATATAAATCACGAGAAAGGGCGTTCAGACCTCATTACATAACATAAGCCGGTGCACATAGCACGTGTCCCTATATGTATGGACATTAAGCGTACAGGGTAGGGGTTCCGCCGGGCCGGCACTGAATCCGTTCAACCGCTGCAGATCGTATTACCAACACCGCGCCGGCCACCCTAAGGTCCCGTATTCTACTTTAACTCGCACGTTACTGTAGTAATTTCCACAGTGATTTCAATTTATTGACCGGCAGTGATATAATATTTATTTGCCTGACAACAAATAAAAAAATTGCTAAGATTTTTTTAAATATTTTTTTAACTTCCTGCTACGTATGTAGATAAGGAAGTTGATCTTGCCCCGATTTTCGAAAATCGAATTTTCACCAGATCTGCACGTTTCGAGGTCCTAGGAAACATTACTATTTTCACGATGACGTCAGTATGTTTGTATGTATTTATGTGTGTTTGCTTGTGTGTGTATGTGTGCGTGTGTGTATGTAAGCATCTCAAAACTTTTGAACGGCTTGACTGATTGAGCTTAGTCTATAATAAGTGTTCGATTTGGTTCCGCTTAACTTAGACTTCCTGAAAGTTTTGAACACATTCCGTCTTGAACATTTTAAGTAATTTTAAAAAAAACTCAAAAAAATTGGTGAAACAGTATTTTTTTTAATATTACTCCCAGATTAACGCACCGATTGAATTTCGATATCAAACAAAAAAAAGAATACTTGGGACGTGATCTACAATCGATATCAAAGACAAAAATATAGTTTTTAGAATTTTTGTCTGTTTGTCTGTATGTATGTCCGGGGTAAACTCAAAAAGTACTGCATGGATTTACTTAAAATTTTGCATGAATATTTACTACAGGTCGGGTCAACATATAAGCTACATATTATCACGCTATCGCCTACGGGGGAGGGGCTGTGCGAAGTAAACGAACTCAGCGCGGACGAAGTCGCTCGCAACAGCTAGTTATTAAATAAACATCTACAACATTATGTGTCGTGTCAAAAATAGCTATGCGCGGATATGGGGCGACAACCCTATTGCGTTTGGATTAATTATTCATTATATTGTATAAAATATTCATTTCATTAGGAAATACGATGGGGAAGGTAAAAGGTCACTGAAGTCGGATATTGAGACAAAAACGACATTACCGCATGCGTCATCTGCTGACATCAATAGTAGGAGATCCCAAGAGGGGATTTTGGGATTTACTCAAGCGAGTCAGATTAATACAGGGGGCGGGGGGTGACTCGCATACTGTTGTGGCTTTCCATCAAATATAAGCCCTTTATATAGAGGCGGGTTATTAGGGTATAAAAAAACAAAATTCCAATAACTTCGGCGTGTGGAAATAGTCAGATTATATTTTTTCGTTATTCTTACATCATTTTCTATATAATTACGTTGCTAATATGTATATTCGTACAAATTACAGCTTTCTAGTACTAAGGATCTCTGAGCCTTATCTCGGACAAATTGGAACTATAAGGGTTCCTAGTATGTACTTCGGAACTCTAAAAATGTTTTATTTAAATAAACCTATACAAGAACTAGTGTCGAGTCGACATTTAAGAATTACTATTTGCTACCGGATCGGAACGGAACCGGAACACACTACAAAAATCTGGCGGAAAAACTCAGCGGGCTTGTTTTTTGACTATTTTTTTTATATAATAAATGTGGTACAATATTGGATGTTTTATTATTTAATACTAGCTATGATACCCGGCTTCACTCGGGAGTTGACATGAGATTACGTGGTAGCTGAAATATACCAAATCTAATTTAAGACTATTGAAATTAGAATTTTAAATTTCGCGCCATTACTGCACATGCTGCAATTGTTCGTAGCTCATGCAACCCAAAGTATCGTTGTTCTGAATGAAGTTCAAATACTCGACAACAGATGGCGCCACTACACTTAATTTCCAAGTTAAAGGGTTGGAAAAGCCCTTATATCTTTAAAAACACGCCCTTTAGGTTAAAACGGGAACTTTCTTGTTCGAGGGGGGATAAAGGGCTATCACACTATATAAGTCCCTTTTTCGTGCCGGGACTCCTTTTTAAGTTTTATCGGCACGCACATTTTATCAACTTAGTTTTATTATATAATAATGATGATTAAAGAAAATATAAGAGATTAGTACGAGGGAACGATTAATACCAGGTTTTTTGTCTTCTAAATAATCTTTTTTACAGTTTTGTTTTATTACATTTTTAAAATTTATTGACTGGTATATCTCTTATAGTTTCGGGAAGTTTATTGTATAAACGTATACGTTGCCCTATACTCTGAGAAGAGATACATGCACAATATTGCTTTTGTTCCTTGTATTTAGTGAGTATAATGTATATCACTATTTTTTTTAAACAAGCCGATATTTTTAAGAACGTACATTAAGTTCTCAAATATACTCGTATATTGGGATATTAGAGTTAGAATATTGATTTCTTTGAATTTTTCTTTTAGGGATACCCTTCAGGCTAAGATTTTATAGCTCATTTTTGAATCAATTGGATCTTATAGCTCTTTATCTAGACAGAACCTATGTCTGTCTAGACAAAAGAGCTACAAAATCAATTCTAACTTCACTTAGGTATTTTATTACCGACAGAAAACATGTCATAATACAACCTAAAACCCTTTTTTCCCGCGGCCATATATTTATTTTATATTTTTTTCATTTCATAGGATAGCAAGCAAGAAGATGGGTTTCTGACAGTAAGAGAAAATCATCGAATATAGACACAAAAGATGATGCTGTGTTGTGATGATTCTTATGGCGCGTTAGTTGGCTTTATAGGCGATGGTTATCGCTTTCGATCAGGAAAGCCATCTGTTTGTGGCAATATGGCAAATATTATGATAAAAAAGAACCAATATTATTTAAAAATAGCAATCAAATTCATATCACCACAAACGTCAATTTTGTTTAACATAGTATTTAGGATGAAAATGAAATGTAGTAAAGAATATTTAAATGAACATCTTAAGTAATGACCGCCACATAGAAGGGAACTCTACGAGTACACGCCATGTCCCCATTTACATACATACATTAATGACCGCGGATGAACTCGTCGCAATCGAGCGCTCGTATTACGAATATTGCTGACCCTGGCTCGCCCTGGCCCTCTTCAATATGATCATTAACATGGTTTCGGCTTCACCGGCCGATAAGTAATGTACAGTATAACTATACATTACTTATCCATAACTTTGTGATGCTACAATATTTTGATTCCTGTAAAAAACTCATGTATTTTTAATATTTCACCATTTCACATTTTGAAATTCCACTATCATTAGTTCAAATTAATAAATAATGCACGTTTTATACCTTGACTCTGTGGTCTATGGTCCGGTGACGGAGTTGACCACATGAGGTCCCGGGTTCAATTCCCGGGTTGAGCAATTGAAAAATGTGTTTTTTTTTCAGTTTTCTGACAAAACCAGCGTTGATTGGATTTTGAACTTAGCGATAGGCTGGCCACACATCATATTGTGGGACTAAGTATCTTCGGCTAATCGTGGGTGCATTTGTTATACCTCTGCCTACGTCTTCGAGGATATGGGCGTGAAGATGCTTTTTTATAATATAAGACAGCAAACAAGTTTTGAGATGAAAGGAAAACGATATATGATTTGCAAATGTTTGTAAAAGAGCTTTTATTATATGAAAAAAAAACAATTCCGTTTTGCTGTATTTACCTAATATGTGAGCGAGACTCTCCGGTCTAGTAGTGACTAAAATAATGTAATTATATTTAATTCTAAGATTAATTAGAAGAAATCTTAAAAATATTCATCCATACACCATTGTACACTTTTTTATATTATAAAATAACAAACAAGCAGATGGCGGTTCTGCTGGAAAAAGTCAACCATCGCCTATAGGCACCAAAGATGTTAATGACACGTTGGTAACTGTGTGGCAGATTAAATGTCACATGTACACGTATAACAGCTACCTTACCTTCCAAACCGGAATACGACAGTGACAATTTCATTGATTGATTGATTCAAGTGACGTACGGCTGCCGCCGAAGCTGTTCGAATTGCGTACCTATCCGTTCCGGCACGGGCTGATAAGAGCCAGTCAATGTGAATAGTACCTACTCTACTCGCGAGCAAAGCTGTGCGGGTGAACTAGTTAGAAATAAAAGAATCACGAGCTAGTTAGAAATAAAAGAATCACCTCTGATATTTTCAGAAACTTGCTGAGAAAGTCTTAAATCACTTTTTCAAATCTTAGATTGTAATTTAGATTTTCGTGAAAATAAATGTTAGCCAAATGGAGACACGTACTTACACAAGTCAACTAAATAGGGTCAATAAACAAATCGGCAAGTGGCCCTTGTGCGTCATAACTCCGGTGGAACGGCCCTTCCCAGGGCTCGGCCGACCCGCAGCCTCTCCGAGCGATTTAGCCTTTGTAGCGTCAACATTTAATTTTTAATTAAAAACCCCAAGTATCTGGCGGCGTTGTTTATAACAATCCACTGCAAGGTTTTAATTAAATATATATGAGTGTTGTAATGAATATTTACTTAAGTTATTACAGCTGTAGTATTTTTGTATTGTAGGATAGTGTGGGGCGTCACTGGTCGACAACCGCTGAAGAGCTTAGTGATAGAACGAGCGCAGCGTACCAAAAACTGTCAGGATGACGTTCATCTAGGTGATATTTACTATGAAGGTTAATGACGGATTCACACAAGGATGAAAATGGGAAGATCTCTCAGCCAGGCAATTTGTAACTGGGGACCGAAGCCCACCTGAGAAGCGTTGAAACTTATATAAAGTGTTACAAGATAAGTAATTGTAAATGCGTGATTTAGGATTTATTACAAATGCTATGTACTGTCGCGTTGCAGACGGCTTGACCGCTATAATAGGAAACAAGCTAATGGTACTCCTGATGAAAAAAGACAACCATTACCGATAGATTGAAAAAAAAGAATGCATTAACAAAAAACTTGGCGGTTTCCTTAATGTTCCTACACTTTAGATTGTGATTTAATATCTACATGTGAATGGTAAATAAATTAAATAAAGAAGACTTTCGTGTAGATCGATGTACAGAGATGTACAGATGATGTACAGAGATGTACAGAGATGTACAGAGATGTTAATGGTGCGTTGCTTGTCGCAGACATAAAATGCCAAATTTATAAGTTTACTTGCCGATAAACTTATAAATACATTTTATCCTTTGCCCTCCAAACTAGGATACGAAGTCGACACTCTCCAAGTATTGTTCCGGGCTCATTTGAAAAATAGACCAACTGCCGTTCTGCCAGGCAAGTCGTTAAAGGCGACTGATGGGCTATACGTGTCACTACCATCGTGACTACTAGGTGGTAGCGTTCCGGAATATCTCGCTCATGTATTTGGTATTACCGCCTTACCTATTCCTATCGCAATAGCGTCGTGCTTGTCAATGTCGTGTTCCGGTTTAGAGGGTAAGGGAATCGATAAACTTATACATGTGGCATTGCCACCACGTAGATAGCAACGCACCATTAACATCTTTGTTGTCTATAGGCGATAATTTCTCTTTCCACCAGGAGAGTCATCTGCTTGTTTGCATTCTAATATAAAGAAAGCACCGACATTTTTGCGACAAGAGTATGTTAATGTAAGACAACAGCCGTAACATAATCGGGCGAGACACTATGGAACTCTATCACCTAATTAACAGTCACGATGATATTGACACCTATTAACCTTCTCTCGTATTTTACAAAAAGCCTAGAAGTAAATTGATCTATTCTTCAAAAGAGACCGTGTTGGTCCCGGCCTACGCCGTGTTGGTCCCGGTCTACGCCGTGTTGGTCCCGGCCTTACACCGTGTTGGTCCCGGCCTCCTTTGAAGAACAGGCCAACTGCCGTTCTTCCAGGCAGGTCGTAAAAGGCGACCGATTGGCTACCGAGTCACTACCATCGTGGCTACTAGGTGGTAGAATTCTGCATTGTCTCGCCCGGGTCTGGAACCACCGCCTTACCTATTCCTGCCGCAATAGCGTCAGTGCTTGTCGCTGTCGTGTTTCGGTTTGGAGGGTAAGGTAGCCGGTAAACTTATGCATGTGGCGTTAGACCTAGCCACAAGATAGCAACGCACCATTAACACCTTTGGTGTCTATAGGCGGTGGGTGACTCTTTCCATCAGGAGACCCATCTGCTTGTTTGCTATCTTATAAAAAATCTTGATTAACTTATTAAGACTCTCAAAAGCTTATTAAGCAGCTTAAAACTAATTCCTCTAACATTACTTTGACGCGATAACATTGATTAACATAGCTGTCTTAGCAACAGTTGTAAGGAAGACATAAATCGATACTTTCTGAGAAAAGTAAGCTGCTTAATAACAACCAGCCTGCGATATATCTAAAGGACGACTTCCAAGAACAGCCAAGTTGAGCTTAAATAATTTAAGGGTCGTCCACGGCCGCTAGTAAGGCAGTATTGTCCATATGGCGTAGGGAACTTTTTACCATAAAACATAACACTGGTATGGCTGCCACGGTGTTTGGTTACCGGGTTTGTATAACACACCCATAGTCTAACCCCGAGGGTTGTGTTGTGGAGTTTTTATGGCTGCCAGATATATTATCTACAGTTCATTTTAGTTGTGTACAAACTACAAATTTTTTAAACTCTATAACTATGTGTTTTAGCACTTTTCTTTAGCACTTTAAAAAATATAACAAAGAAAAATTTCGACACGATATATATACGACACGACGTATATGATTCTGCGACATTGCCTTTAGTCGACACACTCTAACCAAATGGCTAAACATTTCACTGTCAATAGTGACTAGGTACTACGTAGTAGACGTCTCACTTTGAATGGAATATAATAGAAATCGTTTATTTATGATATACACTACAACGTTTACAGTAAATAACACACACACACACACAATAGCGGAATCAAAATACAAATTATAAAACACAAAAAAACAAAACAGGATTATTTAACAATTTAAATAAATGAACATATCAAATTAGTACATAGAAAAAACTCCAGTGCTAGTAAGTATACATTATGTTTAATACATTAACACAAAAAAGACAACAAATTAGGCATACCATAAATAAAATAGAGCAATCTAAAACCTATAGAGAATCTATTTATTGTAAGCTAGAGTTTGGTGTCTAATGTTAACTGTATTGAGTGGTGTGATGTCTCTAAATGGTCAACACTTAGCTAACGTTGAGATTTTATCCCAACGCTGATTTTCAGTGACAGCCAAACCACGCCATATTTTGTATTATATATATACATCATTTTGAATAGCACTGCCAGCTTTCGAGAGCGCTCAACGTGGTTTGATACCACCGCTTTGCTTATTCCTGCCGCAATAGTGTCAAAGCTGTTGTGTTCTGGTGTGATAGATAAGGTAGCTGATAAACTTATGCGTGCGGCATCACCACCCCGTCACAAGTATGGCAACGCACCATAAACTTTATGTCTATAGGCGATGGTCATCTCTTTCCATCTGGATAGCCACTGACCCCGTGTTGTGGAAAACTTGCGAGCCTGACTTTAAAACAATATGGTCGCCAGTTCAAGTTTTTCTTTACAAATTTTGTATCCATAGTATCGTTTCATTTGTGCTTCGATTTTTCTGATTATAACTCTGCGGCTACATACATCGACCTACGGCGAAGATTCGCGCTAGCACGATGTTGTCACGAACTACATCGCGACAACTGCTTATGTCATAATGACGTCGTATTATCACTGATCATTAAACCGCGGCCGGCAGATTATATTTGTGCGGCCTGCTGACAATATTTGTGCGGCCCACGACAAAGCAAACAAAAATATTGTAACATTCCTTAAAATCTTTTCTTCTCAAATTCTTAATTCATGAATATTCGCTATTTAAATTCTTTATTTTTTTGCTACTATGTACTGTATTTCATTCGTCCAAAGATTACGAACTTATGATACAGCTTCACAAACATGAAAAGTCATATCGTTGCATTTTTTTTCTACCTTGAAACAAAATAAAGTAGCATACATCGATACACTAGGTCAATATCAAAATACAGCTTACACGTGAAATTACCTAAGCATATTTATGCGGATAAATTATAGTTTGTTATTATTATTATTTATTATTTTATCGTAATCATATTATAGTTTCTTTGTAACTAGTCGCACAAGTAACACATGCGAACCGCAGTTTGACGCCCACTGCAGTGACGCGATGCAGTTGCGCGCGTCATGCTAGCGCGAATCTTCGCCATAGCCCGATATGTATAGCCGCGCCATTAGTGCTCTTCTCCAATACAACATCTCCAATTACTACAACGCTTTATTATTTTATTTACAAACGAATTACAATAGGTAATATGAGAAAAACAATTAAGTATCGAGTTCGATAAAATTAAAGCGACGTGTTACGGCCGGTTTATAGAGGGGTAAAACGACTAAAAAGTAAAAGTCATTGGTTTCTCTTTTTTACACGTATAAAATCGAATCATGTGTGATCATGTTTTTATGATTTTATAAAAAGTAGATTTATAAAAAGTAACTTGTACTAAAAGAAAAATTTTATAGATTAGCAACGATTATGACACCTCAAATTTTATTTAGATTGTTATCGATTTTATACTAAATTTTGTATTTTTTTCTTAATGTACTAAAATTATAATGCCATAAATTTTAATTAATATGAGATGAATGACATGCTGCTAAAGAATTATTATATACTTATGACATAATATATTAAAATAAACAATTAATTTAATTGTGTAAATTATATTACACCTGTTAAATATTATTGTGTATTAAAATTATTTATTTATTTATTAAAACTCTTTATTGCACAAAATATACAACAGGCGAACCTAACGTGAAACGTCTATGGACATTCTTTTCCAGTTAACCTTCATTTGTAGAAAACTTGTAACGGGCAGTGCATAAGAAAAGTGCTAAGAAACAACTGTAGGTAACTACATAATTTTACATTTAACAAAGAAAATGAACACTATTGTCTAAATTGCTAATACGGGCAGATATTAATCTATTTTCTAATATATACATATATGTATACGTATACATATATAAATAAATACATCTATATACATATAATAAAATCGTAGGAAAGTCAAAACTGTACATTAAATATTTTTTTAAAAGAATACTTGGGGCGTGATCTACAATCGATATCGAAGCCCAAAATATAGTTTTTAGAATTTTTGTCTGTTTGTCTGTATGTATGTCCGGGGTAAACTCAAAAAGTACTGCATGGATTTACTTCAAATTTTGCATGAATATTACTAACAGATCGAGTCAACATATAGGCTACATATTATCACGCTATCACCTACGGGAGAGGAGCAGTGCGGAGTAAACGAAGTCCGCGCGGACAAAGTCGCTGGCAACAGCTAGTATATCATAAGATAGCAAACAAGCAGATGACTCTCCTGATAGAAAGAGACAACTATCGCCTAAAAACACCAAAGGTGTTAATGATGCCTTGACACCTGAGTGGCGAAGCGTTAATGCCACTTGCTTTACTAGGTGGTAGTGTTCTGCATTGTCTCGCCCGGGTCTGGTACCACCGCCTTACCCATTCCTGCCGCAATAGCGACAGTGCTTGTCGCTGTCGTGTTCCGGTTTGGAGGGTAAGGTAGCCGGTATACTTATGCATGTGGCATTAGATCTCGCCACAAGATAGCAACGCACCATTTACACCTTTGGTGTCTATAGGCGATGGTTGACTCTTTCCATCAGGAGACCCATCTGCTTGTTTGCTATCTTATGATATAAAAAAAAACTTGCATAAGTTTACCGGCTACCTTACCCTCCAAACCCGAATACGACAGTGAAAAGCACTGACGCTATTGAGGCAAGAAAAGGTAAGGCGTGGTATTTAGTACCAAACCCGGGCAAGACAATTCAGAACTCTACCACCTAGTAGCCACGATAGTTGTGACTGGCATAGCCAATCGTTCGCTTCTTACGACCTGCCTGGCAGAACGGCAAATGGTCTATTCTTCAAAGGAGCCCGAACTAACACGAAGAGGGGCTTGTTTTAATTATATATTGACGATGGCAAGTGCCGCGAGTATTGTATGTATGTACATTGTGCAATGTAAATATAAAGACGCCTTTCTCGTTGTGTCGCGGCCGGCCTAGGCGGCAGGCGCCGCTGGCCACTGTAATTGACATTCATAACAAGTTCGACCTCGGCTATTAAGCCGGAATTCTTATTGAAATTAACGCGAGTGTTTCTTGAGCGCGACTCAACAATGTCAGTTTTTATTCAGACTCAATCTAACACATATTAATATATGTGTTAGATTGAGTCTGAATAAAATCTAGATGTTGCCTGCGATTTCGTCCGTATTAAATTTACTAGAAATAAATTCGTTTAATATAATCTCACAACAGCTTTTTAATTATTATTTGATTTCAAGGCTAACTTTGTCTTACACGTTCAGTGTAAACTTTTTTTAGCCCGACGCCCTAGTTTTCTTTTTTACCTAACTTTATTATTTACCCGATTCAGCATTTTTAGAAGGTAGCTGTAGAAAAAACGTAGCTGTTCACAAAAATTCAGCTTGTGATTAGTCAAAAATAAAAATGTTCCTGGGGCCATGGTCTATTAAATGTGCCAAATTTAATAACTAATACACCGTTCGCGTAGTGTCTTAAATAGTGGTACACAACCTTCACTTCATGAATTAATAGATATAGATTATAGTAAACGAATAGATTTTAAGTAAACAGAATCATCGCGCCAATTCACTTACCACGTAATCGGAAAGATCAAACGTCAATGAAAGTCAGATGTTTCCCCGTGTTGCTCCGGGCCTCGTTTGAATAACAGACCACCTGCCATTCTACCGGGCAATTTGTAAAAGGCGGCCCAGTGGCTAAACTTGTCACTACAATCGTGACTAAGGCCCTAACTCACCGGAACGCCACGGGAACAATCAATCCTTCTAAGTCGCGATAGTTCTTTTTTAACTTCATTATTACTTGATTTTTTCCCCACCCCCAAAACCAACCGATTAACTGGCAGAGGGACGACACTTCATTATAACTAAAATTAGCACTTACCTAAAGCCCAATATTTCACAAACGAGTCAATCCAAAAATTGTTGCGACAAACGTACAATATTTTTAAAAACGCAAGGTACACGAAAAAAATTAAAATCCCCACTTTACATGTAGAAGAGCTACCCTACAAAAAATATTTTCCAAATGTATATTCATGCCAAATTACAGCTTTAAATTATTAAGTATCTGTGAGACTGCGAACGGACAGACGGACATAGCGAAACTATGAGGGTTCCTAGTTTACTTAAGAACCATAAAAACGATAAAATCTCAATATAATTTTACCTGAACCTGAAATCGAACCCAAGATTTCAAGGTCTTAGCCAAACATGAACCCATATTTAAAAAATACAGTAATTAAATCAGAATCATTATATATTTGGGATTTTATTTAATTTTTTAGGGTTCCGTACCTCGAAAAGGAAAAACGGAATCCTTATAGGATCACTTTGTTGTCCGTCTGTCTATCAAGACCCGTTTTCTCAGAAACGCGTGGAGGTAATAAACTGATATCAAATACAGCCGCTTATACCGCATATTTCCGTAAATATTCGAAATTCGTAAGGGAATCAAAACCTACAGGGTACTTCCCGTGAACTCAGAATTTTGAAATTTGACGAAGTAACGTCTAATAGCACAGATAAAGGAAAAATTGCGGAAATCGTACATTTTTAGTGACATCTATTCTATACATATAATAAAATCGTAGGAAATTCAAAACTGTACATTGAATATTTTTTTAAAAGAATAGATGGGGCGTGATCTACAATCGATATCGAAGCCAAAAATATAGTTTTTAGAATTTTTGTCTGTTTGTCTGTATATATGTCCGGGGTAAACTCAAAAAGTACTGCATGGATTTACTTTAAATTTTGCATGAATATTACTAACAGGTCGGGTCAACATATAGGCTACATATTATCACGCTATCACCTACGGGGGAAGAGCAGTACGGAGTAAATTAAGTCCGCGCGGACGAAGTCGCTGGCAACAGCTAGTTATAAAATAAATATATTTTGGTTATTTTGCGGTTGATATATTGTTACTATCCTGTATACAGGTTTGTACGGAACCATCGGTGCGCGAATCCGACTCGCACTTGGCCGGTTCTTTTCTTCAGTTGTGGCGCTGGTATGTCGGCGGTACATAAACGACCGCGTCAACAAAGCAGGGTGCTGATAAGATTAGGAGGTATGCCGAGATAGCTGGAGTTATGACACAACGCATAAAACGAGGTTACACTGTTCGCTAGCGCCCGCGTGACCGCCGTTATCAAACCGACTTTATCCATTTACAACTGAGATACTGACTCATATTTCTTAATTTTATTTACATATTAATTCCATACTAGCGATCGCCCGCGGGTCCCTATTTGACCATACACTGAACAATAAATTATCTGGATTTGAAAACCAACAAACAAAATACTACACGTGTGTCTATAATGTGTGTCAAATGAATGTTAAAGTGTGTGTCGTTTTATATTTAAATATTGATTTTACACGTTTCATACATATTACATACATATAATACATACTACATACATATTACATACATATAATATAAAAATATAAGCTTTCTACACTCCTTCACCACGTAAACTTTATAGACCGTGGTCCCAGGAACTTTTCATTTTTGATTAAATAACAAGCTGAATTTTTGTAAACAGCTTGGTTTTGATGAGACGCTCATCTTTTCATTCTTCGAAAATTCTCACATGGCTCGGGTAACTAATAAAGTTAGGGGGGGGGGGGTTAGTAATTGTATGTAATTTTTACAAATGTATGTTGAAAATACTACTACGATGTTTCTTTATAGTGTCTTCCTGATAGAATTAGCCTTGAACATTTTTATTCGTTACGAGATATTGTTTTATGTAATCTTTAAAAAATTAAAGAGTTGTTCCAGGATTACTAGAAAGTAGAAACAGCCTTGAACCGATGGTAACTTCCAAGGATCTATATATGCACTCTTTCAAAGTTTACTACAAAGTTTAAGACATTAAACGGCAAAATACGTTTAAATTTTGGTTTCAAGCTCCGTCAGCACAACTCCTAAACTAGTTTCGGTTAATGACTTTCACCGCACATTAAAGCCAAAATCAAATGTAGTTTGCACGCCCCACACTTCTTCCAACACGACTCACAGTCGTGGACGTGGATCTTGATTTTCAGCTATTAGTGTTGCTTTTCGTTACATTACCCACTTTCCATCCTTATTTCCATAGCGGGGATTCCCGTTGAGTGTGGCCAACCAATTCGCTGATGTATCAGGAATAAGGTAAATAAATCATCACAAAACGTTACATAATTATAATAATTTAATTGAGTTTACGCGAAGTGATTTTACCAAAACGGCTGTATGTAACGATTGCCGCAGTGTTAAGTGAAGGTACCTCTGTAGTTTGGTGGTGGTGGGCTCTTAATTTAAAATCTAGCTGAGCATTCTGCTCGCCCGAAACGCCCGGTAACGCAGTAGCGGTCATTTGGACCGACTGCTTAGGTGCATTTAAAAAAAAAAAGGAAAAAAAGCTCTGTGATTTGTGCAAGTTCTTATAAATATATTTACTATCTATCTACCCTGTGTGGGGCTAGAAGCCAAGGACACACCCAAATTAATTTCCTTAGTATGCTCACTAGGGAAAAGTTTAAGTGACAACCGTGATTCTATAATGAGATCCATATTCTCAAACAAAAAATTGTTAGAAACTGAAGGGCCTATGAAATCCCTAAGGTTTTTTGATGCGCATTAAATAAGTCTGTTAATAATATATAACAGACCTAATAGATCCTTAAAAGAGTCCATTAAAAATTGTTCTGTTCATTGCGACTACTCAATAGTAATCCGGAAAATGTTGACTCGTCAAGTGCTTGTAATATGCTTGTAATGGTTTATTTGAAATAAACATTTTTTGGGTATAAGTTCGCATATTAATTTTAAGAAAACTATTAAACATACACATTGTCAAACTTTTGGAAATCAGTTCTGAAAACAAGAAAACTATATGATGATATATATCTCTAATCTAGTAAATAGGCTTTTTATTCTGGAATGATCTTTCAATAAGCAAGAACACTGGTGCAAGTTGCCTAATCTTCAGATAGTTAGTAGGAATATATTTTATAAACATGCAGATCCAAAAATACAAACACAAGATATTTCTTCACAGTTAGCGTTACTGTGTCCATACCGTGACACTACATATTTTATTTATACATTTATTTTAAGTCATCTATTTAAATTCTAGCGTCTTTGACACTCTCTTTCACTAGTTTGATTCTTTTACCTGACTCAAGAGACGAACGGGCTTCCCATTTGGTCCTATAAAACCCAACCAAATACGAGTCGGACTCGCGCACGAAGGATTCCATACCATCATCTATGAAACCGGCAAAAAAATCACGTTTGTTGTATGGGACCCGCCCTTAAATATTTATTTTATTATGTTTTTAGTATTTGTTCTTATAGCGGCAATAGAAATACATCATTTTTGAATATTTTATCTGTCTAACCATCACGGTTCATTAATACAGCCTCGTGACAGACGTACCGACAGACGGAAGTAAGGACAGCGAAGTCCATTAGGATATTATTAAATAGAGTCCCGTTTTACCCTTTGGGTACGGAAAACAAAAAAAAGGTGAAATATGGTTTTCAGAGATACATTAGATTGGAATTTGGAAGTCAGTTGGTGTACTAGTCTGCGTTTCAACTATTACAAAGTGTGTTTTACTCGATAATTAGTAAACAAATTTGGCTCGCTATATGACTACAGTTCAAACGAGCCTGCAACAAGTGCGCTAGGTGTACAAAAACGTTGACAATGTAAGAGCGTCGCGCGCCGGATGCGGAGCTAATTAGGTAATTTTCTATGCAGCGAGATGGGTGCCGCGCGCCGCCTTAGCGCTACACCTACAACAATGTGTTTACCTCTTACGGAGATAAAATATACACTGACTTTATTCATAAACGTTACATAAGCGTTTGTTACTAACGTATCGCTAGCAATTCTTTAACTGTGCTTAGAACAAAGGAGGTGTGTAAAGATCGGCCCTCATTTCGCACCTCGGCAAATTCATAACACGTTTTTATAACACTGATAGGTACTTAGTCCAAATGAAAGAAGACCATTATTTTGTAGATGGTCATTTTATGTCTTCTAAGAACAAATAGTATTTAATTATTTTTGTGTTATAGCACTCACCCCGTGCTCAAGAAAAATACGACACGCAGGGAACCTCGCAGGCGTCCAATCCCTGCGTGTCGTTATTTTTCTTTGTTGTTTTTAAAAAGCTTTTCAAAATAGTATTTATTTATATGGAATAACTCGATTCAGATTCGCGGACAACCTGTTTTTCTTCGACTTCGTTCCCGTGACTAAAAATCATTACTCCCTTTGTTCAGGTAAAAAGAATGCCACTCACACCCTCCACACAATGAATAATGTAGCTTTCTAAATGTGATTTTGTTTTAATCAGTCGAGTCATTTTTGAGTTAAATCGTAACAAACAAATAAACAAAAAATCAAATCTTTAATATTAGTTTAAACCATGTCGGTTACCATACAGAATAGGCTGAGGGAAGCTAGCGTAGATGTCCCGTTTACCAGTACATGTATATAGGTTCATCGGTTGGGAAGATGGGATATGAGCTACATTTTACCAATACCAAAGGAGTTGGTCTATTCCTTTCTAATAGCAAAAACTAATACCAATTGTATTTGTTTATCGTCACAATACAATTTCTATTCCTAACTAATACCAAATTTTGAATATTTAAATAAAGTAAAAAATCTATTCCCAACGAATAACCGAAATGAGTCACAGAAAAAAAATATTGGCATTCAAATAATTTAATATGATGATCTTAGTACAATCCTAAACCTTCAATTCACTTCATTCCAGCATTTTTATTTACAAGTAGCTTAAGTAACTTGAGCTAAAGTTAATTAATAAAAAATAATCTGCGAAATATTTTTACTACCATAAAATGTAAGTTTGTTCTTTTATGGGTTCGTACCTAAAAGGTAAAACGGGACCAAATAGAGCTTAGTAATAACTAAGCCTAAATTATTTAAATACATTACGTAAAAACACATTTAAAAGCATTTTTATTACTGACTGTATCTCATGCCATTTGATTTGTTTTGGATTCGTTTATAAGTGGTATTCGTTCGGATTAAAAAAATATTAACGATATTAAACTAATACCTACCATTGGTATTACTTTTTGGTATTAGAAAGGATTACATCTTTTGAGCTGCTCTTAATATATTAATGTTGAACATAAACACGAAAATCCCTTGATATTACATCTGCTGGGACCTATGACTTCAGTGCTAATCCGGATAGGTTAACCACTAGATACAAAACATGTTATGCTTAGACAGGAGAAATCCTAAAATTTAGATTTTTCAAGCACTTGTTACATGTCTAAGGACAGTAATCAAATTAGGTTAAGTATGTTTAACTCAAACATCGCATTATATTTGCACAGTCATTTAACCGGGTGCGCACCCCGGGTTGATAAGCTAGCGAGCTAAGCACCCCCGCTTCAGGTACAAAAGGCAGGTTGAGTCGCTGACAAGGCTAAACCCTGCTAATGAAGCCGCCGGGTCCCTGTCAGCTAGGCGTCTTTCCTTACAATTACACACGCTTCACGCGTAATGCTCGTTTATTCTTGTAATCTTTTACGAATGTTGAATTTGTTTCCTGAAATTAGTGAAATCTAAAAGCTCATTTAATTCGTGACACTATTTCTCATAAATCAGTTGAATTTTTCTAGCCTTTTTCTAGACGTAAATTGAGTTGTTGTTACACAATTGACTAAGCACTTGTACTTTAACTTCACCTCACAACATATTTTTAACTAGCTGTTGCCCGCGACTTCGTACGCATGTTGTAGTGACTTTCGTATTAGGATTTTAAGAACTTGCTCAACTAACACTAATTGTATTTTCCTGTGGGAACGAAAGATTTCCCGCAGTAAAAAGTATCCTAAATGTTAACCCTGTTAATTAGATATTATTATACAAAATTTAGTAAAAATCCGTTCAGTATTTTTTGCGTGAAAAGCGAACAGACAGACAAACAGACAAAAAATTCAATTTCTATCGTTTTGGGGTTTATGTCCTGTACACAATACGCAGCAATAATTTTTTTAAAGAAATATTTCATATACAGATTTGGTTTCGTTACTATTTTATTATATATGTATAGATGTATAGATATAATATCACTCAACCGGTTTCACTTTCTAAGCCTTTTTAAGGACGTAATATACTTAATTGATTATTGACTGTTGTAAGAAGACAGTCCTAAGTTCTTGACTCTTCTAAAAATATATAATAAATGTAATACCGTGTATATTTTTGACAGTTAATCTTTAGGGCTTTGCTTATAATATTGTAAACATCGAAAAACAAATGAAAAAATAGAAACACCGAATAAAGAAAAAATTTAGGAGACAGATATTTTTACACTCATACCTGGAATTTCAATTGCCGTAAGGAATATTTTGCCGTAAAAGAGACTTACTTTCTTACATTGGGAAACAGTTAATTAACGGTATTTTGAATAAAATCGTTGGAAAAAAATTAAAAAAATGGAGCATGAACATTAACGTCTTTAAAATTCAATTACAAATGAAAAAGTTACGATTAACTACAAAATTGTTTTTTTTTTTTCGCTTCTGAAAAATGTTTTTTCTTTACGACAGTTGAAATTACAGGTATCGACATAATTTTTTTTGCCTGACACAGGCCTGAAATTCGAATCAGACCCGAAAATCCTTCATGATCTAGACTTGAAATTATATCACGAGGTTAGCAAGAAGAAAAATGTTTTTTGAAAATTATTCAAATATTTTCTAGATAAATAAAAAATAAAAATATTCTTTAAATATGGTTGGTTCATCCGGTGATATTAGCGCGTTCAAACATTAAAACTCGTCAGCTTTATATGTACACAGAATAAATAATAAACTGATTTTGAATAATAACAACCGTATTCAACAGTCTGTAAGCGCGTTAAACGGATGGGCGATGGACAAGCAACAATAATAATTATGACACGAAATAATACAATCAGCGTTCAGACAATCACCACAAACAAACAATGTAAATTGGAAGCCTTTTTCTACGCCGACAAGGTTTTCAAATATATACTCAATCATTTATTTTATTTTCCCTAACAATTTTATTTTTATGTAAATCAAAACAACGCTACGATTCAGACCGACCGGCTGGCATCGGCACGGTCAGAATGGCATTTTACAGTACCGTAAAGGAAATGGGAATTTGTAAACAGGAAATACAGTTCATATTTCCATTAAATTCATGTTCCATGACGGCTGAACAGCTCCGTACGGCTGCCGCGGCATGCGTTGCAGTTCGTTCAGAGCCGTACGGCCAGCCCGTTGCGGAATGTAAAGAGATAGCAGCGATGTAACGATTCGAGTCATTTAAGTGACGTACGGCTTCCGCGGCACGCGCGCCAATCAGTTTGAATCGTACTTCGATCAAATAATTTGGTCGAAGGAATCGTACTAAGACGTTTTATTAAAAAATATCATCACGCCCCTTTCCCTCGCGCGGTAGGCAGAGTAAACCGAACGTCTATAGACTTTCTGGTTCACCACAAATCACCGTTTTTTTTAATAACACAGAATAGTCAACATACAGATGATCCTTTTAATGGAAAGAGGTAATGTTCACCTATACACACCAACACTGTTGATTGTAAGTTGCCAATAGTGTAACAAGGGTGTTATGCTACTTACATCATTTTATCAGTTACCTTACACTCAGAACTGAAACAAGATTTGACGCTATTGCGGCTGGAAATGTTAAGACGATGTTATCACGCCCAAAAGTCATTGTAGAACTCTACCACCTAGTGATCACGATGGGAATGAATATTTCGCCAATCGTTCGCCTTTTACGAATTGCCTGACAAAATGGTATTAAGCCTATTCTTCAAAGGCGATCCGGACCAACACAGAGATGTAAAAATAAAGATCTTTCTAGCCAGGGAAAGTGTCTGTGGAATGTAGTAACTTATATAGCGTTACAAGATAAAGTTATTTATAGCGCGATTTAGGATTATTAAACTTTATGTATTGTAAGGGTTGAATACTTCTATACTTTTATTATTTTAATAATTGTGATAGTAATGATTGACAGCGGCATACTTCAGCTATTGTTCATAGTACTAATTGTATTATGCAAATAGACGAAACCCCAGCAATTGTAAAACGGTCTAATTTATACCTATAGGAGTGCATTCATCCAACAATCATCGAAATAAAAGCGCATAATGAGCACATGGCCGTGCCCCATTGTCTGGTGTCACGTAATTGGAAATATGCAAGGCTTTCATCCAATCTGAAATATCGCAGCGTGACGCTTTTGTTTCCACTAATAAATAAATCACGTATTTACGAAATGAAGTATTGTTGTCTAATTACCGACTCGTACACGACGTAAATAGAGTTTGAATTTAACTTTTTTAACTTCCCAGAAAAAGCTCTGATGGACGGGAGTGCCTATACCGCGGTTTTAAAAAACGACGATTTTACTGCCGGTGCGTTGGTGCTGATCGACTAGCGAATTAAACTACTGTGGCTGTAAAATCGTGGAAGAAATTATCAGAAACACGACGAGCCACAAGCAAATCTCGTCGGTTATAACACCCGCGGTATTTCAACGATACATGCGCAAACTTAACCAACGAGCCATAAAACCGCGATTTTACTCGCCCGTCGATCAGGGCCTTAAAAACATCAGTAATTTACACATTTACCCTTGTCTTATGTATCATAAGGAAGCAAACAAGCAGATAGCTCTGCTGATGACAAGAGAAACCATCGCCTATGCACACCAAAGATGTTAATGGCGCGTTCTAGTTCTAGTTGCTATCCAAGTGGCGGGATGGCAATGCCACATACAAAAGTCTACCGGCTACCTCACCCTCCTAACCGGAACACGACAACGACAAATATTGCCGCTATTGCGGCAGGAACAGGTAAAGCGGTGGTACCAAATACCCGGGCGAGACGTTGCAGAAATCTACCACGATGCTAATGTTACGTATAGCCAATCGGTCGCCTTTTACGACTTGCCTGGTTGATTGGCAGAATGGCAGTTGGTCTATTCTTCAAAAGAGCTAGGACCAAAACATGGGTACTAGGTCCGCAAAGTCTCGATCCCTACAATGTTAGCACCTCTTCTACAAATTTGCAAAATGATGGTGATCTTAATCAATAGATCTCTGTTAGAACCGTTAAGTTATTTTGTTAGATCTCATTCGGTTTTTTAAAGATTGTTTAAATAAATATTTAAAAAAATTACAAGTTAGTAACTCATCCAAATATAATTATATTTAAAAACTATATTTCTGTAGAAGACTGTTTCATTTAACGTAATGTCTATTTATATCTGTAAATAGTGTTCCACAAGGCGGAGGGATGTTGTATTTATAGCAGCTGAGCTAGGGGTGCGTGCGACAGAGTGCACGGCTAACGACGCGGCGGACGTTTCTTGACAAGTTAGGGCACAGCCGACCTCGACAACTTGATATACGTACACATGCTTTATTACTGTTTTAAACGCAAAAGTTTGTCATGAGGTATATTTGTTACGGGGCTGGTCCGGGCCATTATCTGCCTTACATAATCCTGCTGCAATAGCGCACTTTTCACAACTCGTCGTATGAAACCCGGACATTGTGATTTTAGGTCACATTTTAAAATTGCCAAATACGACCTGAGTAATCCTAAACTACCGCTTATCGATAACATTAAAACAGCAATAAAATACAATAAAAAACAGTAATATAATCAGCAATAAATGAAAAAAAAATTAAAAAGCCTCATGGTCTATTGGTTAGGCTATTCAGCTTAATATTGAGATCTCACGTTCTATTTCTAGTTCTGGCAAATGTGTTTTGAAGGTTTTTTATAAGGATTTCCTTGAAAAACAATATATCGGTGGCAGATTGGAGTAAGGTAAGCAGGACCGCGGTGAACTGGAGTTTTTTTCAACGTTCGGCTCACTCTGCCTATAAAAGCCGAGCCACACTGTTGGAAACAAGCTTCCAACACGGGTGACCTTGGTGGGAGGCTTGTGGAGTTCAGACGAATTTTTGTTGCAAACAAGTGTTTACACTGTTGTAAACCGCCGGTGGGGACCCATGTGGGGGGCTTGTTCCCAACAGTGTGGCTCGGCTTTATTCCTAAAGGATACCGGAGTGATAATAATAAAAATAACAATAGTCAGTCGATTGATTTACAATAAATAACTACGACAAAACAACGGACATATTCGATTTCTTGTTGTTACAAGCTTTCGAAGCTAATTTTAAAATATTAAATCACTTCTTTTACAAGACCATACAATGTGCAGTATTTTCAAAAAGTTTTTCAAATAGTTATGTGAGTTTAATAAAAGAAGGCTATTCATAAGTTATCGTGGGGTCTCGCCCCACCTGGCCCTGCTACCTGCTCGTTCGTCCTGTCCTAAACAAAACAATTGATGTTCGACAAGCACAATAAAAACCTTAACCTACATCCGCATGTATTATTGAGCGACACTATACAGTCTATTACTAGTGATAGGTACTAGAGATTACAAGAGTGACTATTATCTAATTTGTGCTAGACGTATAATGTCTCAAATGTAAGGAAATTGCATAATGGTGATTGACGTGGCATGTCACACTAAATTAATATTTAAAATATACAGAAATCTAAAAAGAAACAGTTATCCCGATACCCCGAAATCAGCACGCAGAGCTGCACCGCTTCCACGCATACGATAAGCAAATGATACTAAGTCCCATGTTGCGAAAAGTCAATCAATCAATGTCAATGTCATTGACAGCTCTGGCGAATATCTAAACTAGAGAAAGGTTTTCAAACTTGAACCCCATGCGTCTTTTCCCAAACCGTACAACCAACCGAAAACTATTTACAGGTCGACACACAAGTTAATCACTAATATGGAATATTTAAGTAGTATTTGTTTAAATTAAACGTACAGAGAAGTTGAAGCTTGGGTAATTTTGCCTAATATACTTTCAACGCTGAATATCGTCAGCACTTTGTAAAAGTGTCTCAATGTTTATATACTTTAAAAACACTTGTACCGTTTTACCCCGTTTTATTTATTAATACCACCCACTACCAGGTTTGATGATATCATCATCGCTACAAATTACCACTGTTTTTGTAGCCCTGATGATGTGTTAAAACACAAAACCTGTTAGTGATATGCTGGGGCCGTACTTGCCTCCATCGCCACTAAGTTATATGCGCGCTCAGGCACACGCAGATAGGAATGTATGCGAAAATAGCCGATAACAGCCGGTCACATCTGCATTTATCGTATCATGCACGAAGCTTTGTGACGATTAATGTAAGTGCGGCCCCAGCATTAGTAACAATTGGTAAAGTGCGTGTTGGGCCACGCGCATTGTAGGGTTCCGAAGTTGCCCATCACAATAATGAGGTTAGTCCTCATTATTGTGATAGATAGATAAGAGAGATTTTACTGTTTATTTACTAAGAACATTTAACCTATTTAACCCGCCATTGGTGACGTCAATTTCACTTAAAACATTGGTGACGCCGGTCTCACAGACCAGGGTTTTCAACTTAAGATTTTGCCAACCATTGACTAGTTATCCTACTGTTACTTTAGGTTTGATTATAAAGACATTTATGAAAATAATACACAAAAATTCAGTCGGTCACAGATTGTCTATTACTTATTAAAAACTTATACTCACGACACTAAAATATTCTATTTACACATATGTTTATAAAAAATTCGAAATTATTAAAAATGTTTAATTTTTTTACTAAAATCAGCCTTTGTCAACCTTAGGACATTGCAAACTCTTAGAAAATAACAAAAAAATATATATCCTTGTGACATAAAATATTACATGTATTTTACTAACTATATGAAAATATTATAAATATTTTACTTACATGTTTGGTGACGCTGGTCTTACGGACCGGGTTGGTGCTGATACTCGTGAACGTGCCTCCGTGGCAAATTCATGAGTGGTACTAACGGTGTGGAACTTAAAATGAGGCAGCTACTCGAAATCGCAACTCGAATCGACGGCGGGTAAAAAATTTATTCGAATCTTTCGAATCACCCTGTCTCTTAGACCAATACGTCACCAATTGCGGGTTACCGTGAACAACAAATATATCAACATTACAGGTTCTTCGCCTACAAAAATTTCTCCAAGTACATTTTATAAGTTGGGCGACTATTACATAAAAACTTGAAAATCCTTCTAAGCCGCGATACTTCTCCTGTTAACTTCATTATATTTACTACTATTCTGAATTTTATACTACCCTCAAAACCAATCGTTTAGATGGCAGAGGGACACTAGACTCTATCAAAATTTAGCACTTTAAAGCTTAATACACAAACGAGTCCCTAAATCGAAAAATTGACTCCACAAACTTACAATATTTTTTAAAAACCTATCCAACGATACCCCACACTACGGAGTACACGAAAAAAACATCCCCACTTTACATATAGAAAGTTATCCTAAAAAATTTTTTTTAATGATTTTATATGTAACCACTTTGTTCCCGTGACTAATATGTATATTCATGCTTAATTACAGCTTTCTAGTACTAAGTTTGTCTGCGCTAGACTGGGGAAGGACGGACGGACTGACATAACGAAACTATAAATGTTCCTAGTTTTTTTGGGAACCCTAAAAAGGAGTAAAAATGTACGTGTTTTTACACTAAATAATATAGGTATATATAATACAAAGCCTCATATATATTATTTTATTATGATTTTCAAGTTCTTATCTAAAGTAGGATAGGCTAGTACTGTATTAAGTTGAATCGCCTATGGAAGTTCCAAGCTCCCGGGATATTAACATAATATCCTGGCATTAGTAAACCCCAGAGTTAAGTTAAACGTAGAGTTCACGAAACAATTCAGTTTCTAACAACGTACACGTTATGATTAAATTTTCGGACTCTGGGGAAGGCTTCGCTTATCCCTCAGGATTTGAGTTACGGGGAAAATCTGGACTTACAGCCGCTGTTTTCGCAATGCGCTGAACTTAAAGCGTTTGTATATTTCAATTGTTCTCACAAGTAAAGATATGTAATGGTAAAACATCGTATATATAAATATGTGAAGGAAAATCTTTGTACCTGTTTAATAGAAATTATGGTATTTAATTTGCAAATTTTTTGCGAAATGTTATATGGAACTGCCGTGATGCAACAGAAATGAAAGGTAGTGTAAGGATCAGGGCAAACTTATCCAAAGACTGAAATTATAGAAGACCACAGCGGCACAATAGTCCACCCACTTCCACGACACTTTCTTCCACGTGAGAAGCAAAGGCAGTAACACACAAGCTATGTACTCAGCGCGCGTTTCACTTCGCAACCGAAGCTTTTCAGGGGAGTCGAATAGCACTTTACTCTATGAAGATTGAAGGGTGAATCATTAATGCTCCACTCTTCGTAGAGTGAAGTGCTATTCGACTTTTCTGAAGATGCTTCGGTTGCGAATGCTTCACCCTTCATAGAGTGAAGTGCTATTCAACTCTACTGAAGATACTTCGGTTGCGAAGTGAAACGCCAAAAATGGGTATGAAATTCAACACGGATTAAGTTAACATCGCGCAGGACTGCATAATAAAAAGTGTATGTGTAAAAATATTAGGTATTTTTAATAATATACCTATATTAGAAATACATTCAAATAAAACATTACACATAATACATATGTATTCATGTTAAAAAGTTTAGGTAAGAAATGAACGAACTCACCGAATACTCGAATATAAAGAAAGTCCTAAAACTCTTTTGAGTGAAATCCTAGTTATGCGATTTTCCTTCGATTTTTTGGTTATAAAGTGAAATGTGCGTTAGGTTTATTGTGAGAACTTATTTGTGCTGCTCAAAGACTTTCACTAATGTACTAGGCAAGGCATGCGCCGCGCCACTTGTGTTTCGCTAAAGTGCAGTCCATGGACTACACCTACGTCAGAGCTTGTTGAATGAAGCGCGTAAGCGCCATGAAATTGACGGCGATAACGACCTTTTGATCGCGAATACACATATTATTATATTATATTATATTATACTCTGCAGCGCTGCTTAATTTTGACTTTGGTTATACTGACTGCAGCGAGTGTTAATGAATAAGCTCTTTTCTTGAAGATCCCCATGTCGTGTCTGTTCGGAAAAACCCCTGCCGGTAATTGATTCCACAAAAGAGTAGTGCGAGGCAAAACGTGCCGACAAAAGCGCACGGTTGTGGATTTCCAGACATGGAGATGGAGAGGGTGGAACATTAAATTTTGACGCGATGTCCAATGATGGAATTTAGCAGCAGGACTCCTAACAACTCGTCGGAACACTCTCCATGATAGATACGATAAAAGATTCAGAGCGAGCCTATATCTTTGCGTGATGCCAAAAAGTCAAGCCGTTTCGAAATAGCATGATCGTCAACGATTCGAACGAAAAGCGGTGCGTTGAATGCGATCAAGTGGAAGAAGCTGGTATAGGCGAGCTCCGGCCAAGAGATGAGAGCAGTACTCCATGTGAGGCTGAATTTGCGCCTTATAAAGTTGGAGACGATGGGCCGGCAAGAAGTACTGTCCTTTTAGTAAGTTCAAAAACATGTTGACAAAAGTGACGAAGTTATAAAAAGTTGACACGAATAATTGCGTGAACTAAAAATCCCGGAGCGCGAATCAATACGAGTGAGTAAACAAACGCCCTTAAATAAATTCCAGGGAAGCCGACAGTAAAGCTCTGAGCATTGTTAAAAGTTTGTTCCAAAGAGAACATTAAGGAGGTACAAGAATAAAATATTAGATCGATGATCTCATGTTGTCTTTTTAAGTACTTTCTGCAAAAAGGCGTCGTTAAATTTGGAAAGTTTTTAACATAAATATTATTCTAGTAAGAGTGCTTAGAAATATGAAAATAAATTGTTAGATTCTTAATATGCCTATTTTTTATAATGTTATCCATACTAATATAATAAATGGGAATATGAATGTATGTTTGTTTGTCCGTCTTTCACGGCAAAACAGAGCGACGAATTGACGTGGTTTTTGTGGAGATAGTTGAAGAGATGGAGAGTGACATAAGCTACTTTTTGACTCTTTCTAACTCTCCACTTCCATAAAGGGGGGGGGGGGGGGGGAGGTGGAAGTTTGTATGGAGCATTCCGCAATTTTCAAGGTAGACAGCGCTAAAAAACTGTGACTAACAAAACTTCATGCATCATTTTTTTGTGGAAATCTTCCCCCAATTTAACGGAAGCGAAGCCGCGGGCAAAAGCTAGTTTGAATTAAATATCTCTCGAAAAATTACTTGAATTCCAAAAATTCCAATTCAGCACCAAAGCAAACAATTACAAACATCTATGCTCATCATACTAATGTCCGTCCCTTTCTGGATCAAAAAAAGTATCTTCACGCCCACATCCCCGAAGGGGTAGGCAGAGGTACAACAAGTGCACCCACGATTAGCCGAAGATACTTATTCCCACAAATGTGATAGTTGGCAACCTATCGTCAACCAGCCACTTTCCAATCCTGGGCAACTTTGTGTTTCTCAGAAAACTGAAAAAACACTTTTTTTTTAATGTGCCCGACCCGGGAATCGAACCCGGGACCTCATGTGGTCAACGCCAACGCTGGACCATTAGACCACAGAGGCGATAAACTTTGAAAGACTCTGGATCAAAAATGAGCTATATCGATTGAGTAGTCAGTGTCGTTAACCACTGGATCAAGTTTCAAGTAAAATTTATTAGTACTTCATTGTACATCCTTTTTTAGAGTTCCGAAGTAAACTAGGAACCGTTATAGTTTCCCTATCGGACGGACCATCCATCCGCAGACAAGCTCGGAGATTCTTAGTAAATATAACTTGAGTATTAAACCAACAAACTGTAAAATGTTACAGCGGAAGCGACTTTGTTTATACTATGTAAAGATAAAGATTGTTATAATTAAATGATTATATTATTAATACATATAAACTCTTATCTATCAATTTAAACATATATTTAGTAATCATACCTATTATGTTCTTATCGGTTTTGCGTCGACTCGCACGGCGCCTTATACCGTCATCATGTGTCAGGTGCTCCGGTCTAGTCGGCACCTAAGGTAGCCGGCAGCCTTGCCTAATTTTGTTTTCGAAATGAACTAAAGCAGTAGGTCCAAATGACCGCTACTGTGAATCCGGGCGTTAAAGTCTTGCCTAACCATGTTTATTCAGGTTCAATGGTAAAAGATTCTACATACTGTCGAGCAGGACTTCCCAACCAAGGGGACGCGCCCCCCTAGGGAGGCGTAGAGAAATGTTAGGGGGGGCGTCGTATGTACGTAACATTTCTAAAAAAAAAATAATTAACGAGTAGGTAAATAAGGAAGGTATAAGGGGCATGAAAATATTATTTTTGGCTCATGGAGGCTCTGCGAAATAAAGGTTGGGTAAACCTGCTGTAGAGGGTGTTCAGTACTCGAGTCTGATGCCGAATATGTAAAAAATAACTAAATTATGACTTAATTATCTAATAGAAATGTTTATTACGGACACCCACACATAACATCAAAGTTCATTGTCTACAAACAGCGATGTGCCGCCGGGGCACGTATCAGTCAAAGTGCTCGCTTACTGCCCGCGCGGTGACCGTACTTTTTGAATATTACTACACTAATTTACCGTTGAGGTGCGCGCGCTTACTGCCCGCGTGGTGACCATACTTTTTGAATATTACTATACTAATTTACCGTTGAGGTTTTCTATGTAGATAAGCAATATACACTTTTTATCATATCTTTATAGGTTTAACATTTGGATAAACTATCGGGCCCTTAAATATGTACAGTATTTTACAAGTCAAGCTGTATATATCACAGCCACGGGAACACATACATTTTTTAGGGACCACATAAGTACCTACCTATATTTTCAAAGTAGATATTCCGAATAATAATTTTGTAAAAGGCAAACAATTGGCTATACGAGTAACTACCATCGTGACTACTAGGTGGTAAAATTCCGTAACGTTCCGTCTTGGTATTAATAACACTAATTTATCTGTTCCTGGCGGTCGTGTTCCAGTTTCGAGGTAAGGTAGCCGGTAAACTAATGAATGTGGCATTAAAACCACACCTTTTGACATCTTCGGTGGCCCTAAGCGATGGTTGCCTCTTTCCATCAGGAGAGCCGTCATTACATTTTCAAAGTACATATTCCGAATGATAATTACGGAAAAACGTTTTAAAACGTTCGGCCAAATATTCGTGTTTTACTGAGGACTTGGTACTTGTCTCACAATTACATCTTTGAAAGAAACAATGTTTGTTCACAAAGGTAGAGTCAAAAATGTAAATTCCTCGGAGAAGCCCGAGGCGGGCGGTAATTACACGGAATATTCTGGAGCCCAGTCGTGTGAGGGGTTTTAAGGCTACGGTTAAATGCCCGACCATAGAGCAAATACCTTGAATTAAATACAGAATGTGTTGGCAGCAACTTTTTGCGTGGACTTCAGTTTAACTCCTTCAGGGCATAAATGTTTGAAAGCGTTACTGCCTGATTGACGCAGCTGAACTTCTAAACCCGATATAATTCTCGATTATAACAAACTATAATTTTTATCCGGTCTTATTCAAGTAAACCTTTGATATAGTTTTTATTACATACTAGCTGTGCCCGCGACTTCGATCGCGTGAAAAAAATTCTAAAATAAAAACCCGCATAGTTCCCGTTCCCGTGGGATTTCCGGGATAAGAACTACCCTATGTCCTTTCTTGGGTCTCAAACTATATTTATACCAAATTTTAGCCAAATCGGTTCAGCGATTTAGCCGTGAAAGCGTAACAGACAGACAGACAGACAGACAGAGTTACTTTCGCATTTATAATGTTAGTATGGATGTGTCTAAGAATTGTAAGAATTAGGCCTTGACATGCGAATAACATAATGTCAAGTGGCAATGAAACCTTAATAAAAGAGCTTATTCATGATATATAAAACTGATCATGTGACGGGTGGATATAGAATTATGTTTAAAGCAGAGTTTTGCAAATATATATATATATATATATATATATATATATATATATATATATATATATATATGTGTATATTCGAAATTTAGTAATTTTTAAATAGCTGTAATATATATATATATATATATATATATATATATATATATATATATATTCAAAAATTATATTTATATATAGTTATCTCTCTCATTTATCGTATAAATTTCTAATTTACTTTTAATTAAATTTTAGGAGGTACTCGAATAAGGGTTGAGAACCAAACCAAAATGCCTTATATTATATGCTGTGCGAGTCACTATAGAACTATCGTGGCTACGAGGTGGTAGAGTTCTGCATTGACTCGCCAGAGTCTGGTACCACCGCCTTACCTAATCCTACCGCAATAGCATAAATGCTTATGTCTGTCTTGTGCTGTTAAAGGAATAGGTAAGGCGTTATCTATACCTGCCGCAATAGCGTCAGCGCGCGCCAGTGTCGTGTTCTGGTTTGCAGAGTAAGGTAAGGTACCGAACCGGTATATTTGAAACCGGCTTCAAATATACCGGTTTATAGGGTATTGAGTGGTTTCTACAAAGGTTTCGCTCGGAGTGTAGTATCTGAGATGAGAGCGCTTCATAAACCTATACAAATTGGTTTAAGCCAGAACCGTAGAATGGAATTATATGTCACGCACAGCGCGAACAAAAATTCGGAGCGGCGATATTTTTTTATCATAAGACAAGCACTGACGCTATTGCGGCAGGAATAAGTAAGAAGATGGTACCAGACCCGGGCGAGACAATGCAGAACTCAACCACTTAGTAGCCACGATGGTAGTGACTCGCATAGCCAATCGGTTGACTTTTACGACCTGCCTGGCAGACAGCAGTTGGCCTATTCTTCAAAGAACCCCGGGACCAACACGAGGAGATCAAAGAAATATTATTTAAAAACCTTTATAAACTGGTTTATTGATTATAATAGTAGTTATCTATACATCTATACATATAATAAAATCGTAGGAAAGTCAAAACTGTACATTGAATATTTTTTTGAAAGAATACTTGGAGCGTGATCTACAATCGATATCGAAGTCAAAAATATATTTTTAGAATTTTTGTCTGTTTATCTGTTTGTCTGTATGTACATCCGGGGTAAACTCAAAAAGTACTGCATAGATTTACTTCAAATTTTGCATGAATATTACTAACAGGTCGGTTCAACATATAGGCTACATATAATCACGCTATCACCTAGCGGCTAGGTGCTGTGCGGAGTAAACGAAGTTCGCGCGGACTCGCAATGTAAAAGTTGTACATCACAATAATGCGGATTAAGATGAGGGCTTTAATTGTTTTATACTGTGAACATTTCACCTATTTTACGTAAATGCCGAATTTATCCTCCCCACTGGTTCGCTGCCTATAAAAACTTCACCAAGTACATTTTATAAGTTGGTCGACTATTAGTTATTACTAAAAAATTTGTAAATCCTTCTAAGCCGTGATAGTTTTCCTTTTAACTTCATTGTATTTACCACTACCTACCATGAATTTTTCCCATCCCAAACCAACCGTTTGGTTGGCAGAGGGGGGGACAGTAGACTCTAACAAAACTTAACACTATATAAAAAAAGTATCTTCACGCCCATATCCCCGAAGGAGTAGGCAGAGGTACAACAAGTGCACCCACGATTAGACGAAGATACTTGGTCCCACAAATGTGATAGGTGGCAAGCCTATCGCCAACCGGGCACTTTCCAATCCCGGGCAACTTTGTGTTTCTCAGAAAACTGAAAAAACACTTTTTTTTAATGTGCCCGGCCCGGGAATCGAACCCGGGACCTCATGAGGTCAACGCCAACGCTGGACCACTAGACCACAGAGGCGACCTAACACTATATAGCTTAATATTTTACAAACGAGTTGGATTGTTTTCACAAGCATAAAATATTTTTTAAAAACCTGTCCAACGATACCCCATACTATGTGTACCCCACACGAAAAAAAAATTAACATCCCCACTTTATATGTAGACGATCTACCCTAAAAAAATATATTTCTCAAGATTTTATGTCACCACTTTTGTTGCACTGACCTATATGTAGGTATATTCTTGCCAAATTACAGTTTTCTAGTACTAAGGATCTCTGAGCTATCGTGCGGAAGGACGGACGGACATAGCGAAACTTTAAGGGTTCCTAATTTACTTCAGAACCCTAAAAAAGTCGTTGTATTTAAAACCGGTGTAAACCTGCAAAACTCTTCTCCTACGTATCCTTTTTTTTAACTCTATGTTCTTACTCGTTTTGTGTGGTGTATTTCTACAAATATTCATCAGCTCATGACACAAATGGTTGTTCCTGTCGAGAATCGAACCCAAGTCCCATTGATTGTATAATCGGAGTCGCTAACCACTCGACAAACGATCTATCATAATCTTATTCAAAATCTATGTTTAAATCTGTATTTTTTTTCCAGTGGTGATGAACTTCGATATCTATGCACGGGTGTTCGTACTTTGAATAATTAATTGGTAACAGAATCAAGTACTGAGGTGTTCAGTATGTACAATTTTTACATATACTTAATCGTATTAAGCTGGCTGATATTGCCTTTGCGGATCGGCAGAGGTGTACCTATATAAGGTGTTAAGGGGTCCAGACCTCCCCCCCTCCCCCCACCTTAGCTACAACATATGTATTCGCAAAAAGGTATTTACAATTTATATCCAACGTGAGATTTATTGCACCAGCAAGAACTTCGTGATAAAACTAGTCAATTTTTAAAATTTTCAAACCCTTAAAATAAAATGAAAATTTGCAAGGACATGGAAGTTGCAAGTTATTAAAATCGAATTGAGTTGCCAACATATTCTACCATGATATAGTGTGCAAATATTTAAAAATTAAAAAACTTGAACCTTAAACACATAATAACAAAAATATAGCTAGTAGCTACGACATGCGACACCGCCGATGTTGAAAGAAGAGTGTGTGCAGGGAACAGAGTGAATGGAGCGTTAGGGAGATTACTTAATAGCACAATTCTAAGTCAGGGTGCCCGTCTAGCACTGCATAATCATGTGCTTATCCCAACGCTATTGTATGGAAGTGAGAGTTGGGTATGTCAGAAAGGGCATGAAAGTAGAATCAACGCGGTCAAGATGAGGTCGCTAAGAAAAATATGTGGTGTGACACTCGCGGACCAGGTTCGTAATGTCGAATTGAGAGAGGTTAGGTTTGAAAGAAAGTGTCGGTGTAAAGATGAGAAAGGGCATTCTCCGTTGATTCGGACATGTAGAAGGAATGGTAGATGAAAGGTTAACAAAACAGATATACAACGCGAATGATGTACCGGGGAAGACCAAGACTGACATACCACGATCAGATTGATCGAGTACTGTCCGAAGGTGGTGTCAAGAGTCTTCACAACCGGCTTGTGTGTATGAAGAGAGTGATGAATGTGGAGGAAGCGAGACAAGCCTGCAAGGATCGTGATGTATGGCACTCGGTTCTCTCTGCCTACCCCGTAAGGGATCTGGCATGAAGATATATATGTATGTATGTATGTAGCTACGACATACGGATCAGATAGGGTTTTTGTATAATGGTGGAATAAAAATACAGATATCCAGAAAGTGTAGAAACACTAAAACAATATATTTAAAGTGAATGTTATTGGTATGTTTCGTTCAAGTGTGAGTGTACCAGTCGTCTCATCAATTCGATGTGCCTCGACCGGTTTCGCACAAATAGCTCTCCAGTTTACATCGCCATTAAGCGGCAGCTTTATGTTTTGTTCTGATCTCGATTTGAACAAGCTGTAAATCCAACCTAACTTTTATAGGATCACTCACAATTGACAAAATTGTTTTCTTCTTGTGCGCTTATTTTTAACTCGCAAAAACGAGGAGTCTTATAAATTTAAAGTGTGTGTGTTTGCTTATAGATTAATAGTTCCTAAACGGATGAGCCGATTTGAGTGGAGTTTTTTTTAATCGAAAGCCCTGTCTGTCAAGATGATTCTTAACAATAATTTAATAAAATCTGTTCAGCCATTTCGAAATCATCAGCTCTTTTCTACTTGATGGATAGAATAGCAATCAATTTGTACAGGCCTGATCAATGTCGTATTCGGTAACATTTTGGTATTTATTCTTACATTTTTTAATACGAAGATACACATAACTTCACGCCAGATCCTCTAAGGGGGTTGCCAGATTGAATAAAGACGAGTGAAAATTATATTTTTTCAACACAATCGTTTCTGTAATTTATCTACGGATATGATTTTAGGACGATTTACTCATTATCAATAAAAAATAATGGCAGAGATTGGCCTTTTTATAATGTACTGTATAGTATACAAGCTTCTGGTGGACAGAGACAGCTGTCGTGTTTATTTAGTCGTGTTTATTAGAAGTACGTTGCCATCCGTGCAGCGGAGATGAAATGGCACTTGCACTAAGCTAACGGCTACCTTGCCCTTCAAACTGGAGTCTGTTGGGCTTCTAATTCTTGTGTGTCTAACAGTCCAAGTTATCACCAGTAAATAACGATAGTTTTCGAGTTTTACATGCGGTCTAAGTTTGAGTACCAGTCGTCATATTTGCTTAATTATTTGTTTTTACTGCAAGGTGGTAGAGTTCTGTAGAGGTTCGTCGTTGAAGCTATAGAGTCAGTATTAACTTTGCCATTCTCATGTTGCGGTTTAAAGGGTAGGGTTGCTGTTAAGCTTATGAATGAGGCAGGTGGCCGAGTTATCAACTAATCGAGTATATGTCCTCTCTTTGGAATCATTTTTCCACGTGTTGGTCAGGGTCCATTATAAAGACTCGACCATTTGCCATTCTGCCAGGCAGTTCGTAAAATGCGAACGACTGGCTATGCGAATAACTACCATCGTGCCTACTAGGTGATAGAAATCCGTAACGTCCCGGCTTGGTATAATAACACCAATTTATCTATTCCTGCCTGTCGCTTACACTTTGGAGGGTAAGGTAATCGGTAAACTTAAGCATGTTGCATTAAAATCTCACCAAACCGATAGCAACGCACCATTGACATCTTTGGTGTCTATAGGCGATGGTTTTTTTTTTTCGTCAAAAGAGCCATCTGCTTATTTGCTGTCCAATGATATAAAATATATAAAAATATGTTGTCTCCTGCATCATAATCTTTATATACCTATTTAATATAGGTATTAGTGGTCTGTGCGTGTGTATGTCACTAAAATCCTCCTAACCTAAGCGGCTGAACCGATTTAAATGAATTTTTTTGTGTCTTTAGGTTGATCCGAGAATGGCTTAGATTCACAATTGAAACCGGTAGATGGCGCTGAGATCGAATTCGGGTAACATCCTACGCGGGCGAATTTGCGGTTGAAGTTAGCTTAGTATAGTTTATTAGTCTTCCGCATTAGGAGCATACCCCAGCTCCTTCTACCGATGGGGATTATGGGTGTGAAGACAAATAACAAACACGACGTAGGTAAGTAGGTACCTAACCTACGATTGGAAGTCAAAAGTGGATTCATCGTGCACTGCGATAAATCCTAAAACAATTAAAAGACATTTATGCTGACTACGGTAACCTATTTGATTCTGATCATCTATACATATAATAAAATCGTAGGAAAGTCAAAACTGTACATTGAATATTTTTATAAAGAATACTTGGGGCGTGATCTACAATCGATATCGACTCCAAAAATATAGTTTTTAGAATTTTTGTCTATTTGTATTTATGTCTGTTTGTCTGTATGTATGTCCGGGGTAAACTCAAAAAGTACTGCATGGATTTACTTAAAATTTTGTATGAATATTACTTATAGGTCGGGTCAACATATAGGCTACATATTATCACGCTATCACCTACGGGGGAGGGGCAGTACGGAGTAAACGAACTCCGCGCGGACGAAGTCGCTGGCAACAGCTAGTGAGGTAATAAGTTCGATGCCAAGGAAAATTCTCAGTGTTAATCTGGATTCTAGCAGTGATGCGTAAATACTCTAAGACTCGTAAAGCACCTAGAACCGGTAGTCCCAGCTATTGCAAATACCTGCCAATACCTACCTACTCGACATGATTATCGCTATCCGTTTCGCCAGTCGATAACTGGTGGTAGGTGTCTTTTTTTTTTTTTTTTTATATATCATAAGATAGCAAACAAGCAGATGGGTCTCCTGATGGAAAGAGTCAACCATCGCCTATAGACACCAAAGATGTTAATGGTGCGTTGCTATCTTGTGGCGAGGTCTAATGCCACATGCATAAGTTTACCGGCTACCTTACCCTCCAAACCGGAACACGACAGCGACAAGCATTGACGTTATTGCGGCAGGAATAGGTAAGGCGGTGGTACCAGACCCGGGCGAGACAATGCAGAACTCTACCACCTGATGGTTGATTCGCTCTATCTACGTCGCAAAGTGTGATAGCGTAAACATCACGGAGTAATTCATGTGGTCTGTAGTAAATATACTGATGTTAGACATTCCCACAAAAAATGTTAAACGGATTTTGATGAAACTTTAAAGTAATCTTAGTTGATATGTCACACAAACGGTCATTTTCACGAAATAAAGGTCATTTTCATAAATAGACCATAGACACCATCAAGCCTCCGGATTCCAGACATTGTTTTAGTATTTCCTACAATTTATCAATCTTACTTCGCAAGAATTCATGTCGCATCATTTTATTTCTGAATTTTAAGAGCAATTTTGACTTGTGGACGTGTTCCAATCCGCGAGTAATTAAAAAAAATGTCGACTCGTCAAAAAACCTGTAGTTTGTTTGAGTAAAATAGTTTTAACTTTATGTTTGACAATGTACGTACCTGCTTATTATTTCAAAGCAAAGTAATCTTAACACTTATACTCTCTACGAGAGGTAATTTTTTTTCCCATACTAGCTTTTGCCCACGACTTCGTCCGCGCGGACTTCGTTTACTGCGCACAGCACCTCCCCGTAGGTGATAGCGTGATAATATGTAGCCTATATGTTGGCCCGACCTGTTAGTAATATTCATGCAAAATTTGAAGTAAATCCATGCAGTACTTTTTGAGTTTAACTACCCCAGACATACATATCGACAAACAGATAAACAGACAAAAATTCTAAAAACTATATTTTTGGCTTCGATATCGATTGTAGATCACGCCCCAAGTATTCTTTATAAAAATATTCAATGTACAGTTTTGATTTTCTTACGATTTTGTTATATGTATAGATTATGACAGTGAATTCGTGTGGAGAAATATCAATCGGGTGCACAAATAAGTTTCTTTTATACGCTTACTGGTGAGTGGTGTGCACTACTAGTACAGTACAATACCACTGTAATAAATGTCTCAGATTTCGATAACTCTGTCTTCGAACTTAAGTGCTATTAAGGACTTATATTACGGAACTCTATGAGTTAAAAAACGGTTCTTACCTTTAATTTAACAATAATATTTGGGGCAAAGTTGCGTCCATAAGGCTCAACACGGGCGAAAACGTCGCTTTTGAGATCTTTTAGAAAGCACAAACGAGTGAGGGCCGCCGGCAGTGCACGGAATAAAACCGGCTGGGGTCCGCCGAGGCGTTTTGAAACAATGAAGTTATGAGCACTATTCACAACACAACACACAGCACCTGGCCACAGACCGAACAAAAATAAAAAATATAACAAAATGATGTATCCTTTGAAGTCGCAATACAATTCGCGCGCCTTAACTGAGGTGCGCAGGGGGATTAGCACGAACAGCGAGACGTCCTCCCTGAGTAACTCGCGGCAGCTGACTGGTTCGTGTTTAGCTCGCGGGGGCAGGGTACGGGGGTCTTGTAGTTTGCCCTATAAACTTGCTTTTGCAATTTGCCTGTTCCGAGTTCTCATATCGTGAGTTCTGTTTAAGCTGTAGGTTGACTGGTCCTAGAGCTTTTGTGAAAGGCTAATTGCATCGTCAGATGCCGCCGTCGCATTTGATACTTTTTCAAGTATAATAAAATCGGTTAAACGTGTATCTCAATTCCTTTATAAAGTTACCATTTTCAACTTAATTTGCATAAACATGTCATACGGACTCGCCCAAAATTAATCATTCAATATAGGTACCTACGTATTGTTACTAGCCGAACCCGGCCGTTTTGTTTATGTTTGGGGCTTCGGAGTAAGCTAGCTAGATAGCTAGGTTATGGCTAGGTATAGGTATGTTGTGGAGAAATATCAAGTCAATCCACTGTTTAGTTTTTTGGCTTTTATGGATACATACGATACGGAAGCCAAATTTTTATATATTGTTTCAGAAGTCTGACGTATTTTATTCAATAAAACTTTTTGCAAATTATTTTGACGCGTCAACATTTTAAACCACTGCCGGATTAGAAACGAGGCCACACATTGAAAAGATCCGGCAGAAGAAATTCAGCGGGCTCGTCTTTTCTCATGTATCATTTTTTATTTTTATTTTTTTTGAAAGAAAGAAAGAAAGAAAATAATTATTTGATATAGTCTGTGTAAAAAACTTAATTTTGAATAAAAATTCATAAATATATATGTTTGTTAATAGTTAAGTATATAAACTAAATGTAGATACCTACTATCAGTCAAGCTGTCAGTATTTACCGCAAATATCTAAAATGTTAATTGTGAAACAATACAAGAAGAAATCATGAGAAAAATATCACTTCCTTTATTGGTTCTAAGTTCGAATCTGGACCCGAATACTGGTTATAAGTAAGTTTTTGTCGTAGACATAATTTTTCCGAGACCGTACGGCGTATACAGGTCCCTCTTACTCACTGGGCACTCTGGGCATGTGCCCAGGGCCGGTAGATCCTGCTAGATCATTAAACGATAATCGATATTTAGTACCAAAAACTATATGTATTTCAAAAACACATAAACGTTAACGACTGAATAAAATGTATACTTGCTTATCTTGCTTACAAGCTTTTGTCCTGCTGTCGCCTGAATATCAGGTTTTCCGGATTACAGCATCTAAATCAGCATCAATACTAACATAACATTGAGATCTCACATTAATCACGTGCAGCTCGAAAGGGGGAAGGGTATCGGAAATGTACCACGAAACATCACAAGAGGGGAGGGAGGTGTAATGAGTTATCACGTGTATTTTTTTCTTGAACACGCGATTTCAACCGAAAAGCGTCACGTGACTAACTCGTCGTCTACCATTTCCCGGACGACCCGAGTTTCTGTCAAGGTAATATGTACTCCATTACCCTAATGTGTCCAAGGCCTCCTGTAGATAAAAAGTGACTAAGCGTATATGTATGCTCGTGTTGCTCCGGGCTCCATTGTTGAATAAGCCAACTGCCGTTCTGCCAGGTAAGTCGTAAAAGGTGAGCGATTGACTATGCAAGACATCGTGGCTACTAGGTGGTAGAGTTCTCATTGTCTTTTCCTCGATTATGTGGCGTGATATTCCCCGTGTTTGTCCCGGGCTCCTTTGAAGAATAGGCCAACTGTCGTTCTGCCAGGCAGGTCCGAAAAAGCGACCGATTGGCTATGCAAATCACTTACATCGTGGCTACAAGGCATTAGAGTTCTGCACTGTCTCGCCCGGGTCTGGTACCACAGCCTTACCTATTCCTGCCGCAATAGCGTTACAGCTTGCCACTGTAGTGTTCCGGTTCGGAGGGTAAGGTAGCCGGTAAACTTCTGCATGTGGCTTTAGACTTCGCCCCAAAACCGCACCATTAACATCTTTGGTTGTATGTCAGCAGAGTGCAGACGAAAATTGGAAGCGGCGAACATGAAAGAAATATTTCTAAAAAACCTCTATAAACCGGTTTATTGATTTAGACCCTTATATTTTTGCTCCATAAGGAAACTGGAGGTTAACGTAGAGATCCTTAAAATATATTTTAGGCTAATATAACGATTTATTTAAAAAACTTTTAAAAATATTTAAAAACGATTAATTTAAAAAAAGCCGTTCTAGTTAAAAAAACTACGTCAAATTTCTACCGTAAATCAGATTAAAACCGGCTAATTCGTTCGTAATTTATCAACGACAAAATTTTTTTTAGATTTCCTCGAGATTTCTTAATTAACCTAACGATTTTGTAGTCAATGAACCAATTTAGAGCTCCAAAACCGGGTTGAATCTTTTCGAACATCAAATTACTAAGTATCATTTTTACAAACTTTAGGTTTTCGAACTCAAAAATCTATGCTTAGGTATGTTTTTTGCTTCTTTGAGCTTAAAATACCTTAATTTAGTGGAAAGTGTCAGGGATGGATTGCAGAGTCAACCGGCTTACATATTTGTTTTACTTATTTTATGACACACAGGTGTATTTCTTAGAAAATAGCTTTTTTTTCGAGCAAACTTGGGCAGTTAGTGTGTATTGTCATCAGCTTGTTTACTATCTAATGATATATAACATTAGTCTATCTTTTAGCCCGGGTTGATTCTTGTCAAAAGTAGTCTTTATTTGACTATCGATGCGCGTATCAGACTCGGACTTGGCCGTTTTATTCTATTATGAACCTAATATATCTTATATATATATATATATATATATATATATATATATATATATATATATATATATATATATATATATATATATATATATATATATATATATATAAATCAATCCCTATTTTCCTTGGTCACGACATCACGTAGGAAAGTCAAAACTGTACATTGAATATTTTTTAAAAGAATACTTGGGGCGTGATCTACAATCGATATCGAAGCCAAAAATATAGTTTTTGGATTTTTTGTCGGTTTGTCTGTTTATCTGTTTGTCTGTATGTATGTCTGGGGTAAAGTCAAAAAGTACTGCATGGATTTACTTCAAATTTTGCATGAATATTACTAACAGGTCGGGTCAACATATAGGCTACATATTATCACGCTATCACCTACGAGGAGGAGCAGTGCGGAGTGAACGAAGTCCGCACGGACGAAGTTGCTGGCAACAGCTAGTCATCTATAAAAATCGGCAAAAATCACGTTTGTTGTATGGGTTAACGGGTTAATACGGTGGCCTAAAATAGTTAAGTATCTTTTTTAAATTTAATAATTTATTTTTAAGTAAATATGAAAAAAGTGAAATACAAAAATAATCACGTTTACGTTGAGATACAGTCTGGTGACTGTCGGACTGACGGAAAGACGCGCGGACAGCGGAGTAATAGCGTCCCGTTTTACCCTTTGGATAAGGAACCCTAAAAATACTAATACACAGTTTTACAGCTTTTGGAGACGGAGGTGTTGCGCAAGTTCCGCGGCGTGCAGCCACGGCCGCCCACCACCGCCGCTCGCCACCCACCTGCCGCTACCACGCTCGCCGCCGACACGACCTAATTCACATCACTTGTGCTTACAATTGTATACCCACCCACTTACCTACTTGAGAATGATCGTTTAAACAAAATTCAAGTATTTTGTATCATAAGATAGGCAATATGCAGACAGCTCTCATTACTTACAAACATCAAAGATATAAACGGAACGTTGCCATCCGTAAGGCAGGATGGTCATGTATGCATAAGTTTGCCGTCTACCTTACCCTGGAAACCTGGAATAGATAAGACGTTGGTAATATACATGAACGATACATATCAGAACTCTACCTCCTGGTAGTCATGATGGTAATGACACATATAACCAATCATTCGCATTTTACGAACTGCCTTTATGTGGCAGTAATTCCCCACCACAAGGATAGAAACCCTCCCTTGACATCTTTGGTATCTATAGGCTATTGTTGTCTCTTTCCATCAAAATGGCAAAAAAACGTTTGTTGTATGGAAGCTCCTTAAATATTTATACTATTTTAATTTAATTATTTATTTTTAAGAAATTATATAACTAAACATTCCGTTAATATTTCAAGCACCTACCAGTTGTCGTTATTAAGATCGAGAAAAAAATTAATCCAAAAGAAATCTCGTTTGTTGTATGGGAGCCATTAATTATTTATTTTATTTTGTTTTTAGTATTTGTTGTTAAAGCGGTAACTGAAATATATCAATTATGAAAATTTCAACAGTCTATCACGTTTCGTCAGATATTGCTTGACAACAGTCGCACAGACAGACAGACAGAGAGACAGACAGACAGACAGACAGACAGACAGACAAAAATTGTAAAAAATGATGTTTCGGTATATGTACCGTGTATACATCCATATGCACTTAGTCAAAAGCGGATATTTTAATTTTACAAACAGACACTTTAATTTCATTTATTTGTATAGATTAATATTTAGAGCTGGAGTCTAATTCATGTAATTAAATGGCAATCGAGTTGAAGCGTTTAAGACTCTTACACATTTTCTTACATGTTATGCCGCGTCGTAGCACAACTCGACGTTCTATCGTGTTTATGTGTGTGAGAGCCCTAAGCGCTTTGACTCAATTACGTGAATTGGGGGGCTGAGTGTTCCTCGTGTTCATCTTCCTTCAAAGAATTGATTAGCTGCCTCCTAGGCATCTCGTAAAAGATGATGAAACGCTAACACGCGTCACTACCATCGTGACAACTAACTAGTCACTAGACGGTAGAGTTCTGCAACTCCTCGACTAAGCTCTCCAAAAAGCTAAAACGCGTCACTACCATCGCGACTACTGACTAGTCACTAGATGGTAGAGTTCTGCAACTCCTCGACTAAGCTCTCCAAAAAGCTAAAACGCGTCACTACCATCGCGACTACTGACTAGTCAGTAGACGGTAGAGTTCTGCAACTCCTCGACTAAGCTCTCCAAAAAGCTAAAACGCGTCACTACCATCGCGACTCCTGACTAGTCACTAGACGGTAGAGTTCTGCAACTCCTCGACTAAGCTCTCCAAAAAGCTAAAACGCGTCACTACCATCGCGACTACTGACTAGTCAGTAGACGGTAGAGTTCTGCAACTCCTCGACTAAGCTCTCCAAAAAGCTAAAACGCGTCACTACCATCGCGACTACTGACTAGTCACTAGACGGTAGAGTTCTGCAACTTCTCGACTAAGCTCTCCAAAAAGCTATAAACGCATCACTACCATCGCGACTACTGACTAGTTACTAGACGGTAGAGTTCTGCAACTCCTCGACTAAGCTCTCCAAAAAGCTATAAACGCGTCACTACCATCGCGACTACTGACTAGTCACTAGACGGTAGAGTTCTGCAACTCCTCGACTAAGCTCTCCAAAAAGCTAAAACGCGTCACTACCATCGCGACTACTGACTAGTCACTAGACGGTAGAGTTCTGCAACTCCTCGACTAAGCTCTCCAAAAAGCTAAAACGCGTCACTACCATCGCGACTACTGACTAGTCACTAGACGGTAGAGTTCTGCAACTCCTCGACTAAGCTCTCCAAAAAGCTATAAACGCATCACTACCATCGCGACTACTGACTAGTTACTAGACGGTAGAGTTCTGCAACTCCTCGACTAAGCTCTCCAAAAAGCTAAAACGCGTCACTACCATCGCGACTACTGACTAGTCACTAGACGGTAGAGTTCTCCAACTCCTCGACTAAGCTCTCCAAAAAGCTAAAACGCGTCACTACCATCGCGACTACTGACTAGTCACTAGACGGTAGAGTTCTCCAACTCCTCGACTAAGCTCTCCAAAAAGCAGGAGCAATCTATTAGTGTCCGAGTCCATATTAAACGTCTCTTTGAAAGTACAAAGCTTTTTGGGAAATTAAAATCGGACAACTTAAATTCGCGGCTTATATAATTTCAATATTTATTTCATGAAATAACCTTTTTAATAAATAAATGGAATTTTCCCAAAACTCGCCTTGTACTTTTACTGCTTCATGTTACTTTTGGGCTAGTTTAAAAAGATGAGATACAATTTGATTTCCTCGACTTTGTAGTACGTAATATTATCTATTTAGTAGCCATACATATAACAATATACTCGTAATATAACTATTTTGATAATCCATACAATTCAGATAATTCCACTAAACTCTCTATTATTTTATAATGTAAAATTCTGCAAAGACTTGCGTGGGTTTTGTTCCACCGCTGTTTCAACTCCTGACATAATAGCGTCAATGCTGTCGTGTTCCAGTTTGAAGGGTAAGGTAGCCGGGTAAGGGTAAGGTAACAAATACAACTGGCATTCCATCAACGCCAGTTACATGACCATTGCCACTTGTATTTTATCTCAATAGCTTTGAAAGTCATCGTCGTAAATAGCTAGTATTTTTTGCATGTTGCATCAGTCATTCGAATGATGATCTGCATTTAGACACATCTGTTATTAAGTTTGTGGTACCCGGTGTGGTGCGCAACGCATTGCAATCTGGACCTACCTTCTACCAACCTTCTCGCTTCCTACCCGTACCTCCCTACTACCTTTCCCGTACCTTTCCCCTTCCTGGCCCTTACCTTCTCCTGCCTTATTTCCACTTCTCCCTTCCTTATAGCTTAATTCCGCTACCTACCTTCCCGTAACCTTCCCGCTACCATACCGCTACCTTCCAACCACCATCTTACCCCTTCCTTCTGCCTACTTTCTATCTTCTCTCTACCTTTCCGTTACCTTCCTCTACCTTAGTCCAACCTTTCCATACTTTCCCCATACTTGCCCGTACCACCCTTCTACCATTCCCTACCTTCGGCCTACTTTACCGCTTTTTTCCCTACCTCCCTTCTACCTTTAACCTACCTTTTTTATATCTTAAGACAGCAAACAAGCAGATGGGTCTCCTGATGGAAAGAGTCAACCATCGCCTATAGACACCAAAGATGTTAATGGTATGTTTTATATAATATATATATATATATATATATATATATATATATATATATATATATATATATATATATATATATATAAAATAGATATATATGTGGAACACACCTCGCAAGGTACTCTTTCTTCCATAATTTTATACTAGCTGTTGCCTGCGACTTCATCCGCGCGGACTTCGTTTACTCCGCACTGCTCCTCCCCCGTAGGTGCTAGCGTGATAATATGTAGCCTATATGTTGACCCGACCTGTTAGTAATATTCATGCAAAATTTGAAGTAAATCCATGCAGTACTTTTTGAGTTTACCCCGGACATACATACAGACAAACAGACAAACAAACAGACATACAGATAAACAGACAAAAATTCTAACAACTATATTTTTGGCTTCGATATCGATTATAGATCACGCCCCAAGTACTTTTTAAAAAAATACTCAATGTACAGTTTTGACTTTCCTACGATTTTATTATATGTATATAGATATAGATTTTTCTAATATATTAGGAGTCATTGGCTAGACGCATGTACGTTGCGATCTCTGCCAGTCGTGGAATGCAATTTCGGCCTGAAAAACGACCGCAGTGCGGGTGAAGGTGTCCCCCGGAGGCGACGCGTACCGATTCGCTTTCATCAGTGTGAAAAGTGGTAGATGCAGCGATATGGGTCGCCACCCGTCATGCTATGCTCGAATAGGCAGATCGGGGAGTGCGAAGTGCCATTTGCCATTAATTTTAATGATGATGATGATGATTTTGATGACTCCAGAAGATGCTTCGGTTTGGAAGTGAAACGTGTATTGAATTTGTTTGTTATTTATTTGCCTTTGCTACTGACATGGAAGAAGGTGTGGTGGACGTGGATGGAATAGTCCACCTACGCCTACCACATACCCATGTAGTCTCCTTTTACTTTTTTGGACAAGTTTTTTCTTAAGGCGAGGCATCGGGACAAACGGGAAAAAACTGGTTTGCTAAATCACGTTTTTTTATTAATTGTTAAATAACAATTTTACAAAAGTTACACGATATACCTGAAGATATTATCTAAGAAATGTGCTAACTCATTACATGATAGAATGTACTTTACTCGATCATATAAAACTTCGAAAACAGGCTAAAAAAATCTCTAAGACAAATAATTTGTTAATAATATTTCTAATCTTCCGCATGATATTTAGTGTTAAATACAAATAAGAATTTACTAAATTTTGGTTTTCAGCTGAAGTCCTATATTTATTTATCCGAAAATTAACATGTTTCCCAGCGGTTTAAGAACATATCGCGCCGCGCATTTTCTATAGAATTGACGCTCGTCAAAATACCTCGCCTTAAAGTTGCAATTAATTTTACGAACTTGCATTAAGTTCTCAATACATATCATATTGAGATGTTATCACGAGAAAACGCTTGGGCTAAGATTAAAGACTGCCACTATAGCTCTTTTTTCCTATGTAAGTAAGCAAGCAACTGTCTCATTCTTTAACTGCACAAACCGCTGATCTATGTCTGTTTGCCTAAGGAGCTCAGAGTTGATGATTATTTCCATAATTTTGGAGAAAAAAGCAGGTTATGGCTATTCCAACGCTATTTTACGGAAGTAAGAGCTAGGTATGTCAGAAAGGGCATGAAAGTAGAATTAACGTGATTGAGATATTATATAAAATGTGTCATAACACTTGCGGAGCATGCATTTACCCTCAAATATCGTCAGAATTTAGCGAATATTTTCAACTGGACTACACCTGCACGTCTACTCAATGGCCACGTTGTCCTTAAAGTCTTATTTGCCTCCATCTATATCCAGAAAACAATAACATGTATTGTATATGATTGTATTACGCTACGAAACAATGCCTTCGACGATCGGCCAGGCTCTTTATTACAGTGTATAAACCAGCCTGTTGCCTCTGTCAACATAGAAATCTACCACCACAGACAGTGTCTAACAGTCTCTCAGCTCTCAGCTCGTCTGCGGACGGCTATTTGACTAATGTTCCCGCTCCAACTTTATACTATCTCATTTACATCGAGTCATCAGATATTCCGGCCCATTGCACCGCGACACGGACGTGGACCGACCACTGGCAGGCGGGCTCCCCCGGCACGTTCCCGGCGCGGTTGCGGCCGGCAGCTCTTTGATTAATGTTCCTGCCTCGGTATTTGACACGATTCCTTCCGATTTACATTTACGTATCCTCTTAGAGAATTTTATGTTATAGAGCGCGTCTATGTATAAAACCCTGCCTCATCGATAAAGCTAATATCGATATAGCTACTAGCTTAACACAATCACATGGATATGTATAGATACATTTTTAAATTAAGGGAATTTCTTAAAATTTTAAAAAAGATTTAATTTAAGAGAATTTCTTAAAAATTCCAATTAGTTTGACCGCCTAGCGCAGCGGTATAGTCTAAGTATTTAAATGACCATGGTGCACGCAATCGACGGGGCTCAAGTTTGATTCCAATAGAGTGCCTATTTTATGTCATAAGATAGTAAACAAATAGATGGGCCTCGTGATATAAAGAGACAAGCATCGCCTATATATGCCACAGACGTTAATGATGCGTTGAAGTCTATGTGGCGGAGTGTTAATTCCACATGCATAACTATATCAGCTACCTTACAGCTTACTCTCAACACCGAAACACGACAATAACATGTTCTGACGCTATTGAAATAGAAATAGGTAAAGCAGTGGAACAAAATCCTGGCGAGACGTCGCAAACCAACCCAAACAACAAGTCCAACATGGGACCCCTGTGTCGTTTATGCGACGTGTAGATATTCGTCTTTCTGGGTCTAGTGTAGTAGTATCGTTGATAATACCCATATGACTAGCAAATAAGTTGCTTAAGTGTCAGAGTAGTGTATGTAACTTGTCCAGACTTTATATTATATTATTTTTATACTTGTCAGTACATGACTTGTACTTATAACAAACATTTTGCAGCATTGACGATCACAGGGGCGCTGTGTCATTGCAACGTTGTTCCAACGACGTCGAAAAGAGTGCATCCTCACGCTTCGTCTCGAGGGGCTTCAGCGAGTCAGTCGTTTATGCGTTACCTACGTTGACGGAGCGCACCATGTATAGGTATACACAACAGTTACTTGAATGGAAAACGTGGCGGCGGCATCGCTACGTTGACTGACGTTACGCTAACGCAACGCGCCATGTAGACCGCCCCTACGAGAAACAAATCACGATCGGCGTGGCACAAGTAGCTGAGATGCATTGCGCACTCTATATTGACATACATTTACTCTAAGGGAGCATCTTATAGATCACCCCCATCCCTTAGTGATTTTCGTTATGAATTTATAGGGAAAGTTTAAGGCATTTATTAAGTGATATAGATGGGTGGGTTTTTTACAATTTTAGGTGGGCCTACCATGAATTAGTCTTGTTCTAGCCAGCAGTTTATCATGATGTGTTTACTAGACACTATATTTTACGTAATGTACCAAAATTGTTATAGAATGTTGATAAGAACATTATTATGTATATCAGCATATTATTCCTACCACCAGGAGATCCAGGGAGTACTATGTAGGTACAGTTTGAATTAAGGTAACGGATAAACTCGTTTGTGTAACATCAGCTTACTAACATTGAATAACAAACAAAACACACTACATCTTACTTACCTATAGAAGTGATGTAAAACACAACGACAGCAATAGACATCAGCGATGTTAATGATGCATTGCTATCCACGTGACTAGGGACAGTAAACCATATACGCAATCGTTATCGTTATAAGTCGGTAAAAGGTGGCGATAGAATCGACATAACCTAACCAAGGAAAATGGCGTGATTATAATTATTTAAATCGACTCACACAATTTTTAATATTTATAAAATATTATATGAAAATTTTTAAATATTCGCATACACTATCATGGTAGAATTCTAACTTGTAACATAAAAGAATAACTTGTGACACCCATAATCTTGCAAATTAATCCGTTTTATTTCATTTTATTGCATTTTATCAAAACCACGTTTTAATAGTATTATACGCACACTATAAGTTTTGCGTAACTTAAAAAACATGTTATAACCAAAATATTATATTTATTGCTTTTCAAAATAATCTCAATTACATTTCACACTATAAGTTTTGCGTAACTTAAAAAACAACATGTTATAATCAAAATATTATGTTTATTGCTTTTCAGAATAATCTACTTTATCAAACCATTTTTTAAAACAGGAGGACCACAGATCTGAAGGCATGTTTTCTACCTTCTGATTGAACGCTATCACTGTCTCTTCGGAGTTGGTAAAAGTAAAACCTCTCATCAAATCTTTGATTTTGGGGAAAATACAGAAATCACAGAGTACTAGGTCGGGGCTATGCGCAGGATGAGTGACGAACTGCACTCTTTCAGAAGCTAAAAATGACTTTGTTTTGTTGGCCGTGTGTGAAGAAGCGTTATCATGGTGTAGGAGAACGCGGATTTTGGGTCGTCTTTCGCGAATTTTTTCTAACACTTGGGTAAACAAATGGCAGAATGCCACTCACCATTAACACTTTTTTGATTTTCAAGTGGAATTGTACAGATGGGACCCGTAGCTGAGAAAAAAACGCGACAATATTTTTGCCAACGTTTCTCGCCTGTCGCCAACACCCATTCACAAGACTGCTGTTTTTTTTCGGGTTCAAAACCATAAATCCACGTTTGGTCTCCTGTGACAATGTCACAAACAGCATTAGAATGTCCATGGTCGTACTTCAGTAGCATCTGTGAACACCATTCCGCCGCCCGCTTCTGCTCCGCTGTCAGTTCATGTAGGATCCAACGACAAAAATGTTTCGGAACTTTCAATTCTTCGTGTAAAATTTTCTTAAATTGGGCCATACCAATCCCCAATAGTCCTCGAATTGTCTCACAGGTAATCCGGGAGTTTTTTCAATTAAACGCTTAACAGAAGCCACATTATTTTCGTTGACGGCAGTTGAAGACCGCCCTTCGCGAAATTCGTCATGTAAAGAAACTTGACCTCTCTCAAATTCAGCAAACCATCGCCTCACGGTACTCAAACAAGGCGCTTCTCTCCCAAAAGCATTTTGAAGACGAGCGGCACAGTCTTGCGGAGAAAGAAAACTTTTAAAATCATAAAAAATCATCGCTCTAAAATCTTTTCGACTTAATTCCATTGTCGTTGCGTAAAAATGAAATTTACGTACGTACGTATTTACGTAAAATTACGTACGTAAAAATGCGTAGAAATTTGATGTGTGACAAGAAAACAATTGACAAATCATTTCCCGCCAATTGTTTTTTTTATTACTAAGAAGGTTGCAACGTTTTAAAAATACAACATTCGAAATTCAAATAGTTTCGATTAGCTAGAAGTGCAAAACTTTTAGTGTGCCCCATGTACCACAATGTACTTAAAATATAAATCAAATAATAAAATGCGATTTGCCACTTAAGCCACAGTAAGACCAATATGTTTTACTTAAATTGTTTACAAGGTTTTTGAGAATCCAATAAAGTAGGTAGCTCGCCGGGGATTAAGAGGCAAAAACCTCCGTCATTGTAGAAACAAAATCTCATTTGAAACGTTTCTAAAACTTGAGATATTCAGAGATTTGGGCTACATTAGGATGATCTTTAGGCTGACATTTTGACAGCCGTATTCAAGGTAAACTAATTTACGCAGTTCAATCAAATTTACAAAATCACCTAATTTTTTTCTGTTTTTAGGGTTCCATACCTAAAAGGTAAAAACAGAACCCTATTACTAAGCTTGCGCTGTCTGTCTGTCCGTCTATCTGTCACCAGACTGTATCTCTTACCTAAGTCGTGATAGCTAGAAAGCTGCCATCGCCAAGCTGCCTGAAAGCCATTTAATAAACTTAATTTTTAACATTTTTAAGCAATTGTTTACTCGATCTTAATGACAGAAACTTGAATAGGACTGGAACCGAACTCGCACTTGGCCGGTTTTTTTTCTTTAATTAATTATACTGACATTAATTCCGGACGGATTATTTTGCGGATTTGTTGTATTTAAATAAACAAGTACTTAAAATGGTATTAAAGTAATTCAGTAACGGGAATTAATTACTTTGTAGAAATCCGCAAGTAGAAGAAGAAATTAAGCTAATTCCATTTCCAACTTTTCGCGGATATAACACAAAAGTTACTTTTGCTGTGTCACTCTCTCCGCTCCCATATTCACTATATATTCACGGTGAGGAACAAAAGCCCTGCCAAGCCCGAAAGGGGCATATTTAGGTTGACATTATAAAAAAATATTAAACGATTCTATCTGTAGGTAAAAGTAAAAATAATGTTATTTTAAACTGCTCGTATTTAGCCTTCAATATCCCTAAAATTTAGCAAATATTTTAAATGACAACACCACGACGTGTCAGCTACGGTAACCGCCTCTGTTTACAACAGATTACATGTTGTTTGTATTAAGGCTGAAATTTTGTGTTGACAAAGGTATTGTTTAAAGGTTATCATTTCATCACTTTCAAACATTTTATAACACCATTGTAAATGAAATGTAAAAAGTCCCCATCGATCTAACAATTTGCAAAAAATAATCAAGGTTAATAAGGTTTTTGCATTTTTACAACCAAACGCTAAGTTTTATCATCGAAATAGATCAAAATTAAATTGTAAATGCAATTGTCTAAAAATGTTTTGATCCCCGTTTCTAAGATATAATCATTTCAAAAATAAAAAATTAAAATGATGCATAGTTAATATATTCTTCATAATATGCATAAATAAGCCGCTTGTATACATTACTGGAGCTACAAACACAAATAAAAATATTCTCTTATCGGTCTGTATAACTTGTACATACAAAATAGTATAATTATGAGTATATGAACTCGAACGGAACCAACGGAATCCGCTTTCTTTTTTGGGATTCCGTGCCTAAAAGGTAAAACGGAACCCTATTACTACGCCTCCTCTGTCTGTCTGTCACCAGGCTGTGTCTCATAAACCGTGATAGTAGAAAGCTGAAATTTTCACAAACTATGATTTCCGTTGCCGTTTTAACAACAACGGAAATACCCGTTATATGATATAAATGTTAAATATAATATAAACGTCACATAATAAAAAATGAAAATACTAAGCGGGTACCCATCCAATAAACGTGTTTTTTTTTCGTTTTTTTTACTAAGATGATACAGAACCCTTCGTGCGCGAGTCCGACTCACATTTGACCAGTTTTTATATTTCTGGAGCTCTAAAAAAATTGCCTGCTTAGATAAGTTCCGATAAGTACGATTTGTTAAAAATACTTGCAACAAAAAAAAGTGTAGGTATATAGCTTTTATTCCTTTTGGCTCATCAGTTTGGTGTTCAACAAGTTCAAGTTTGGTTTTGGTTTACTAGACTAAAAAGATTGGCGTTGGAAGGTAAACGAACATACATTGGAACCAGTTCGGACTTTACTCCCACCTTACCTACCGGAAAAACTACTCAACACGTTTTTTTTGCAATTGCAATTAGAGATATAATGATAAAAAATAATTGCAGCTGCAAAAAATGGATGGTTTTGTGTATTAGCATGTACCGGTTGTCAAGGCCAATTCTGTTTCATTTCAATATTGATTCGCCACTTAGGATATCAGCGAGGACTGTGAGGAGACATCGGGTTTATCCCTGTTATGACTTAGTAGTTAACCTGCTGGGCTGGTGGTGAATAGTGGGCATGATCTACAACTTTAATTCTTATCTAATTTAATTTAAAACTTACCGTTTGGCTAAATAAAACGCAATTAATCCATATTTGCGAACTTTGACCATACATAGATTTTTTTGCAAAATCAATGAGAACTTTTCACATTCCATTTATAATGAAATGTGAAAAGTTCCTTTCCGAACATTCGTGCAAATTTTCAGCTCTATGCGAATTTATGTAACCTTGTATGTCTAACTTGAGCAGACTGAAAAAGAAAATAATTTAATTTGCAACTTTCCTTATACTTTTATATGCGACTTCTGTAGAACCATTAGAATAATAAAAGAAGCGCAACTAATGCGACAACTCGATGAGTTCGTTTCATTCATTATGCTACTCTTATAGTTATCGTTTCAGTTATGGACCTCCGTAAAGTAACGTCTGAACTAATAAAATATCTTAAAAATAATTATATACTGTGTTTTTTTATATCATTAGATAGTAAACAAGCAGATAGCTCACGTGATGGAAAGATAACCATAGCATATAGAACAAAATATATTAATGGTGCGTTGCTATCCGTGTGGTAGGATGGCAATGCAACATGCATAAGTCTACCGGCTACCTTAACCTCCAAACCGGAACACAACAATGGCAAGCATTAACGCTATTGCTGCAGGAATATGTAATACGGTAGTACCAATTGATTTTCTACTTGAATCAATAAAAAATATTTTTATTGATTTTGGTAGAAAATAACGAAGAGAGATTTAAAGGTTTTTCGTATTGTAAAAGTAAAAAGTTGCAGACTGCAGTACTTAACACTTTGGTTGTGTTGTCTTTATCAGTATTGGTTTTGGAACTATTAAATAGACGATGTTGTAAATACTAGTGATCGCCCTGTGGTGAAGATTCAACCATTGGCTAAAAAATAAAATCTCTTTCGAGTTTAACAACAGACTTAGCCGTAAAATAAAATAAATGTGTGGATATTATCGTGTATGTCACATGAACGTAGTGTGTGTGCTGTTTATTTTCATTAATTTTATGTATTTCTAACGAATATTACTGAAAAATATTTTTTTTCTTCTTCGCTATGTAAACCTTAACCATGCCTTATGCTTCATTGTTCGCGTAATTGTCTTATAACTTCACGTATTAATATATAGATAAAATACTACCTAATATATTCTATAATGTCGTTCTCTCGCCGGCTTAACCTATACATTTATGTGTCTGTTTCTTCATCGTGACACGATTTCAAATTACAACGATTGTAAAGATGTTTCATTTTTTCCACACTTTTCATACAAAAAAACCTCATTGTAATAACTTGAACCACCCCACCTCTACAGCACGGTAAAAAAAAGATTTTATTAAAACACGGCTTACTTTTAAAGTTTTGATAAGGATTAAGTAATAATATATACTAAGAATTGATTAAATTTTAATTACTAATTAATAAATTACTAATTTTCTTGGTTTCTCTGCATTACATTTAATATGGTTTTGCATACTATGTCGACTTGGTACCTTAAAAGTGAAGGTAGAACAAGTCCACTTGTCTGTGGTCGTTTTGTTTTTCTCGACTTATATTTATTAGGATAAACAAGTCATTATGCGAATTCGACTAATATCTTGGAGACTGGAGGAGGAATGGAGAACCACCTTGTCTAGCATTGGCTGTAAACTGTACACTGCTCATCTTCAAGAGAAAAGCAGAATATGTGTAGTATTTATTTTTATTTTATATCTTAAGGTCATAAACAAGCAGACAGCTCTACTGATATAGGGAGAAAACCATCCCATATAGATACTAAGGATTTTAAGGTACGAAGTATTTTAATGATTGCTGCTATGCGTAAAGCAATGTTGTAATTCCACTTAAAACATCTACCCTCTACCATACTCTCAAAGCCGGGGCAGGATAGTGATAAACCTTGATGTCATTAAGATAGGAATAGGGAACGCGATGGTACCAAACCTAGGCGAGACGCTGTAGAACTCTACAACCTGGCAATCACCATAATAGGCATCACTTTCGCTACCGCTTGCCTTTTTCCAATAAACAATCCATTATTCAAAAAGAGTCCGGACCAACACCGTGTAAGTAATTGTTGTTAATAATTATGGTGCCCATATTACCATTAAGTTTTCATCCAACCTAGCAACCATAATATTATATACCTACCGCGATGTCCCAAGTTTACCTGATATTTGAGTCTCTAGTCAGAGGCGGCGAGCCAAGTCTAGGTCACTTTTTTTTGATTAATGATACATCGCGAACCTTTTTTAATTTAAATAAATGGAGTTGAATAATTATTTTATATTAAGATGTGAATAAAATTTCGTGTTTCTTTGGATATTTGCTGTTGATCTTCGATTGCTGGGATGATATTTACTCACAGAATATTACGTTAAAGCTAAATCTATATCTTCTCTCATATTCAGCTGGACCTTTATTTATCATATCGAAATTGCGAATCATTGGCAAATCTGTCTATTGTATTGTGCGAAAAGATATCCCGAAAAGCTTGTACTGTTTTACAATAAATATTTATTAGATATCATCGACTTGTTCCATGTATTACCGCATCCTCAGAGCTACAAAGCATCACTGTAAAGTACATACTTGTATTTGATTAATTGGCAATAACAATGTATTTGCGAAGTTAATTAATTGACAATTACAACGTAATTGATATTAAAAGTAAGGTTGGCAGTCCCACTGATCCAAAAAAAATTGTTTGTGTTGTTGAACTGGGATTTTGGGCGGTTCTTCCTAAGCACTGTTTTGTTTCCAGCTCTTTTATAACATTTTTTCCGAAGATTCAGGCTTGTTTATTGTATTTCACCACTTCGGTCGCTGTTTTGTAAGCACTGAAGGCGGTAGGAAGGTAAGTATTTTTCCGACATAGTTTTAGGCAATTGATCTGTATGATATATATGACAAAACCAAGCTTTTGGGCGAGCAGAGTGCTCAACCAGATTTTAAGTTGAGGAGCTTAGAGAACAAGCTATGAAACCAGACCTTGACTTAGGGCAACATTTTAACGATAAATGGAAAAGAAAGTAGCAGCAGGATTTTAGGTTGTTAACTCTTGACTCTTTATCAGGCAAATACGAGCCGAAACTGTGGGCAGCGTCGCCGTGTTGTGTGTGTAAATTGTGATTTGTGGGGTATTCTGGGATTATTAGGAATATATAGGATGCGGCGTGGTCTAATAAACCTTTCAGTTTATACTCGACGAAGTATAATCGGGAGTATTGTCCCCATTTTGGTCCGGCGGGGTTATCACATAAGTCGCAATGCGAAATTATCGTAATTGTTTAGTTATAGCAAGACACCCTTTTTTTCGTGGGGAAACCCTCATGGTTATGTTGAACCGGACAAGCAAGGGCCCTACCAACTAAAACCCCACGGTGTTCATCTCTCTGTAATCGGAGGGGCTGCAGGATCGGCTTCGCCATACTACCGCTGCCCACCCAACATCTATACAAAAATGCATACGCAACCCCAATAATTTATTGCCAAAAATCTTAAATCTAATTTCTTAAATATATTTATTACAGTAAAACACTAAACTAAAAATATTGCCAACCTGAATGGGAACTCGAAGTGAGCTCCGCTTGTGATTATAACTCGACCAAACGCAGTCTATTCACATCCCTTCCAGATTGGCACAATACTATACACTATGGAAACTAGCAACTAAATATACTTAATACATGAGAAACAGTACGCTTATTTTTGGCCAAACGAACAAATTCAGCTTATGCTTCTCCAGTGCGGTTGAAACAGCACTGTGAAAAGCTGGTTTTCAATTGACCCTAGCTCTGAGTTGACAGTAGAACAATAATGGTCGGTGGTTGAAAGTGACGACGGCCACAAACTCCGCATGTTTATCTCACATATATTGTATGGGAGAAAAAAAAAGAATATGAAAAATGATGTGGTGTCGCGGGACACCAGGTAGGAACGAACTTCCTTCGGCTAAACGACACTATTCGCTTGTGTACGCGACTGTCGCGCCTGCGCACGTCTCATTTAACGCTTTTATTCCACGCATTTTTCTTACGGTTTTACTATCACATTTTTTCAGTTCGGTCGCGCAGCAAAACCCTATCCCCTCCAAGCCTGCCGTAAGGAACTTCGTTCCAATAAACCCCCAACCCTTTTTAAACACACACAAAATAAATAGATATACTTACACAACGTAGACAATACATATACTATATACACATAACACAACATATGCATATGTAATACATCCTAACACATACATATGAACTGCTTATAAATTACGTTACAAGCACCGGTTTTATTGTGGCAGAAAATGATACCACGGTGGTACCAATCTGGTCGCGACGTAGCAGAAGTCTTCCATCTGATTTATAATTAGGATGTTAGTGAGTCATTCTTTCACTTTTATATATTCTTCAAAAAGAGACCCGAATCAACACGATATAAAAGTCAAGTAAAATCTTCAAAAAGGTGCCCGGATTTACACCGTGTAAAAGTCAAGTGAAGTCTTAAAATTAAGCCCGGATTTACACGGTGTAAAAGTAAAGTAAATTCTCCAAAAAGGAACCCGAATTTACAGGGTGTAAAAGTCAAGTAAAGTCTTCAAAAAGGGGCCCGGATTTACACCTTGTAAAAGTCAAGTGAAGTCTTAAAAAATAAGCCCGGATTTACACGGTGTAAAAGTAAAGTAAATTCTGCAAAAAGGAACCCGAATTTACACGGTGTAAAAGTCAAGTAAAGTCTTCAAAAAGGGGCCCGTATCTACTCGAAGTAGAGGTCTGCGCGTCGTGGTGTTTGGCAATTGGCACTCAATTTTCTCACTCTACCTCGCAAGTGATTTGTCATAGAGAGGTCATCTAGTATCCTATTAAACTGTAAGTGTATGTACACACAGACATGTAGATAAATACCGCTAATCATGTTGATGAGTGATGACAAACTGCGCGTGTGTCACGCCCCTGAATCAGATTGTCTCCGAGAGTGGCGTCGCGGCGCCGACGATCGGATGTCACGTTTCTAGATCATTACATACACGGCCGAGTGGTAATAACAAGGTCAGTCATAAACAATGATTTTATTATTACAAAACAATATCACAAAATGTTTTTTCTACATCTATACATTCATACGTGAAGCCAAAATTTTGTACCCCTTTTTAAGACAATTACGTGAATGGTGGAACATGAAACTTGGCACAGTTAAAGTTTAAATTGCAGAGGACTGCAGAAATCTAATATTTTTAAATAATATGCGTAAAAATACATTAAAATAATAAAAATAAACATTACATACACTACATATATGTGACATGACTGGTACTTTTTGTTAGAAGTACCCTATTGGTTATGAAATTTGGTGAGAAGCAATGTCTGGAATTATAAAATTTGGCCAAGCAGCAATCAAGCGTCTTTAATACTCATAAAGCAGCTTATATAGAACCTAAAGTTCTATTGCAGCCGTACAATGGTGTTTGAAAAGATGCTTTTATCGGTATAAGAGACCTTTATGAGTTTTTATACAGCCTAATGCTGTACAAGGCCTTTCTTAGAGTTTCGCGTAAGCTTTAGGCGTTATATCTGAATATTAATACACTACTGTACAGCTTTAAGTATTTTGTAACTCATTAGGCTGATTTTAGTCCTTAAAGCTGTACATTAGCTGTATTTTGTTTAGCACGGGAATTTATTACAGCTTTAAGTGTTATTATAGTATCACTCAACGCTTGTTTCTGTAAAATGGGACATGCAATCACCGTTCTACAGCTAATATTTATGGCGTAATTGTAGACTGTTATGCAGCCAATGGTGTTAAAAACTCTGCATATACAGCTGTAGTACAGCTCAAGGCTGTATTACTGAGAAAATTGTTATTTGCTGTTTTTATAGATATAAAAACAGCAAATAACAATTTGCAGATGCATAGTTGATATCATGTGGAAAAAATCAAGAGGAAGATTGAAAAGGAATATTTAAATATTATAAATTACCAACCAAGTAATCGTGACAAAGATAAAGCTGAAAAATTACTAATTCAGGTAAACCTACAATTTTCATTTTTATTAATGTTCAAGGAAATGGTTCCGTAACAAAAACATTAAAAAGTGATTGTAGGTTATCTGATTTATTATATTTTAGGCTTATATTCTTCATTAAGGTTACTTGGTTGGTAATTTATAATATTTGAATTTTTTTAATGTCATAAAATAGCAAACAAGCGGATGGGTCTCCTGATAAAAAGAGTCAACCATCGCCTATAGACAGCAAAAATGTTAATGGTGCGTTGCTATCTTGTGGCGAGGTCTAATGCCACATGCATTAGTTTACCCGCCACCTTACCATCCAAACCGGAACATGACAGTGACTAGCACTGACGCTTTGCAACAGGAATAGATAAGGCGGTGGTACCAGACCCGGTCGAGCCAATGCAGAACTCTATCACCTAGTAACCACGATGGAAATGACTCGCATAGCCCATCGGTTGTCTTTTACGACCTACAATCAATATTTTTTTCGCGAATTTCCAAAAGTCGTTAAACAAAAGTTGTTAAGAATGACCCCTGAGCCACCCCCTTTCGGCTTACTGTACCACTTTTGCAACACCCTGTATATATGTATACTTACAATCGTTTAAAAAATATTATATACTTAGATACAATTACAGGCAAGAGAGTATGTCTTTCTCTTTGAAGAACTAATAATATTAAATCACAAGCACGAAAACGTATTCTTCTTAAAAATATAATTGTGATAGACCAATCTTTAAAGGGCTTGATTTCTCGTTCTTGATCAACTTAGTTATATCAAGTTGTTTTCTTGGCCATTATAATTCACCTTTATCCTCCCACAAACTGGGTACGATACAAATACAGTTTTGGCTTCTCTCAATTGTTTTTATTATTTTATAAGGCATTTTTCCCTGAAAAATAAAGTAAAACATGATTGAAATACATATCCCATAAGTTATAGTTAACAATAAATTGGTTTAGTTGTAAAGTCAAACGACCGACATCAATAAATCACAATAGCGAAATCAAGTGTCAAACATATGTATTGTATTTAGGGTTCTTCAATTTTTGTACGCATCTTTAAACATAAGTTAAGTGATTAAAAGCCAATTACTGTATAATAGATTTATATAGGGACTTAGTACAGCCTAAAGTGTTTTTGGACGGTAATTAAAAGCCAATAGCCGTATAATAGAACAAAAAAGAGATTCAGTGCAGCTATTTGCAGTATATCACCCTCCAAATACACTTTAGACTGTATAACAATGCGTCGCCATTATTGTGTATTAAAAACGACATTAAAGAAATATATTATTAAATAAAAGATACATTAATAATATAATATTATTATATACTAGCTGTACCCGCGACTTCGTTCGCGTTTGGCCATCCTTGCAGAGTAATTATTAATTAATTAGTAATTGACTACAGTATTTCTCTCTCTCTCTCTCTCTCTCTCTCTCTTATAAATGTAAAAAAGAGACTTTTTTTAATCCCAAATAAATCGTTTATTTTGATCCAATTTCCAGTATTTGGCACAGTTTTTTAGAGGGAAACTCTAATTCGATTTTTATATCAATCGGTATATAAACCTGAAAGTTATTTAAACAATATGTAGTAAGTTTACTGTAAACAACGTAATTTTATTGTTTGAAAAGCTGTAACTTTTGAAAATTTGATTCGATTTTGATTTTTGAAACGGCATTCAATGTAGTTTTTAGTAAGTACTAAAATATTGCAGAAGATTAAAAATGATTAGTTAAAAAATTTCGAAATTATGCCAAAATTTTTTTGCAAAATTTTTCGTCAACTCCCGAACGGATAAATAAATTTTGATGCAATTTATGCATTGGTCGCAGTTGGATGTAAAGCTGATTAAATTTTGTACTCTATCGGTACATTAATCTGGAAATTGTATTAAAAATACTGTTTCGCCAAAAACGTATGTGAGGTTTTTTCAAAATTTCTCACAATCTCCTTGACTGAAGTCTAAATTGAGTGGAATCCAATCGAATACTATTAACCGCGTTTCGATCGGTCAAGCCGTTCAAAGTTATGAGATGTTTACATACACACATACACATACACATTCACATACACATACACATACACATACGCATAAGTATACGCATACGCATACGCATACGCATACGCATACGCATACGCATACGCATACGCATACGCATACTCATACGCATACGCCTACGCTTACACCTACGCATACACATACGCATACGCATACGCATACGCATACGCATACGCCTACGCCTACGCATACGCCTACGCATACGCATACGCATACGCATACGCATACGCATACGCATACGCATACGCATACGCCTACGCCTACGCATACGCATACGCATACGCATACGCTTACGCATACGCATACGCATACGCATACGCATACGCCTACGCCTACGCCTACGCCTACGCATACGCATACGCATACGCATACGCATACGCATACGCATACGCATACGCATACGCATACGCATACGCATACGCATACGCATACGCATACGCATACGCATACGCATACGCATACGCATACGCATACGCATACGCATACGCATACGCATACGCATACGCATACGCATACGCATACGCATACGCATACGCATACGCATACGCATACGCATACGCATACGCATACGCATACGCATACGCATACGCATACGCATACGCATACGCATACGCATACGCATACGCATACGCATACGCCTATGCCTACGCCTACGCCTACGCATTCGCATACGCATACGCATACGCATACGCATACGCATACGCATACGCATACGCATACGCATACGCATACGCATACGCCTACGCACTCGCATACGCCAACGCATACGCATACGCATACGCATGCGCATACGCATACGCATACGCATACACACACATACGCATATGCACACACACACACACGTCATCATGAAAGTAGTCGAAAATGGTTCGTAGGTCCTCAAAACGTGGAGATCTGGTGAACACTCGATTTTTGTAAATCGGGGTAAAATCAGTAATTTACTTATCTAGACACGTAGCGGGAAGTTAAAAATATATACCTAGTTAGAAAGATGAAAAGTTATTAAAGTTATTCAGTTTTATTTTTTTGAATCATTTTTATTTAAGGCATTTTTTGTAGCGGGATGTTTAAAAATAAATTAATTAACACATGGCTTTGTAGTTTGTTATTAACAAAAACCAAAATAACTTTTGACTAAGAAGCTTATCTTTGTTCATTGAAAACGATTTGCAGTAAAAAAATCTTGTTGCACTTTTCATAAATTTATTATTATTTTTAAATCTCTAAAAGATTTATTGTAAATTTGTATCATTTTCAATAAGCAAGATGAGCAGTCAAGGGTTTTTTTAATTAATAACAAACTACTCTGTCTCGTGGTCTTGGGATAGCCTATTCGGCTCCTGATATGTGGTCCCGGGTTCGATCCCCGGATCGGGCAAACGTTTTATTGAGATATTTTCAAGGATTTTCTCGAAAATCTAAAATCTCAGTAGCAACTCGGAGACTGGCGGACCACTCCCGTGCCTCGGATGAGCACGTAAAACTTTCGGTCCCAGTTATCGCTAAAAATAGTCGATAATCGTTATCGTGTCGGTATATGCGGCGATGAGGATTACCATTTATATCACCAACCGACAAACCGGTGAGTCGCGGTGAAACGGAAAGTCTATAGACGTTCGATCTACTCTGCCTACCCCGCAAGGGAACCGGGAGTGATGATACTTCAATAAAAAAACAACAAAGTCACGTATTTTTTTTTTCACATTTTTGATTTTCGATTCTCACAAATAAAGGAAAGTTAAGTAACCTTTTATTGAATTTGTTTTGATGAAGTTATCTTGGCTAAAATTTTTTTTGTAAGATGTTGATCTTATCCAGGACTGAAGTTATAAGTACATGTTCGTATATTCTAATTAACAATTTTTTAAAAAGTATTTTGGAGTCTGAGTACACTAAGTAGTTTAGGCACTCCAACATCTACACTTCGCAGAAGTTTCATTCATTTTCTAAGAATTTTGAAATATTCACCGTGTTGTTTAGTGGTCCGGTGTCTTTTCAAAGAATTTTGAAATATTCACCGTGTTGTTTAGTGGTCCGGTGTCATCGTTGACCATATGAGGTCCCGGGTTCGCTTCCCGGGTCGGGCAAAACAAAACGTGTTTTTAACTTTTCTGATAAAACAACGTTGCCCGGGATTGAAAAGGACCCGGTTGGCAATTGGCTTGCCACCTATCACATTGTGTGAGATGGTATATACGGCTAATCGTGGGTACACTTCTTGTACCTCTGCCTACGTATTCCGGGTATGGACGGTTAGATACTTTTTTTACCCTTTTTTACGTTAGGCAATGTAAAAACAAAATAGTGAATTTTCCCAATAGCCTTATCTTACGTAAAATTTTATAAAGAACAAATGCATATTTTTGAGATATTGGCAAAAAACTGAAAAATGACCTGTTTTATTTTCAAATATATTATAATTATTCTTATATAAATAACTAAAATGCTTAGGTTTACATTTTACACATATTTTACTCAGTTTTAGGCTAGTAAAATTGCATTTATAACATTTTAATAAAACAGTATATATTTAAATTGATCTCTCGGGTTATATCCATTATACAAACACATTGAAATGAAACACTAACTTATAATGAGCCGTGTGTCCAAAGGTTTTGTATACAATCCGGGTGTCACGTTCAACTGGACTTTCCACCCGGAAACCGTTGAAACTTGTGATGTCTGTAACTTCTAAATTATAAAACTGATGACTTTGACATTTTTAAGGGATAATCTTTATAGTACTTACTTTTGAACAAAAAAATAATAAATGATTTCGGACTGCAGGTTAATGAATTAAAGCTAAATATATGTTTTTATTTTCATCCCCTATTCTACGGGAACTTTATTGAATTTTGGGATAAAAAGTATCCTATAACCTTCTTCGGAGTATGAATTTTAACCATGCTAAATTTCATTTGAATCCGTTCAGTAGATTCGGCGTGATGCGCGGCCTTGATACAGACAGACAGACAGACAGACAAAAATTAAAAAAAATACATTTTTCGCTTCAGTATCGATTAAAGAGAATCTTCCAAAAAAAATTTTCAAAATATCTTCAATGTACAGAATTCGACCTCTTACAGTTTTATTATATGTATGTATAGATTATATAAATAAAAGATACATTAATAATAGCTAAAGCTATATCTTGACAAGCAACTGATATTATGATCATTATGTCTTTATATACAATATTGTACAATAAATACTTGTATATTCTAACCTTAAACACAAACAGTTACCGTATTTTGCAATGATTTTATTTGTGTTATCTTGATTATTTCGTTGGCGCGTGAATATTTTGAGGGAAAACATACATAATTTGTCACTAAATTAGAATTTGCACTTTGAATACACCCTCCAATACTGCTCCAAGTCCAAAAATTTATCGTTTATTAATATATTTTTAATTATGGCGTCTGCAGATACAAACAGATTGTTACTTTTTATCATTTTCAAACACCTATTATAGTTTCTTTATAGACAGAATAACAGCCTTTGTACAGCCTATAACAGCTTGTACAGCTATTGTGCAGCCTATTTAACTCTTAGCTGTACAAGACAGTTATAAGAGAGTATCCTTAGTGTTATAGTTTCTTTATACACCAAATAACAGCCCTTGTACAGCCTATAACAGCTTATACAGCTATTGTACAGCCTACATAACGCAATAAGCTGTATAACTTGGGGCCCTTTTTGGTGTTATATCGGCTGTAGAAGCGCTTCTACAGCCTTTGTACGGCTTCGTGTACAGCTTTAAGTTTAAAAATAAACCTAAATGCAGCCTATATACAGCTTAACGTGCTACTTGGGATGTCTTACAGCACATGTACCTAAAGAAAAAAAATAATTAAAAACCGTAATTTTTTAGTTACACCACAAAAAATCCAAGCTTATACGAAAACCTCGATATGCGAGTCCAACTCGCGCTTGACCGATTTTTTTTGTAGTCTAGACCCAGGCCGCCCCTAAAAAATAATTCTGGATACGCCAAAGACGTAATGGTTATCTTTTTCTAAACGGAGATTTTTCCCTTCTATCCCTTCGTTATCCTATAATGTTAAAAAAACGAGTAAATAAGTTATTAATTATTATATTAAAAGCTTGTAAACCACCTACGAGACATATGGCGTCGGAGTTTTTCGCTGGCGACGTGATCACTTGCAACTCAATATTTGGTTATACATTAATGAGGCCTCGCTGCAAGAAAAAAAATGTCATCTTCATTGTTTAAAAAAGGTGTTTTAAACTTTTTCCGGCCAATAATAGTTGCTGCACTCGGGTACCATCACTTGGATTGTTTTTAAGTTAATCTGCGATGGGTTATCAGATATTTTTTTTAATTATCGATAGGAAAGCGCTTGACCACAATCTCGCCTGATGGTAAGCTAAGATGTGGATGTGGTATGAGGTACCTGTTCACTTTTCTCTTGAAGATCCTCAGATTGTACTCGTCGGGGAGCACAGACTCAGGAAGCATGTTCCAGTCCCTTGCGGTTCGAATAAAGAATGTCGTGTCGAACCGCTTTGTCCAGGTACGAGGAACGTAAACCAAATGGCGATGCCTAGAATCTGTACGCCGCGACATTCGATGGAAAAACGGGGAGGCGAAATTAAATCGTGCAATTCCGCAGCGCACTCTCCGCTCCAAATGTATCCGATAAAAGACCGATAAACTAGTATGTATTAAAAAAGGTTGAATATTTTTGATAACTGCAATCATTTGTAATGTTCTAAGGGCCGCTTGCACCAAAATGCTTAAATACATTTAGTCCCTTAAAAATGTTTAGCAAATGTCAAATCGCCTTAAATGCTGTCACTTTAAACGTATTTAGTGACTTAAAATGATTTAAGCATTTTGGTGCAAGCCACCCTAAGACTTAAAGAAAGCCTAATTTCTTAAAATACGTGAGGCGTTTAAAGTGTTGAAAATAAATGATATATCATTTATTTTCAAGCAACGAAAAAAAGGAGGTTATCACTCATCAGTTCGACATGTTACATACATACATACATATTATACATACATATTGTAAGATTTTGACATTTGAGTATGGTGATCTATATAGGCATCCAAACACGTGTAATAAATTTCGAAAGTATATGTATGGTTGTAAGTTTGTATGTTTGTCCACAAATTTCTCGGAAACTAAAAGCCATATCGAAATTATTCTTTTTGATTCAAAAAAGGTTTATTCCAACTTAGGAAACAGTCTTGGATTTACAAAATCTTTTTACAAGTTTTTGTACTATGAGTATAGTTGATATATTTTGTCGACCGTCCCGTTGGTCGAGTGGTCAGCGACCCTGACTACGCAATCGACGGGGCTCGGGTTCGATCCCCGACGGGGACAAGCATTTGTGTGATCAGCATAAATGTTTGTATTTCTGGGTTTGGATGTTTATTAAATATATTCCAATATTTATATATGTATTTCTATGTATTAGTATCGTTGACTAACACCCATAACACAAGCAAATAATCTGCTTACTTTGGGGTTAGATCAGTAAGTGTAATTTGTCCCGTGAATATTATTATTATTTTGTATTCGATTTGCAATTTTTCATTATACAATTATTTTTCTGTAACAACCATTACAAAATTGAGAAAAAGCTGGGTTTCCTTAAGTAAAACATGTGTCTCCATTACAACACAGTTAATTTTTTCTAGGGATTTCATTAACACATTTTGAAGTATTTTATTGTTCTTCTTTTTCAATGTACCTAACTCTAGACCTAAATTCTTATTGTAGTTATAAATATTACTTATACCTAGTTTTTAATAAAGTCCTGTAGACAAATTATGTTATTAAATTTCCCCTAAAGAAGTTATTGGTTTTATTTTAATTTTTGAAAATCGCGTATTATTATATCTCAAAGTTTTGAGGTCTTATACAGCTTTTGTAAATAATTTTACGATGACGCTAGTTTGTGTGTGTGTGTGTCTGTGTGTATGTATGTGTAAGTACGTGTGTGTGAGTGTGCGTGTATGTGAATGTGTATGTCAACCATTCATTGCTTTTGAACAGCTTGACCAATCAAAACGCATTTGACAGCAGTCGATTAGATTCTACCAAACTTGGACTTTCTGGAAATGTAAACTGATTATGCTCAGTTGTTATAGTTATTTTACTGTCACTGAAGTAGGCTTCCAGTCCCATAAGTCAGTGCCATTTTGCTTCCCATTCCCAGTCCGTTTATGAACGCCAGTGTACTACAATCCATTTAAAATATTAATTGTCACAAACGACCTCACTCTGGCGCCCCGAAATTGAGCCAAATTTTCGTTAAACTTTGGCCGAGTCATTAATTCATTCATCCAGCCTAATTGTTGGCCATATTTCGACAAGTGCGAGTAATGGGGCGATGGCCTCGTGGCCTACTATTCGACTGAACCAACTTTCTATTTAATTGATACTTCTCTGGGACTCTGAGATATAAGATTCACTTTCCTTGAGCTGTAATAGTTATATTTATACTAAGTTTAAAATAATTTCGAAAGATTCGGATCGGCCAAATGTGAGGTTCAGGGTTATTATCGAAAGTCAAAAACTCAATAACCACTGTAGTGGTGTGTTACAGTCGTGTAACGGGCATTACTCACCACCCGTCCCGTCAACCGACAAACCAGTGAATCGTTGTGAACCAGAACATCTATTACCATTCGGTTCACTGTATCAATGCCGTAAAGGAACCAGAATAATGGTATATTTTGTGTTGTAATTACGAAGAAAGTGAGATAGAGGTCCCTGTGTACTTATTCGTGTGGCACTGCCATCCCGCCACACGAATAGCAACGCACCATTAACATCTTTGGCGTCTATAGGCGATGGTTTCTTTTTCCATCAGGTGACCTGCTTGCATCTGCTTGTTTGTTATCTAATCACAAAAAAATGTAGTAACAATATTAAGGTATGTCATAAGTGCACTAAGAAGGTTTTTGGAGTGCTTGAGCCCTCTAGCCCCTCGCTCGGAACCGCTATTGTAAGAAATTGGTTGATAATGTATGTAATGTGCGTAATTGTTATCCGTACTAATATTACAAATGCGAAAGTAACTTTGTCTGTCTGTCTTTCTGTCTGTCTTTCTGTCTTTCTGCCTATCTATCTGTCTGCCTGTCTTTCTGCCTGTCTATCTGTCTGTCTCTTCTTCACACCTAAATCACAGAACTGATTTGGATGAAATTGGGTACAAAAATAGTATGAGACCAGAGAAAGGACATAGGATAGTTCTTATCCCAGGAATCCCACGGGAACGGAAACTATGCGGGTTTTTATTTTAGAAATTTTTCCACGCGGGCGATGGCGCAGGCATAGCTAGTTGGTAATAAATTTAAGATAAACGTTGGTTTATTTATTACACTGTGTGTGAATAATTACGTTATGTGTGCCATGATAGGTACCAAAGTAACGGGAAATGACAATTTGTCCAAAATGGCCGCTTATATTCTTACAGATTCTCACCAAGCTTTGGAGAAAATTATACTTTGTAACAAACTTTAACAATAAAAAAAAACGTTGTTCACGTTCTTGTGAATAAATAATAATCAGTAATAAATAAACTGAATGAAAGAGCATTACAGTCACTATATAATAAAATGTATTTCTAAAGTATTTCTTTGACATTTGCAGTGCCATAAGAAGGTATTGAACACTTTGGTAAAACTATATTGTAAACAATAAAACTAATCGAATGCCCGTTAAATTTCTTTCAACGGGATGTAGCGTGTACAGTCCCGATCTGGAGTAACTAAAATATACAATATTCTCGTAATGTAGAAAATTGTAAACATAATATTATACTAACGATGTTGTTTGATCCCACGATACTTTAACATCTAAACAGTATTGAAATAATACTGCTAAAAGCTGCCAAATAGAAGGCCGATGAAATTTTACTTATAGACAGGTCATATCATACATCATTGTCACTGCGATTTAAAACAGCATAGGTAAATGTTACTACAGATACATAAAACTATGTGTCAGTACACTTCTACAACTATTGGTGCGCGAAGAAAGGGACGACAAAGAACGCTACCATACGAAAATACTTGTTCATTGACAACCTACACTAGATTATTAACGTTTGATTTCTTTCATCAAATTAATTTTGTCAATATTTGAGGCTCGGGAACAAGAAATACGGTGTTCCGATTGGCTAATTCAAAATCGGTATTTTGTCCCGCATGTTTACAGGTCACTGGATTGGTCGGTACTAATCCTTTTGGATTATTATCAGAGCTATTAGTCTGATATGTTGACAGAACAATAGGTATTACTTATATTATGTCTTATTATTTGTCTAATACCTTTAAACGAGCAATTCTTGTATATATATAGGAATCGGCTCCAACGATTTTCATGAAAGTCACAAATTAGGGGTTTTTAGGGTCAAGGAATCGATTTATCAAGGTTCGAGGTCAAAGAAAATTTCGGTTCCAAAAATATATGAAAAACCGAGCAAAGCTCGGTCAACCAGATATTATACTTTTAAACGTCAATTGTGACTTATAATGTTGGTAATATTATTATAAATGTGAAAGTTTATATTTTTGCCTTTATAATATATATTATATATATATATATATATATATATATATATATATATATATATATATATATATATATATATATATATATATATATATATATATATATATATATATATATATATATATATATATATATATATATATATATATATATATTGCTGTTCGTTAGTCTCGCTAAAACTCGAGATCGGCTGAACCGATTTGGCTAATTTTGATTTTGAATTAATTGTTGAAGTCCAGGGAAGGTTTAAAATGTGAGAAAATATAGAAAAAAAATAAGTGTAGTTAAAAAGGCAGAACGTTAGCCGGGTCAGCTAGTTCCATTATAATAAACATTACGCAATGAAACAAATAACTGCCGGTAATTTATTTAATAAAACACAAAAAGACCGAACATTAAAGTTTATTATCTCTTGCAGACTTAAAGATACGATGAGGCGGGCAGCAGGTGCGTGTTGCGGCCGAATGTATTCCGCCTTCCCCGAACGCATGCAAATAGGACATCTGGCAGGCGACCCGGCCGGGGAGAGACGAGCGGGACCAACGACATGTCTACTAATTTAAGTAGACATGCTGTTGTTATTAGTACAACTTAAATGTATTAAAATCTGAAATATTTTATTTTACTTTTCTTCAGAAAATAATTCATAAGAACGAAAATATTGAGCCGTAATTTATGTTATGTATATGTGTATAATTAACCGCTCCATTGGTCTAGTGGTTAGCGATCCCCGACGGGGACAAGCATTTGTGTGATAAACAAAAATATTTGTATTTTCGGGTTTGGGTGTTTATTAAATATATTCCAGTATTTATATATGTATTTCTATGTATTAGTATCGTTGACTAACACCCATGACACGAGCAAATAATTTGCTTACTTCAGGGTTAGATCAGTGAGTGTAATTTGTCCCATAAATATTTATTAATTTGTTTTGAAAAATATATTTAAATTTATATAATAAATGTCTTTTGTGATTACCACCACCTAGTAATCACTACCATCGTTACTAACTAGATCATAGAGTTCTGCAAATTCTTGGCCGTTTTTCCTGACGCACTATCGTCCATGCATGCGTCGTTAAGACCTTGCCACAAGGATAGCAACCACCATTAACATCTTTGGTGTTGTAGACTATGGTTATCTCTTACCATCAGGAGAGTCACTCTCAGCATCAAATATAATAGTGCAAATTTTTTGGCGAGATTTAGTTTATTGTTTTAGTAATAGTCGTTGAATTTCGAGGAAGATTTCTATGGAGAGAAAAAGTAGGAAAATAGCAAGGAAAATAATAAAAACAACATTTTATCCTCGTAACACGTAATAGCTGTTATTTAACGATTTTGAATCTTTTCAATGGCGGGCGGTACGAAGTTCGTCAGTTCGGCTAGTCTATAATATAATATTAATAACTAGCTGTTGCCAGCGACTTCGTCCGCGCGGACTTCGTTTACTCCGCACTGCTCCTCCCCCGTAGGTGATAGCGTGATAATATGTAGGTATTATGTTGACCCGACCTGTTAGTAATATTCATGCAAAATTTGAAGTAAATCCATGCTGTCCTTTTTGAGTTTACCCCGGACATACATACAGACAAACAGACAAAAATTCTAAAAACTATATTTTTGGCTTCGATATCGATTGTAGATCACGCCCCAAGTTTTCTTTTAAAAGAATAATCAATGTACAGTTTTGACTTTTCTACGATTTTATTATATGTATAGATAGTGGAACAATAAAATTATTATAATTTGGATTAGATATCATGGAGATAACGATGATATTTATCTGTTTTTAATTGTGACTGTTGATTATAATTTCATTATCTGGTGAAAATGTTACATTTCGTTTAGAATAAATTAATAAATCTTGTTACTGTACAGCAACAATTAACGAGCCGGATCAGCAACATTATAAATATTTGGTGCCTGCAAACTTGTTTTTATTATTAAAATATATTATTAATTGAAGCGAAAACTTTGTGCTCCTTTTTTAGCCAAAGCCCAAGAAGGATAATGGAATTTGGCACGAACAAGGTTTACATTGCAAAGTGGAGTGCGGAGTACAACAATTCAATATCCATACTAATATTATAAATGCGAAGGTAACTCTGTCCGTCAATGTGTAACGTTATCACGGCCAAACCGCTGGGCCGAATGTGATGATTTCATATAGCGATACTTTAAAATCTTGGGATGAACAAAGGCAACTTACTTTTTTCCCATTTATTTTTACTTATTTTGTCCATACTTCCATACTAATATTGAAAAGGCGAAAGTCTGTCTGTCTGTTACTCTTTCACAGTAAAACTGCTAAGCTGATTTTGATGAAACTTGACATGGAGATGTTTGAGGATCAGGTGTCAAATATAGGCTAACTTTAAAAAAAAAAACAACTCTTAACGGGCTCGAAGTTTGTATGAAAATTAAACCAACGACATGTTAATATACTCGCAGGCGAAGCGCGGGTCAACTAGTTTTTATATAGAGGTATTAAAACACTAAATTAATAAAAATAAACATTAGGTACACATACTGCCTTCACTTGACACACATTATAATATTATTGTCACATAATATATGTACAATATACTACTAGCTACGTCCTGCAATCCCACGGGAACAACTTATTTTTCCAGAATAAAAAGTATCCTATGTCCTATTCCAGATGATCATCTGTATGTGTGCGAAATTTCATCCAAATCAGTTCGCCTTTTTTGCGTGAATAAGTTACTAAATCCATCCATCCGTCTAAACATACTTCCGAATTTATAATATTCGTAGAAAGGATTTTGTTTATGGTGAGTGTGTTGTTAAATTTAGAAGAGATTTCAATATAGTCTATGGTCAAACTTACGGTTGAATTCGACCACCGAGCTCGTTACCAACATCGTGAGTGGTCAGCGAACCTAATTATAAATCGACAGGGTTTGCTTGCGTTTACCGACAGGGACAAACATTTGTGAGGAGCATATATGTTTGTTTTTTTAATGTTTGGGTGTTTATTGTGTATGATACAGTATTTACATATGTATTTCTATGTATAAGTATCGTTGCCTAACACCCATAACACAAGCAAACAATGTGCTTACTTTGGGGTTAGATCAGTTCGTGTAATTTGTCCTCCAATACATACTTTATACTACTATACATCTTAAACTATTATTATTATAAACCAAGTAGTACGTGCTTATAGTATTAATAAGTAATCTATACATATAATAAAATCGTAGCAAAGTCAAAACTGTACATTGAATATTTTTTAAAAGAATACTTGGGCGTGATCTACATTCGATATCGAAGCCAAAAATATAGTTTTTAGAATTTTTATCTGTTTGTCTATTTGTATGTTTGTCTGTATGTATGTCCGGGGTAAATTTAAAAAGTACTGCATGGATTTACTTCAAATTTTGCATGAATATTACTAACAGGTCGGGTCAACATATAGGCTACATATTATCACGCTATCACCTACGGGGGAGGAGCTGTGCGGAGTAAACGAAGTCCGCGCGGACGAAGTCGTGGGCAACAGCTAGTAACTTATACAATAGCAAATAAATAGATGGCACATCTAAACTCGGTACCCACTGGCGGTACCAAGCCCGCTAAAGAACTAAATCACATTTTACTTGATCGCTTCGAGCCAGTAAACTGCGAGTATACCCCGTCTTCGTCCGTAGAGATCTGTGTAGTACGGGGCGAGCGCAGCTTTCTCACGCGAGTCTCTCAGGTGCGCTCGCCGGAAGTCATCTGCGGGCTACGTATCTGTGCATTGGAAAGTAAAGGTCACTGCAACGTATTCACACAATATGTTGATTTATTTTTTTATTGCCAAATTATTTTGATAAATTAGTCAAATATGCGTGATCTCTATGTATTACTTGCGGCTTCGTTCGCGTGACCAAAACTCGATACTTCTCTTTGCTTAATCTAGTAAAATATTAGGTAGCCTATGTCACTTCTGGGCTATGTAGCTATCTAAGTTTGAAAGAATTAGTAGGATAGGTCGAGTAGTTTTTGGGTAAATCACAAACAAAAAATCAAGTCTATGTCCTCTTTATACTATTAGTTTAAATTAGCTGACAAGCAAACGTTGTTGTTCAGCCATATAAATTACTAGCTGTTACTCGCGACTTCGTTTGCGTGATTTTAACAAGCGTTAAATCTGTGTTTAACATATATTTTACAAGCAAATGATGTTTTAAACACGGATTAATTGCTTGTTAAAATTAATTTGCGTTTGAATCGTAACTTCTTTTTGGGGAGTCGAGTAAAAATGTAGCCTAGGTCACTTCGTAATAGTGTAGCTTTCGAATGATAAAAGAATCTTTAAGATTTATTCAGTAGTTTTTGTGTTCCTTGGCTACAAATATACAAAATCTTTACAATATTAGTATAGATTATGAGCAAAAAATATGAAACATTACACATCCGCATTAGATAGAATCATTGACAACGTACACGAGACAATAATGTTTGATTTCTCGTACCAAATCCATTTAAATCGTATTTGATGACATGCGATGATTCCGCCAAACTTAGACTTCCTGAAAATCGGAACCACTATGGCCCAGGAGATTTTGAAAGTTTTCAAAAAACCTTTATTTTTTTTCAAAAATATTGTTTTATAATAACATCTAAATTAATGTACCGAGTAACAGAATCTAAGCAGCACTTTCCCTTAAAAAATGCGTCAATGCCGCATTTCATCAAAATTGGTTTATTTAAATAAAATTAACTCCCCAAGGAATGCATCGTTGGATAAACCGACAAAAAATTTTGAAAAATGTATTTTTTTGACATGACTTCAAAATTTTTCAACCAATTAATTTTTGAATTGGTACTATATTTTAGAACTTAAATAACTGCATTTAATGCCGTTTTAAGAATCAAAATCGAGTCAACTTTCCAAAACCTATGTAAAAAAGTACAAAAACCAAGATATATACAGCTTTTCGAAAATATGTCAGTACTGTCTGTTACTGTCATTTTTAACAAACTAGATGTTTGAATTGAAAAAAATCTATACCAAAGCGGGATGTTTCAGGAATGGTCTGCGGGGTCAACTGGTTTACAGATTTTCTTGGTTCTGTTACACTAAATAAATTTTCAAATATATTAAAATTAATCTTGATTAATTATTACCTATCCAATGATACTTGCAAGCAACTCTGCCTTCCAGCGAGGTAGTTCGACGACAAACATGTCGACTACTACCAGTTGGAAGAGTTACTGTAGTGATAAATTTGTAACATAATAATGCCCAACTTTGCCCCACTCTGGGTCCTTTATATCATACTAGCTGAGCCCGTGACCTCGTCTGCGTGGAAAAATTTCTAAATTAAAACCCGCATAGTTCCCGTTCCCGTGGGATTTCAGGGTTAAAAACTATCTTATGTATTTTCTCGGATTTCTAACTATCTTTGTCCCAAATTTCATCCAAATCAGTTCAGTGGCTTTCGCATTTATAATATTAGTATAGATAGTATGGAATATAGCAACAAGCAGTTCAACCCTCGCCTATAGACACCACAGATGTTAATGATGCATTTCTTTCCATGTGGCGGGATAGTAATACCACATGCATAAGTTTATGGTTACCTTACCCTCCAGACCGAAACATGACAGTGAGAATTATTGAAGATCTTGCAGCTGGAAGAGGTAAGGCGATGGTCGAATCCCGGACGAAAAGATGCAGAACTCTACCACTCAGTAGCCGAGATGGTAATGATAATAATTATATCGAATCGTTCGCCTTTCTCAAATGGCTGGGCAGGATGATAGATGGCCTATTCTTCTAAGAGGGCCATGGTCATTTTGACAGTGACAAGCGAGAGAACCTTACCACTTAGTATGAAGTAACGATGGTAGTAATACGGTTTTTTTGTATCGATAGGGAAACTCTTGACTACGATCTCTTCTGATGGTAAGCTAAGATGCAGCTTAAGATGGAACGCGCTTCCCTAGAAGGTACCTGTTCACTCTTCTCTTGAAGATCCCCAGGTTGTACTCGTCGGAGAACACAGACTCAGGTAGCATGTTCTTTGCGGTTCGGACCAAGAATGTCGAGTCGAACCGCTTTGTCCGGGTACGTGGAACGGTTGGCATTTGCATGGCTTTCATGACACGTATGTTTGGATTTTTTCATATAGCAAACCAAAAAAGAAAAAACCTCGGTCATAGACCCGTTGGGGGTTGCTGTTCCTGTGACGGAGTCTTAATGCCACATGTATAAATTTATCGGCTACTTTACCCTCCAAACCGGAACACGATAGTAACAAGCACTGCCGCTATTGTGGCAGGAATGGGTAAGGCTTTGTTAACAGATCTGGATGAGACTTCCTAGTAGCCATGATGGTAGTGACTCAAATAGCCAATCGTTTGCTTCTTACGACCTGCTTGATACAATGGTAGATGGTATAATCTTCAAAGGGAGCGGCGGACCAACGCGGGTAAAGCATTAGACATTTCAAGGGAATGAAGAGCACTTGTTGATCCCTTTGCGAGACATCCATTAAATAACGCTAACGTCCCGCCATTCGTCTGTCGCTCGGGTCGGGAAGGGGTCGCTCTATTTATGTAAGTTATAAGTTAAGCCGATAGCGCTGCCGCCGTGTCACTGACTGATTGTGGCCGCGTACGGTTTCGGTGATTATTTGTAATTGATAAACATACCGACGTCGTAATTTATGATTGTGATAAAAAGTTAGATAAACAATTTCTATTTTGCGTCTTCTAGAAGTTTACGGATGTATTAAAACAAAAACAATACTATTTTATAAGATATTTGTCATATTTTTTAAGTGTTCTAACATACTGGACACTTTCACAAAGACATTTTTTTTAATATCATAAAATAGCAAACAAGCAGATGGGTCTCCTGATGGAAAGAGTCAACCATCGCCTATAGACACTAAAGATGTTAATGGTGTGTTGCTATCTTGTGGCGAGGTCTAATGCCACATGCATAAGTTTACCGGCTACCTAACCCTCCAATCCGGAACACGACAGTTACAAGCACTGACGCTATTGCGGCAGGAATAGGTAAGGCGGTGGCACCAGACCCGGGCGAGACAATGCAGAACTCTACCACCTAGTAGTCACAATGGTAGTAATTCGCATAGCCAATCGGTCGCCTTTTACGACCTGCTTGGCAGAACGGCAGTTGGTCTATTCTTCAAAGGAGCCCGGAACCAACACGGGGAACCACACACATTTTCCCTGTGTTGGTCTTGGGCTCCTTTGAGAATAGGCCAACTTCCATTTTCCTAGGCAAGTCGTAAAAGGCGACCGATTGGTTACACGAGTCACTACCATCGTGTCTTCTAGCTGGTAGAGGTCTGCATTGTCTCGCCCGGGTCTGGTACCACCGTCTAGCGGAATATAGTGACGCAGTCATTAGTGTTGTTCAGTGCATTTACGTATTACATTGTGGTGTATTGTATATTTGTGTCAAAAATACACGGTTTTAATATAAGTACTACTTTATTGCACAATACGAACTCGAAGCTTGTAATATTATATATACTCGTACATGTAAAGTATATTTTCTTTACGGCTAAAGTCAGTTGTCAAAGTTGAGATTTTATTGTGTAGTCTATGGTAGAATTTCAGCCACAGGCGATCGCTAGCACATTTAATAGCCCTCACACAAATTTTTGGCCCTTTCCGGAATCAAACCCAAACCGGCCTAGTCAAGGTCGCTAGGTAAATAGACAGCTAGGAAAATCACTACATAGTATAAAACAAAGTCGCTTTCTCTGTCTTTCCCTATGTATGCTTAAATCTTTAAAACTACGCAACGGATTTTAATGCGGCTGTTTTTAATAGATAGATTGATTCTTGAGAAAGGTTTTAGTACATAAATCTTTTCGATATTCCCACGAGAAAAAAGGCTACGCGGGTGAAACCGCGGGCAGGTCGCTAGTCGTTAATAGAGGGACCGATACAAAGAGTATATACCTAATTACTACGTAGTAGTACGATACGGCAACCGTTGCCGGCCATTGGGTTTACTCCGAAGAGCAATATTAACGAAACTGCTCTCATTTGTGCGTAGCTCTTTTCGGTAATTTGTTCCTGGTAATGGCTTAAAGTTTTTGAATCTCTTCAGAAAATATTAATTTAGTTTAATGAGATTTTAAAATGAAAGCAAAGTCTAATGAAAGAAGCTCATGGCCTCTCTTTGATCTGCGCTGAATGAACGATAGATGGAAGTTTTAATTAAATCGTTTGATATTTTTTTACAAACACACAATACAGATAAATTGGAGCTCTCATTAAAGCTAACTGAGACTCACATTAAAGTCAAGTAGCTACCATGTTTATACTGGGTTACTTTTAAATGTCGTGAAAATTTTTAAAATTAGGAAATAAATATTGGATTGAAAGTGGGTTTTAATTATTATTGTAAAATTATAACAAGATAATATAAAAAATTCGTTTAAAAATATCCCGCTAATTCATGAATTGGATGCATAGAGTCTTGTGAATGAGCTCTTTAATACTGGCAGTTTGTCATTTTACATTTACTTTTAATTACGATAGCAACTTTCATGTAATCAGTCGCTCTAAGTACAATTTTCCCGATCACTTAGTATGGTTCAGGACACTAAAATATTTTAGTTCGAATTTTGTGTAATTAAAATTATATCCATACGTTTTATTTTTTGTGTGGGATAAAAATGTTTTTTTTTTATTTTTTAAACTATTTTTTATTACATAAATCAAACATGTTGTCGATTCTGAACAGCCTCTGAAAATTTGGCCGTATCTCTAAAAGTAACCCTGTATACAGGTAATATATTACCGCTCCGTTGGCCGAGTGGTTAGCGAAACTAATTACGAATCGATGGGGCTCAAGTTCGATACCTGACAGAAACAAACATTTGTGTGATGAGTATTGATTTTTGTATTTATGGGTTTGGGAGTTTATTATAATGTATGTATCGCGTGGCCCGACACGCACCTATTTATCACAAACTAGCTGTCGCTCGCGACTTCGTCCGCGCGAACTTCGTTTACTCCGCACAGCTCCTCCCCCGTAGGTGATAGCGTGATAATATGTAGCCTTTTTAGTAATATTCATTGTGGACCCGACTTGTTAGTAAAATTCATGCAAAATTTGAAGTAAATCCATTTGAGTTTACCCCGGACATTCATACAGACAAACAGACAAAAATTCTAAAAACTATATTTTTGACTTCGATATCGATTGTAGATCACGCCCCAAATATTCTTTTAAAAAAATATTCGATGTACAGTTTTGACTTTCCTACGATTTTGTTATATGTATAGAAGATATAGAAATATTTTAAAAATATAAATAACATTTTTAGGGAGATGGCAGATTTGATCAATAATTGGTGTAATAATTTACCCAGCGATATTTAATAATTTTTTTTCTATATTTTGGAAATATGCGTAATCTATACCTTAATATTATAAATGCGAAAGTTTGATGTTTGGATGGATGTATAGATAGATGGATGGATGTTTGTTACTCATTCACTCAAAAACCACTGAACAGATTTGGATGAAATTTGGCACATAGATGATGACCTAGTAGCTTATGCTAGTTTTCATCCCGGAAAAATCAGCTGTTTCCGCGGGATTCATCAAAAAAAAAAAAAAAAAAAAAAAAATATATATATATATATATATATATATATATATATATATATATATATATATATAATAAAGCAGCGGGCTGCACGCTACAGCCAGTTTGTAATAAATAGGCCAAATGCGTGTCAGGCCATGCCAAATTTATGGTTCCTTATTTGCCAGTCACAATATGAACTCGGCTTATTTCATACTATGAAAATCTGACTATTTAATGCTAATGACGGATATATCCGCACCACAAGTTCACCACCCATGAAAACTCCAAGTATATTTTATAAGTTGGTCGAATATTTAGATTTTAGATTTTTTTAGATTTAGATTTATTATTATTACTTATATTTAAAAGTACAGTACAATAGTTCATATTTCTGTTGGACTCCACACTAGGCAAAGCCTGTGGCGTGGATACCATGTAGTGATTTCCGTATATACAATTAACAAAAATTTCACGGGAGGTAATAAAGCTATACAATAAAACAAGAGGAAAGAAAATTTGAAAAAAAAATAACAATAACAGGCACAGTAGGTTAATTTTAGACTGCTGAGTGTTTTGAGCGACTTACATATTATGAATAAGTGAATGTTTCGTTTGTGCGTGAGTTTTTTTTGTGTTTATATGTATACGAGGGAGAGAGAGAGTATGTGTGTGTGTGTGTGTATGTGTGTGTGTGTGTATGTGTGTGAGTGACTAAGATTTAGCAAGAATTTTTTCGGTTTCTGAGTAGTTAACTGAAGAAAGCCATCTAATTATTTCCTTTGAAGCAATTCTATTTATACATATACCTATACATATAATAAAATCGTAGAAAAGTCAAAACTGTACATTGATTATTTTTTTAAAAGAATACTTGGGGCGTGATCTACCATCGATATCAAAGCCAAAAATATAGTTTTTAGAATTTTTGTCTGTTTGTCTGTTTATCTGTTTGGCTGTATGTATGTCCGGGGTAAACTCATAAAGTACTGCATGGATTTACTTAAAAATTGGCATGAATATTACTAACAGGTCGGGTCAACATAATACTTACATATTATCACGCTATCACCTACGGGGGAGGAGCAGTGCGGAGTAAACGAAGTCCACGCGGACGAAGTCGCTGGCAACAGCTAGTTACTTATAAATTTGTAAAGCCTACTTAGCCGTGATAGCTAGCTTTCCTTTTACACTACTTTTCCTCCGTGTTTTCTTTTGAAGAACATACCAAATGTTGTCCTACCAGGCAGGTCGTAAAAGGCGACAGATTGGCTATACGTGTCACTACCATGGTGACTACTGGGCGGTAGAGTTCCGCAATATCTCGCCCATGTATTTGGTACCACGGCCTTACCTATTCTTGTCGCAATAGCGCCAATGCTTGTCATGTCGAGTTTCGTTTTGGAGGGTAAAGTAGCCGGCAGACTTATGCATCTATGGCACTGCCATCCCGCTACACGGATAGCAATGCACGATTAACATCTTTGGTGTCTTTTCATCAGGAGAGCCATTTGTTTCTATGCTATCTTATGTTGTATAAAAAAAACTTATAATAAATTTCGTAAGAAAAAGTTTTGATTGGAGAGATTTTTTTGCCGGTAAAATCAAATGTACTTATATAAAGGTATCATCATTCTGATTCTCTTGTAACCGAAAGCCATAAGTTTAAAACTTCGATGCACTATGTTTTACTGGATTGTAGGTTGGCAAGATGCCTGGTGATCTTCATCGCCGATCATTCATTACCGATCTAATAACGATTATCGGCTTTTGACAAAAAATAAATATAATAACCAAAAATAAATTCAACGTAAAAATTAAATGTTAAAATTTCACACATTATGGTATGATATGT